>JAFMSR010000003.1:55274193-55284456 GCA_022818135.1 Saxidomus purpurata
TTATAGTTCGTGAGAAAAAAACGAACATTTGCGATAGAAAGAACACGAATCTGTGTGATCAAAGGCAGCTTAAACATGCACATACAGATGACAGTTCAAGTAAAAAAAAACATGTATAAAGAAACGTGTTCATCTCGTACTTAAAATATATTTTTCACAATTTTACACAAGTTAATATTCAGTTTTATTACTTGTATTTATCATTTGCTCGAATATGGAAATATTCGGACGACGGTAATAATTTGGCTTGATATATTTTCTTCTTTAATAGTGCATTCTAATAAGTAGTGAAATTCATCACCTATTTTGTTATTACAATTATTACAAGTTCTAACTTTAATAGGCATTCTTGCCGAGTTTCCAGTTTCTATCGGAAGACGATGATTTCTTGTTCGGAACCTTACCATGTAACTTAGAAAGGGTTGGAGATTGATAACAAGTATTTATCAAATTTGAAATCTTTTTTGAATATTCTGTAAAAAGTACTATTACTAGATTTGTCAACAAGCGAGTACCATTCAGTCAAATATAAATCATGTAACTTTTGCCTAATTGTCAAGGAAAGTCTTTTAGGTTGATTATTTGGGTCATATTCATTTAAACGTGACCAGAACGTAATTATTTTTTCCTCTATGTCTCTTGAGAGAGGTTTACATCTCGTTTCGCAAAAAACCATGTAACTTTGAGTTGACCATTTACAAATTATATATTTAACACAGTTTAAATTCAATTCTACCTTAAGTCATGGCGTCGAGCTAAGACGCAACCTAGGTAACACGTGAATGTGGTATTTTTAAAAACTTTACCCAGTTGTTGAACATTAAAGGGACATACCCTATAACTGATGCCAAACTAAATAACCTCCAAAACATAAATAATGCAATCTTTGGAAGTATTATAACTTAACCTAAAAGTTTTAGCAATGCATACCCAGTCATCGATAAAATCATACTGCAGTATCGTAAACCATTCAATAATCTATGTAGGGTTGTTGTTGTACAATTAATGGGTGGATGCGATTTATAACAGAAAGCCTCTATATTGATTGTGGTAAAATGAGCCATAGGCTCTTCTTTAAAATTGTATTTATTTATCATACGTTCATTGAACACTTAATCTATGTTTCGAGAATATAATCTGCTTGATATAGGGAGTGCCACTTTAACATCTTATTTGTATATAATAGCAAAATACCACGCAGATTATTAAAGTGACATTATGCTCATCTTACTGCACATAGTGTATTTTTGGTGACTGTTTTATAAAAGCAATTTTCGGTTGCTGTGCACTTAAATGTGTAAAACTAATGATAATGCCGCATTAGAATTTGAAGTTGGTGCTTTAGAAATAAAAACAAATTGGACAAATAAAATAATAGTTCCTTCCTTCGCAGTGATCTCTGTGTTGTTGTAGTTGTTGGTAGAGAGATTTCGGCAGTGGAAGGGAAGCAACTCATGCAGGCAGTTCTTTTTTTAAATTGACTCTCCCAGTCAGAATAGGAAAAGTAATATTTGGAAAGTTATTATTTCGTACTGGTAGCAGGAAGAGTTTGGTATTTGCTCTACCCTTTTTACACACACATATTTCCGCTGGAATTTTTCTTGAAAAAAATGTGCATAATGTCACTTTAAGATACGTCTGAAATTAGAAACGCTTGTCAACGGACATTCTAAGGGCATACACTAGTGTGTCCAGAGGCTCGGTAAAATCCGAATAACAGCGAAGTAGATTGCGAAAATATCGCAGAGTTCCAAGGGAAAACTGTCGCAAGCAATGAGTCAAGTGAGTCGAGTAACAGAGACGGCAAATACAACGTGAAATAATTCAAATGAAGGTGAAAATCACTACAGCAATATTCGGCAAAGACTACGTGAGAACAGAGAGCCGACGACTAGGGCCAGCGGAGGTTGCAGTGAGGGGATTTAAAAGTTATAGGTTGGAGAAAGAGATAAGGCAGACCCTTTCAGCCCCCCCCCCCCCCCCCTAAAAACAGAAAAACTAAAAAAAACATATAAAAAACATAACGCCAGATTCACACAGACGAATAACAAAGGTCAAAAAGTATAAAAAGCAATGTAATTAGTCAGCTTGTGGAACGAAGTAAGCTATTAGCATCAGTGTTAACTTAACACCAGCATTTTCTCAGAAACTAAATTTTTAATTTTTGTGAAATCACGGCCAATGTAATAAAACGTGTTAATCTATGTGAATACACATAATCTTAGACTGATTTATAAAGCCTAAAATAACGCTTCTAAAATTTATGCATAGGCATAGCAATTCTATTTAATCACAGAAAGTTAAAGGTAATTATATGCTCTTATTTGAAAAAATATAGTAAAGTTTGATGAAGATTTACACATGCGTCTTGTTCAGACTGTAACTCTGTTATACATTGAAGGATTTTTAAATGAATTGGCAAAACCGTTCAGCAAAATTTTAATGTGGCTAAAATGCCGCTTGAAGTTCATGATTAGAGACTGTGAGACACCACTTCTAAGGCATTCATCTTTTACGAGTGACAGCTCTTGTTTTCGACGTTTATTGCGCTTTTTTGAAGCATCATATAACAAACTGATCGTCAGCTGACAAGATAGATAAAACACCTGCAATATTATTTAAACGAGATTGCATCGTAGCATCACAAAATTATTCAATAGCCGTTTTTTTGTCAATCTTCATTTTGAACTCTTGCCAAACATATATGTCACATTGAGAAGTATATCTGTAGACTTTAATAACAAAACAACAGACAGGTAGCCATAGGTCCTTTCCCATTATGTCAGTAGCAACAATTCGCTCATAAAAGAAAGAAAAATCATCTTCTTTGAAGTCAGGAAGTTGTAATGACCTTTCAACATCAAGTTTAATTTGACCATGTTTTCAGATCCAAATAAAGGCTAAATGAGTTTAAATGTCTATTTTGTGGAAATGTCTAACATTCAAATCAACAATAAATAGAAACAATACACTAAAATCAGATACGTGAAAGAAGAAATTTCCCTTTTAAGATAATACCACGAAAGGATTACACCAACTTACTGTTAACAACTTGGATGATAAGAGGGCTACTATTGACCATTCAACTGCTTATAGATCTGGTCGGGTGGTTACTTCTTGAGCTAAGACAAAATCTTTAGAAAAGAATGATCCTTCTCCTAAAATTACTAATTATGAAATGGGTTTGGGAACAGAACACCAGGGACCAAAAGTACAATTTGAAGGAGGACGTTGGTTCAAGACCGAGAACGAACTAGTTTTTATTGCTTTCAGCTGCTTTCCTTCTTTTGTCTTTATTTCGACTGGAAGATAAAGACAAACATCTTTGTTTAGCTTATTCAGAAGAGTTGAAATTGTTTTGCTAATCATAAACGAAGAATAAGGTTTTGTAAACCAATAACTGTCAATTTCGCCGGCGAGACGTTTTTCTTGATAATACAAGGACTTTAACGGAATCAATATCATTTTCTGCACAATCACAATCATCAGATAGCCATCGGTCCATTTCAATCATGTCAGTAGCAACGATGAAATCAAAAACAGATGTCATAAACAATTTAAGAATTAAGGTTTGCCACCAATTTTGTGCACAGTGTCTGATAAATCGTGGGTTGATTAAGTAACTTTGACGGCTTAGCTCACTATCACTTTTCTTACACCTTACTCGGGCCTATGATGTTCAGTTGTTGTATGCTAGCAAATACTATTAAAAGAAAAAGGAAGAATGACCAAACTACTGACGCAAACAGAAATATGTCCAAAAATTGAACATTAACTCGAAAAGGACGCTCTTAAGGTAGTGCCTGACGAAAGGAAGTAGTTCATTCGTCAAAAGTTTTGTCACTGTGTTTAGAAAGTATGTAAATATATTTTAGAAAGTCTTTTGAAGCTTTAATAGGTAAAATAAAACTAGTGTTGTAGCGAAATATTTCACTCAATGTTATACATGTAATTGCTCCTTGACCAATGCTGACAGCAAGTGGATACCCGCTATACCCAAACTAGTTCTGGCATTTTATACTTTGTGTCTTGTTTGAAGGAACAGTGTCAAACAAGTTTGAAAATATCACTTTTTACAATTTTATGACAACTTTTTAAATGGCTAGTGGTAATAACCTTGTATCACAACACATGTAAGAATAGATAATTAATTTGAAGACAAATATCAGAAATCCGTGAGCTTAAGGGTTACCTGAGCAGACAAAAGTGTAAGAAAATCAACAAAACTTTTGGAATACAGGGGGCCTATCTGTAAGCTTACTTAAAAACTTAATTACAGGTAATACATTTTATTACATTCAGTGACCTATTACATTCAGTGACCTATTACATTCAGCGACCTATTACATTCAGCGACCTATTACATTCAGGGACCTATTACATTCAGTGACCTATTACATTCAGTGACCTATTACATTCAGCGACCTATTACATTCAGCGACCTATTACATTCAGCGACGTATTACATTCAGTGACGTATTACATTCAGTGACCTATTACATTCAGCGACCTATTACATTCAGCGACCTATTACATTCAGCGACCTATTTCATTCAGCGACCTATTACATTCAGCGACCTATTACATTCAGTGACCTATTACATTCAGTGACCTATTACATTCAGTGACCTATTACATTCAGTGACCTATTACATTCAGCGACCTATTACATTCAGCGACCTATTACATTCAGCGACCTATTACATTCAGCTACCTATTACATTCAGCGACCTATTACATTCAGCGACGTATTACATTCAGTGGCGTATTACATTCAGCGACCTATTACATTCAGCGACCTATTTCATTCAGCGACCTATTTCATTCAGTGACGTATTACATTCAGCGACCTATTACATTCAGCGACCTATTACATTCAGCGACCTATTTCATTCAGCGACCTATTTCATTCAGTGACGTATTACATTCAGCGACCTATTACATTCAGCGACCTATTACATTCAGCGACCTATTACATTCAGTGACCTATTACATTCAGTGACCTATTACATTCAGTAACCTATTACATTCAGTGACCTATTACATTCAGCGATCTATTACATTCAGCGACCTATTACATTCAGTGACCTATTACATTCAGTGACCTATTACATTCAGCGACCTATTTCATTCAGCGACCTATTACATTCAGCGACCTATTACATTCAGTGACCTATTACATTCAGTGACCTTTTACATTCAGCGACCTATTTCATTCAGCGATCTATTACATTTAGCGACCTATTACATTCAGTGACCTATTACATTCAGTGACCTATTACATTCAGCGACCTATTTCATTCAGTGACCTATTACATTCAGCGATCTATTACATTCAGCGACCTATTACATTCAGCGACCTATTACATTCAGTGACCTATTACATTCAGTGACCTATTACATTCAGCGACCTATTACATTCAGCGACCTATTACATTCAGTGACCTATTACATTCAGTGACCTATTACATTCAGCGACCTATTACATTCAGCGACCTATTTCATTCAGTGACCTATTACATTCAGCGACCTATTACATTCAGTGACCTATTACATTCAGTGACCTATTACATTCAGTGACGTATTACATTCAGCGACCTATTTCATTCAGTGACCTATTACATTCAGCGATCTATTACATTCAGCGACCTACTTCATTCAGTGACCTATTACATTCAGTGACCTATTACATTCAGTGACCTATTACATTCAGCGACCTATTTCTTTTTGTAATCATGATAATCATCATTTATTTCGTCTTATTTGTTAAGAGTTTGTAAAAAGACTTTCCAAAATGTACATAGTTAGTCACTAGTGTCATTGGGTACCACCATTAAAACCATAGAAATTGAATCGTGCATATATACGTGTTTCTGTACGAAGCTATTAACATTTCATTGCTATATTATACACGGAAATCGTGTAGGTAGAGTCAGGACTTTGGGTAAATTCAGATCGTATTTAAACACATGTGAACAGTATGTCAAGACGGAAATATTTTATTTCAATTTTGGAATATCAGACAGTAAAAATGGATAGCATCTTCTAAGAGTTGATTTATACTGACGGAAATTTAAATGATACTTCCTTGTAGAATAGATTTATAAAGGAACGTGTCTAAAAAACTAAGATTACTGTACATAAGATTAATTACTGAACCTTAATTAGAATTGAAATCGACTTTTATCACAGAAGACTACAATGAACTGCAAGGTGTATGTCGGAAGAAACACGTCTGAGCAAGACTTGAGCCTGTGCGTGGGCTGGATATCCAGACATTAACGAATTGCGTCAACACTTTTAATGTAAAAAAACGCGATATGACTTTCAAGGACACTGCATTAAATAATTTGACGATATTACTATTATAAGCTGTCATTGAGCTTTCAAGTCATATCGCGTAGTTTTTTTACATTAAAAGCAGAATCTTTAAGTTTGAAGTTTCCGCTGTTGGATTAGTTTTGGCTGCTGGGCTGCTGAGTTGCTAGGCTGCTGGCAGCGAAAAGTCTGCTAGCAGCGAAAACTCTTCTAGCAGCGAAGACTATATAATGAATATAAGATATAAAGTATCAAAATAAAAGGGCGTGTAAAATAATTGTATCTACGCATATTTCGTGCTTCTGTCGCACTGAAAACCCCCATTTGATAAAATCTAGCACCATCTGTAAGTCCGAACTTATCGCTGCTGTTTTGCATGCTGACAGCCAAAACTCTACGGCAGTCAAAAATAATCATAATGTAAATATAAAAATATGAAGTATCAAAATAAAAGGCTGTCAGACTGTCAGCCTGCTGAATTCACGCTGTCAGGCTGCTTGGCTGCTGACTTCACGCTGCAAAGCTGCTAGGCTGCCAGGTTGCCAATATCACGCTAGGCTGCCAGGCTTCTGAGTTCACGAAAATCTCGAATTCCACCTTTATTAAGCTCGTTGTTAAACTTTCAACCGTCAAGGAGATGACAAGTAGAATGTATAACATTATTCGTATTGAACAAAGCACCATTTATTTGGATAATACTGTATGAAAAAGGTTAATAAAATATTCATGCGTTTTAGTCGTTCGTGAATGGTATTTCTTATAATTTAAGTACGTAAAAAGTTATATCTATCAATATAATATCTTGTTACCTCTAAACTAATGTTAATGATGAGTGTACAGTAATTAAACTTTCTCTATATGATAAGAAAACAAGGATTAAGTTTGTTTTCCTGATGATGCACATGTCACGGTACGGCAATAATCTTAATTTCGAAGAAAGTTTGTAAGAAACCGGTTAGCTCAGACGGGAGAGCATTCGCTCTGTAAGCTGTGTAAGCAAATGGTCCTGGGTTCGTGTCCCTGTCAGGGTGCATTTTGTCTCAACCTATGACATTTAGCACCTTCTTACTACATAAAGATAAAACTTGACATGAGTTTCATATACTGTATGGCGCTTTAAATCTGCCGTGCCAAATGTTTGCGTTTTTAGAGGTGTTTTGAATTGGCGGTGCCATAAGTTGGCGCAAATCACATCGACTGCCAAAATAAAACATTGACATAAAATGTTATCCATTTATTGATAATCAAAATAAGATAAACTTGCATTACTCAAACTTAAAACTGTACAGTGTAAATATCCGACCATGACCGACTTAATTACTACGTCATACTTGTGATAACAATGCGATATTAGTAAAGTAAATAGAGTCAATGGGTTAAACTATTGTGCATAGTTTTAATCAGTTACACATTTGCCGACGAGTTTTACGACTCTGCTATGAAACACATTATAACGAATTCATAGTTATGCAATCCATTGGAAATTGATACAGAACTTCGCCGAGAAATACAACATGGTTACATACAATTTTAAACTCAGTTAATTGATACATATTATTCATTCTCAATTGCGTAACAAGTTCTTACAACATATATTAATCGCTCTGAAAGAGAGAGGGCTTGACATAAGCTAGTAAAACCTAACATGTCATACATATATTTTCATGCAAAGTAAACCTTTATTGCTATTATTATACATACATGCAAAAAAGGGGTGATTGCACTTTAAAATATAGAAACAACAAGTATGCTAAAGATACATAATGGGAGGTCAAACAGTAAAAATGAAAACCACTTCCTAGATTTATGATGACGGAATTTTAATGATACTTCCTTGTAGAACTGATTTCAAATAAATTCAAAAGGATGTCTCAAGGTAATTCAAGTGGACTTTATCATAAATAAAGGACTCAACTAAACTGCAATTTTTATATGAGAAGGACCACATATGAGCAGTACTTGAGCCTCTCCTTTGTCTGTATGTCAAGAGTCAACGTTTGTACTGTAACCAGTGGTAACTGCGTGATATGTTACTTTCAAGGACACTGGATTAAATGATGTTACGAACTATTATTGAGCATTCACCTGATAAACGGAACTGCGTTATATTTCATTCGAGGTACGTATGCAGTAGGCAAGACTATTATCATAAATGGACAAAAACAATGACAAATTATGATATACTGCAATGGAGTCATTTTAACTGAGATTCGCCATAGCAGAGTGTATCTGTGCTTCTTGACTAGCAAGGTCCAAAACATTTATCTGGCGACAAAAACAAGCAATTTAAAACTAGTTATATATTTTTAATTTGTGGCAATAATTGGCCATGGCTGGTATGTTTAAAGTACATGCATATTTAAACTCAAATATAAAATGATAGCGTTTTTGCTCCGGCAACGGTAGCAGAAACATAATTTTATGCTATTAATGCCTTATATTAGAATAGAGTCTTTCATTTCTCCAATATTGTTTGATGAAAGTTATAAAGTTCTACAGTTTCACAACATTTCCCGAACAACCGTAAGAGAACTGTACTCTATATTATCTGTACATAAGACTGTCTTTCTGTTTGGAATTGATCAAACAACAGGTCATATAGCGTTTTTCCAGCCATGACAAAGATTGTGAGTAACATCGTCAGAGAACATCTATCCTGAAAAACATACAAAATTCTGGACAGCAATTGAATGAGGTGGGAGGGTGGGTTTAATATATTTAAACAACATTTACAATGAATTATTATTTAACAATATAAACAAATCTTGGTCAGAGATGTTACCTCTTATGTGAGCTGTAGAAGAAAAGAACGCAAGTACCGATTCCTCGGTTTATATACCCGCGAGAATTCAGTCAAGCGACATTCTTACGTCATTCCTGAAAGTCTATGACGGGTGCGGAGCTTGTTGTTTACGACAGATAAAAAGTTTAATCTCTAGCGATTAAACAAGATATTAGAAGATATTGTTTTAAAAGAAACCTCGTTCGTTTTATCTTTACAAATTCATAGCACTCAAACCCAATATGGCGGAGTCGTGCCACTGAAATCAAGGGAAATGATAAAGGTCTCTCCGGAGAAAATCTAAAGAAGATAAGCGATTCAAGAGAATTCAAGACTAATAAGAGGTGCATACGGAGTTACGAGACAAAATAGTGTAGTACGGTTATTCCTCACTTGATAACTATTTATAATTTGTCTCTGTTTATAGCCTCTTTTTTTATTTCACATCACCAAAATACCCGTGCACATATTTCGCGGGAGTTCTCGTGTGTGGATTAAAAGCTTCGGCGGCAATTTGTTTTCACGTATAGGTCACTGTGCGGGCTTTTGGGAAATGTTGTCATGTAAATAGATAAGTGAATAGTTCTTTGCACAAATATTACGAAATGAATGAAGAATCGCCAAAATTCTCGTGCACAAATTTCGAAGGAGTTCTCGCATGTAGACTCAAAGCTTAGGAATATATTGCTAAGATCATTGTCCGATGTGTAGCTTAAAAAATGACAAAAGGTTCATGCTAATAAATTTATTCACGTTAATATAAAGTTACTTAAAACATCCCTGTAAACGTTTAGAAACAGTTTTTATTGTTCGGCCAGTATAAAACACCATACCGTTATGTACCGGTATCAGGTAAAATGGATCCGTTGTGTTACCATGCCTCAATTTACACAATCACGCTACAGAATGTTTTTAAAAGGAAGTATCATGGTATTGTATGTGATCAGTATATTTACCCGATTGCTGAGTGTTGTGTGAAAGTCACCATTTAATTGGATAATACTGTATGAAAAGGGTCAATAAAGTACTCTTGTGTTTTCAGTCGTTCATGAATGGTTTTATAATTTAAGTACGTAAATAGTTCATCTCTAATAATTATAAGTGTAGAGTAGTTAGTGAATAACGGTCAATATTACGAGTAACATATTCGATAAGAAAATCAA
>JAFMSR010000003.1:55284956-55295022 GCA_022818135.1 Saxidomus purpurata
CATTACATTCATTTATGTTCACTTAGCGCTTAATTCAAGATTTTCACTGGAGGTATTTTTGCCCAACCAAGATATCACAAGTGCATATTTGATACACATAATTTGCCTGAGGAAAGATATAAATATAAGACCTATTGTATTATAATTGTAAAAAAATTCCATAACAATTATATATTTAGATGGAATTCATAGCAATGCAATTTTGAAAAATTATCATTACCTCCCTTTACCTATCAGGTTGCACAACCAAGATAGACTGGAAATAAATGATTTCAGAAGCTGCACATAGTTTTAAAACTTGCCTTTTAGTTCAGAATGTATATCTATCCAATGTAGAAAAAGTAGAAATTGTATTGAAATAAAAAAAGAAATACATCATAAAGGGGCATAATAAATTTTATAAAAGTTAATAAAAAGTAAATTTCTAATAGGGATCTAACTCTATGTAACGGGTCTTTTTGTTCCTTAAATAAACCTCTAACAGAATATACAAAAAGTAAAATTTGTCATCAAATGTTGCTTAAATGTGATTAACCACCTTTAAGATATGATAAAATTACACAAGTGAGCTAATATTGCATCAATAATCATACCTGTATGAAATTTTAGATCTGGGCGTCAAAATGGCACGTATATTTTCAACCAAAAATAAAAATTAGTGCGTACAAATCAAGATTTAAAAAAAAAATCAGATCTATAAAATTGGTCAAATCGTTCAGCGGAATGTAGTAGTCTAGGATTCAGACATATTGTCCATCCATCCTGAAAGTCAATGAACAGGATTTAAAATGGAAGAAATTATTACAAAACATTATTTGCCATTATTGGCCTTATTAAAATCATGGACCAATTATGTACAGTTTGGCTGGTTATCAAACTTGACCGAGAAATTATGCCCATAAACATTATGAACAAGTTTGGTTTAAATTGTTTGATTTAGAGAGCAGACAAGGTGAATTTGGTCAATTTTGCATAAATCAAGGGCCAAAATCCAAAAGTGCCTTGGTCGATTTGGCTGGTTATTTAACTTGCACTAGATATTTAAATATAAAATAAAAACAGACAAATATTTTGACCAAGTTTGGTGAAGATCAGATGATAACTATATTTCACTAAGAGAGCAGACAAGGTGAATTTGATTCGGTCAATTTTGCATAAATGGGTCGATTTGGCTGCTAATCGAACTTACACAAGAGATTATGCCAACAAACATTTTGACCAAGTATCGCTACAATCGGATGAAAACTATTCGACTTTGAGGGCAGACAAGGTGATTTGGTCAATTTTGCATAAATCAAGGGCCATAATCCGAAGTGTCTGGGTCGATTTGGCAGGTAATCAAACTTGCACTCTAGATATTATACCGACAAACATATTGACCAAGTTTGGAGAAGATCGGATGAAAACTGTTCGACTCAGAGAGCTGACTAGGTGAATTTGGAAATTTTTGCGTAAGTCGAGGGCCATAATCCAAAAGTGTCTTATTCGATTTGGCTGTTTAGCGAACTTTGCCGAGATAATCATTCTCGTACGTTCAGAGCATTTTGCAAGAGGATGCGAGATAATATGCCAACAAACATTTTGACTAAGTTTGGTGAAGATCCGATGAAAGTGTGGATTTTACTTGTACTACACGACCTCACCCCTCACCTGGTCAAACCTTCTGAAGGCAGAAATTGTTTTTTCCTATGTCATTCTCGTTAAGCGTGCTTGTACGAACTGGAACGGTACACGGAATTTACACTACTTACCTAAGCTCTGACGTCAGCACATGGAGTCGACGAGTTGGAAAATTTCGCGAAAGAGATGCTTTTTCATTAAAACAACGATAAATTAAAGGTAAGGACAGATTCTGTGATAATTTTAAACACTTTAACTGTCTAGACCAGAAAACCCAGTTGTCAGTTTGTTACAAAAAATGTTCTTGTATGGGAGAAGTGGGTGGGGTAAGGAAGGCATTGCATTCCTCAGTTTCTAGTCTCAATAATAGGACTTCAAACGCAGACCCATTTTACATACGGACATTTTATAGTTATCTGCGCTTGAGGCTGGATAGCGCCTAGCAAAAATTATAACGATATTCACCCGTTGAGTACAATTATTTGGACTACTCAGTTTCCTGGTGTTTATATCGTAGGTGGCCCTGTTTCAGTGATGGCCCTGTTTCGGTGACCCTTTGAAATTATGCAGTCATTTCTAAGTGCAATATTTTGGATAACTATTTATACCTGGGTTGTGAAATATACCATTTTAGCTTTCTTCAGAGTGGAAGAAAAGTTGCTTACAGCGACAGTTTAATCATGTGGTTGATATTTCCAGGGTAACCCTACTTTTGAGGCATTTTTCTTAATACTTTTTTACACTTTCAAGTTGAGATGTAGATCTGTGGTCAAAAACATAATTTCAACTAATTTTCTTTCTTCACACGACTGTTGTCTTATTTTCTCCCTGTTTGTATGCAGATGTAACTGACCAATAAAAACTTCTTGATAAAAGACAAGTTTTAAGCACGTGATCTGCTTATAGCTGTTACATGGAAAAATGGCCGATCTGATAAGTTGTGATTAACTTTCAAATCTTATATTTTTTTAATAAGGTGGCAAATACCTTCATATTTTTATGAGATACGGTAAACAGATTCTTGGTGCATAATACAGCTCAATACCATTAGATTTTAAATATAAAAAAAACATACTTTTGCCCACTCTTTGAATCCCACCCCTTGTGCTTCATAGTATTTATAAATGGTGTAACCATTAAAATGAATGTGCTCTGTATCTCATTATAAACAAGGCTCACTCTGGATATTTATTATTTTTGTGTCGCCCTTTCGGAGAAAGTGCGATACATAGGGATCGCTTTGTTCGTCCGTTGGTCGGTCCGTCGGTCGGTCCGTCACACAAACTTAACGTTGGCTATAACTTTGCCATTTCTTAAGATTTCTTCATCAAACTTTACAATTGTATTGCTTATGACAATAGGGTCATGATGCCACCACATTTTGTAGGTCAAGGTCATATTTGACAGAGTTATGCCCCTTTTTAGCTCGACTATTCGAAGAATAAGGAGACTATTGCACTCGCCCCAGCGTCGGCGTCGGCGTCTGCGTTGGTTAAAGTTTTTCATAAAGTCAAATATCTTGAATACTATCAAAGGTATTGACTTGAAACTCAAACTATATGTTAACCATCAACATCTTCACCTGAGGAAACAATCCCCATAACTCTGTTTTGATTTTTGACAGATTTATGCCCCTTTTTAACTTAGAAATTTTGGTTAAAGTTTTTTATAAATTCAAATATCTTGAATACTATCAAAGGTATTGACTTGAAACTCAAAGTATGTGTCTACCATCAACATCTTCACCTGAGGAAACAATCCCCATACTCTGTTTTGATTTTTGACAGATTTATGCCCCTTTTTAACTTAGAATTTTTGGTTAAAGTTTTTTATAAATTCAAATATCTTGAATACTATCAAAGGTATTGACTTGAAACTCAAAGTATGTGTCTACCATCAACATCTACACCTGAGGAAACAATCCCCATAACTCTGTTTTGAATTTTTGACAGATTGATGCCCCTTTTTAACTTAGAATTTTTGGTTAAAGTTTTTTTTTAAATTCAAATATCTTGAATACTATCAAAGGTATTGACTTGAAACTCAAAGTATGTGTCTACCATCAACATATACACCTGAGGAAACAATTCCCATAACTCTGTTTTGATTTTTGACAGATTTATGCCCCTTTTTAACTTAGAAGTTTTGGTATTTTTTTTTGTAAATTCAAATATCTATAATACTATATAAGGTATTGACTTGAAACTCAAAGTATGTGTCTACCATCAACATTATACACCTGAGGAAACAATTCCCATAACTCTGTTTTGATTTTTGACAGATTTATGCCCCTTTTTAACTTAGAAGTTTTGGTATTTTTTTTTGTAAATTCAAATATCTTGAATACTATATAAGGTATTGACTTGAAACTCAAAATATATGTTTACCATCAACATCTACACCTGAGGAAACAATCCCCATAACTCTGTTTTGATTTTTGATAGATTTGTGTCCCTTTTTAACTTTGAATGTTTTGTTAAAGATAGAATACTATCGAACGTATTTACTGTCAACATCTTCACCAATGTTTTTGATTTTTGACATATTTATGCCCTTTTTAACTTAGAATTTTGTCACAGTTTTTCCAGACTAAAATGGAAATACTCAAAATGGCTTTCTTTTGAAATGTCATAGAATAATTATGCAGCATGAAGCGGTCATGCTTTTTTAATTCTATACATATCAATTTTGAAAAGTTACAAAATTATTCATGATCAAATATACAAGGTCATGTATTTCTTTGAAATTATCCCCCCCATCCTCCCTCCAGTTGGCTTGCAGAATCCAGAGTAAGGCCTTGAATGCAATGTACATTTACAAAGGTCTTTGAACAAGTTTCATATCTTTGACCTTAATTCTTATAGACAATTACACAATACTCCTGTTCTTAGACAAAAACCCCATTTTACCAACAAGCTTTCGAATAGTCGAGCGTGCTGTCATGTGACAGCTCTTGTTGTACTTAGATTTTGTCACGAAAACTTAACGTTGGCTATAACTTTGCCATTTCTTAAGATTTCTTCATCAAACTTTCAAATTGTATTGCTTATGACATAAGGGTCATGATGCCGCGAAATTGTGTAGGTCAAGGTCATATTTGACAGAGTTATGCCCCTTTTTATACCTAGATTTTTGCCATAACTTTGCCACTTCTTAAGATTTCTTCATCAAACTTTCAAATTGTATTGCTTATGTCAAAAGGGTTGTGATGCCGCCATATTTTGTAGGTCAAGGTAATATTTGACAGAGTTATGCCCCTTTTTGTACTTAGATTTTTGCTATAACTTTGCCATTTCTTAAGATTTCTTTATCAAACTTTCAAATTATATTGCTTATGTCAAAAGGGTTGTGATGCCGCCAGATTTTGTAGGTCAAGGTCTTATTTGACAGAGTTATGCCCCTTTTTGTACTTAGATTTTGTCACGAAAACTTAATGTTGGCTATAACTTTGCCATTTCTTAAGATTTCTTCATCAAACTTTCAAATTGTATTGCTTATGACATAAGGGTCATGATGCCGCCAAAGTTTGTTGGTCAAGGTCATATTTGACAGAGTTATGCCCCTTTTTACACTTAGATTTTGTCACAAAATTGTTGGTTATTCTGACAAAGCATAAGAGGGCGACACAAGTGTTCTACTGAACACCCATCTAGTTTTGTTCAGTTTGTGAAAGTCAACTTTGCGCAAATGCCAATTACCGGCTAATAACACTTGTTTACAAATGAAGTAGGGGTCACTGAAATAGGGCCGGCTGAGTATCTGTAGTGCAAAACAGGGGTGTCTATGATAAACAGCACAATATAATTTTGTTGGAGTATTTTCCACTTTTTTATACATCACACAAGTTAAGGTAACTTGCCCCGGAACAAAATGGCCACCAGTGAAAACATGATGTGTCACTAAAATGTAGTCTGGTGGTCTTTTGACATAATACACAATCAAATTACTGTTATATAAGCTTTTAGAACCTGTATTAGTGTGTTTTGTTGCAACATTTTGAAACATATTCTTGCTAGTTGACGAACAAAGACTCTGTGACAGATTCAGTGGAAATAAAGAAACTAAAACATAGTTTATACCATATAATCAACATACTCTTGTTGTAAAAATCTTTGTTTACCAAGCCATATAAAATACTGCAAGACGCTCTTATTGTCTTTACATATTTTTTCAAATTTTGTATTTGATACAGAAAAATTAAACGAAATTATGTTAATAATGGTGTTAACTATGTTTTAGTTTCTTTATTTCCACTGAATCTGTCACAGAGTCTTTGTTCGTCAACTAGCAAGAATATGTTTCAAAATGTATCCGTTCTTTATGATAATTCACTGATTTATAGTTCTCTTTACATGAATTATTAGTGTCAGTATACTACAATATTATGACATCCCGACCAAAACAAACACAGTATACATTAAAGGGAAAAATAAAAATTGAAAAAAGCATGCACCCACCCACCAAAGACAATAGCGCTCTACCTTAAACCATAACTCAAGCATGTGGACTTCACAATTTAGTGATGTGTTATAAACTGTTGATGTGTAAGATTGAAAAAACTGCTCAACTATTTCTATGGTCGAGCATCTGGAGGAGACATTGAACTAATAAACAAGTGCCAGTTTGAATAATTTCATCATTTGACTTCAATGTCAGGAAACTTGCACAAAAATTGGATATTTTTCATGTAAGTAACCTAAGAACTGAAATGACATGTTTTAACAATATTTGCAACAAAACACACTAATACAGGTTCTAAAAGCTTATATAACAGTAATTTGATTGTGTATTATGTCAAAAGACCACCAGACTACATTTTAGTAACAGCATCATTGTTTCACTGGTCTCCATTTTGTTCTGGGGCAAGTTACCTTAAGGACTAATAACACAATAGTAATTCATAAAGATAATAGGTCTTCCCCAACAGATTTGGTAATTCTGCCTGAAGTATTCTTAGGGTTACTGAAACTGGTCCATCGAGGATATATAGAGAGGGGTGATTTTTTCGCAAGATACATTGATCATTTTTATTTTGTTGACAAAATATCAACTTCCTGTGATTGGACACTTGCGAAAATGCATGTTATTTTGTTAATATTTACAGTCTTATGTAGTTGATCAAACAGACACTTGATTTCCATCAGCATAGGGTAACAACAACAGTGTAATGTAGCTTTTTGACCAGAAATCTCGCCATTTTATTTTGTCAGTCACTGAAAGCATGTTACATTGTCTGGGAATGTGGAAAATGACAGACTGTGCGGTACGAAGTATTTCTGTGAGGACCAGCAAATAATATTCACAAGTTGAACCTTTTTATCATGATATTTCATTAATTTGCCGAATGATTGAAACAGTTTACACAATTTAAAAGCCAACATCACAATAATTCTTTTCAGATGAGGACCTAGCTTTACTGCTGTTGAAATTTTGATTGCTAGATACAAAAATTATGAGTTATATTAAAATATGTTTAAAAAGTGTCAGGTTTTAGGACTCGAAGCAAAAGAGTAACTGTACGTCTTCTCGAAATAACATATAATTATTCTCGCAAACTAATACACAATCGCAAAAGTAGCCACACAAGACATATGGAATGAATGACATCAAAGAGAATTACTGATAACCTGTTAACTATTGTTGACATGGTCACTTAACCCCAACTTTTTGGGCTCTTACAAGCACATGGTACTAACCAGAAACAAATAACTGCAGTAGCTGTGGTTGAGGTATGGTACAGGCTTGATTTAGGCCTTAAATAGAATAACTGTTTATTTTTTACGAGTTAGATGTCAATCTTCAGTAACGTCTGACCTTGAAGGTCAGATCAGACTTGGAGGTCAAACATTCTTAATTAATTCATAACTAATTGATAAAATGTTCACCTCATAAATGGAGATAAACTGCCATACACAAGTGCCATGTGCAAGTACCAGGTCCACACCTTGAAAGTCAATGTCACATATTGTGAGACACTGTTTGGGGGGCATACATCAACAGACAGACAACTCTAAGACTTGTTTATAAAATAAACCAACCATCTAGTAGTAACACTGCACTGTTAATTGTTACTAATAGGAGTATACTATGATACACAACAATCCACAACAATCTACACATCCAAAAATATTATAGGCCATTGATATACAGATTGATCATGATCCTTGTAAAGGCAGACTCACTTGGGGGACAATATTGAAAGGCTTTTTTGTAATTATTTTTAAGTAGTTGTAAATGCATTATCTTCGGATTATCTTTTCAACAATGTGTGAAACACCCAAATGTATGCAATTGTACAAATTTCTGACAACAACAGAAAGTATGTACCTGTGAATACCCAGAGGTAAAATTCTGTAATTGATATGATTGTGTGGGGTGAATTATAGTATTAATATAAAAGTGCTCTCTGGTTAATAGTGAGTGAGAGGTATTCTCTAGTAACAATCTATAAAAGTTTCTTACAGTAAATGGGTGAACACTAAGTCACAATGAATTGTACAATTTTTATTCTTTATGTAGACATGCTGTGTGAAAGAAGTTGTGAGATGGCATTTACTTACCTGTTGGTACTGAAGTGAAAGTGCAGGCATAAGGTAAATATACACTTCATTTATGGAAGCAAAAACATCAATAAAGCCTGAAAGGTTATCAAAGTGTTAAATTACTGAACTCTTTGACAACTTTAAAAATTTGGTCACCAGGGCTCAAGATTGTAAAATCAGGTGAACAAGAGACAATTTTCGAGATGCAAGTACTCCATGTTCCTGACAGAAAATAAGTTTACATGTATACATGTGCTGCTGTAGTAGTAGTAGAAAAAGAAGCTTTTAATGAATTATACTACAACCGCTAACGAAATTGATTAGAGTCAGGAGGTTTACTGATAACATCAAAAGCAATGCACTAATGTTTGTAGATTGCCGACTCGCTTGTCAAAGTAGCTATGAGGCACCGCCCAATATTGGTTTCCAAAACTCCGCCTTTTACCATTTTTTTTGACAATTACCGATCAATACTATACATGTACTAGTTAATACTTTATGAGTGATGACTTTAGACTGTTTAGGGTGCGGAAACTAAGCGATACTGGCCATTCTATGTCTCTTGTTTAAATGAAAGCTGCTGAAACAGACATGTTACACACACAAACACTTGACGGAACGGGTAACAACATGTAGAGGCAGATAATTACTAAAACTTTAACATGTAACTATCATTGTGTCAGGTATTGCTCACATTTTTGAACGATAAAGAAAACATTTAAAAAAATATCTCATAACAATAAAACGACAGGCGTTTTTACGGCTGGAAAACGCCGGTGAAAAATTGTGTGTGCTGAAAAACTGAACCAGCTTTTAACACATAAATTGTGTTTTTTGCCTACCTTCATATATCTGTGATTTATTGTATTTCTATGACATACGCGATAAACTCACTGCGGTCAAAAACAAGAAAGAGGGCAGTGGTGGTGTAGAGGTTGTGGTGTCTGTCACTCATTACGGAGGCCGTTTCGGATTCGAGCCCAACTGGGTTTCACGACCGTACCTCCTCATTTGATACAAGTACTATTTCTCCAGGAAGCAGACTCGCGATTTGCTACCAGCTTCCTTCACAATCGAGCTAAAACCGAGCTAAAATAATTAGTATAAACTAAATACCGAGTTCGTGGAGAGACATTTAATATAATTATATAGTTAACGTGTAATGTAGTTAATTGTACACAAACGGTACTGATAAACATGGCATGTGTATCTTACTTATACTTCAAATGAAAATAAACAATACAAATTCTCATGCGTAGCTCTCTTTCAAATTCCGTGGAGTTGCATTAATAAACATTGAATCACCCATTTGCGTGAAGGGTATTTGTTCACGCCATGTTAAAGATACATTTAAATCTATTCTTTATACATTGACACTATATATGAAATGTAGACTGCCTCTAACACCAGTATGTAAACATAAATATTTGTTCATAAAGCTCAAATTGTATTCAGCGATTGATACCTGGCAATTGAGGTATTGTACACCCCTATTTCTCGCGGTGATTCTTCTGCTTTATGTATGTTCAACTCAAAACGGGTGTTAGGCTCTGATTATGAAAAATATATCATATGATAATTTGAACAGTAGAATAACCGTCACGTGCATGTGAAGAAGTCTTGATGATAGTTTTTCCCGTGCAGTGCTAAAATTGTAGATGGCGTCAAATCGATGGTATTTAATTATAGAGTTAAGTAAAGATATAAATGAGGTATAGTTAGATTTTATGCATTGTGCCGTGACTGCACTTTTATACTTTTATATTCTATGAATAGGTCATAGCTCACAAGTCCAAATCCTACTATAATACCGTCGCCGACAAAGATATAACTTTAATGGCCATGGATTAATTTCACAATTCCCTATAACAAGACATGTTGAAACTCTGACCTACGTAGCGGTT
>JAFMSR010000003.1:55295522-55318115 GCA_022818135.1 Saxidomus purpurata
AAATTACAGATAGATATTCTTTATTTCCGCCATTAGAAGAGCATATATGCAAAGCAATGTTGTCAACAAAATTGAATTTTAGATACAAATTTAAATTATAATTACAAAATATATAAATGTAACGGGGAAAGGTTGAAGGAAAAACATGTATACATAATCTATAAAATGGTATGTACAACGAAACAACGTGATAATTTGTCCCATTTTATCCTTATCTGCAGTATAATGTCGAAATGGTGTTCAATTTTGTTTGAGAAATGTTGCACTCTGCCTTACATCAAGATAACCCAAAAAGAATCATCTTTCACAGGTGACGTTTCCCGAAAATTTTCCGTTTTCATATTTTATAAGGTCTATTCTTTTGTCACATATTTTCACGCCGTCTCTTACTTTGTGTACAGCTCCAACTTGTCCCTTTAAGTGAGATGTGTGCACATACACTATGTGTGTGGTGGGGCTTATGGTCAACTTGTCCCTTAAAGTGAGATGTGTGCATATGTACTCTGTGTGTGGTGGGGCTTATGGTCAACTTGTGCCTTAAAGTGAGATTTGTGCACATATACTCTGTGTGTGGTGGGGCTTATGGTCAACTTGTCCCTTAAAGTGAGATGTGTGCACATACACTATGTGTGTGGTGGGGCTTATGGTCAACTTGTCCCTTAAAGTTAGATGTGTGCACATATACTCTGTGTGTGGTGGGGCATATGGTGAACTTGTCCCTTAAAGTGAGATGTGTGCACATACACTATGTGTCTCGTGGGGCTTATGGTGAACTTGTCCCTTAAAGTGAGATGTGTGCACATACACTATGTGTGTGGTGGGGCTTATGGTGAACTTGTCCCTTAAAGTTAGATGTGTGCACATACACTCTGTGTGTGGTGGGGCTTATGGTGAACTTGTCCCTTAAAGTGGGATGTGTGCACATACACTCTGTGTGTGGTGGGGCTTATGGTGAACTTGTCCCTTAAAGTGGGATGTGTGCACATACACTATGTGTGTGGTGGGACTTATGATCAACTTGTCCCTTAAAGTGAGATGTGTGCACATACACTATGTGTGTTGTGGGACTTATGATCAACTTGTCCCTTAAAGTTAGATGTGTACACATACACTCTGTGTGTGGTGGGACTTATGGTCAACTTGTCCCTTAAAGTGAGATGTGTGCATATATACTCTGTGTGTGGTGGGACTTATGATCAACTTGTCCCTTAAAGTGAGATGTGTGCACATATACTCTGTGTGTGGTGGGACTTATGGTCAACTTGTCCCTTAAAGTGAAATGTGTGCACATATACTATGTGTGTGGTGGGGCTTATGATCAACTTGTCCCTTAAAGTGAAATGTGTGCACATATACTCTGTGTGTGGTGGGACTTATGGTCAACTTGTCCCTTAAAGTGGGATGTGTGCACATATACTATGTGTGTGGTGGGGCTTATGGTCAACTTGTCCCTTAAATTGAGATGTGTGCACATACACTATGTGTGTGGTGGGACTTATGATCAACTTGTCCCTTAAAGTGAGATGTGTGCATATATACTCTGTGTGTGGTGGGACTTATGATCAACTTGTCCCTTAAAGTGAAATGTGTGCACATACACTCTGTGTGTGGTGGGGCTTATGGTCAACTTGTCCCTTAAAGTTAGATGTGTGCACATATACTCTGTGTGTGGTGGGGCTTATGATCAACTTGTCCCTTAAAGTTAGATGTGTGCACATACACTATGTGTGTGGTGGGGCCTATGGTCAACTTGTTCCTTAACGTGGGATGTGTGCACATACCCTATGTGTGTGGTGGGACTTATGGTCAACTTGTCCCTTAAAGTGAGATGTGTGCACATATACTATGCGTGTGGTGGGGCTTATGGTCAACTTGTCCCTTAAAGTGAGATGTGTGCACATATACTCTGTGTGTGGTGGGGCTTATGATCAACTTGTCCCTTAAAGTGAGATGTGTGCACATACACTATGTGTGTGGTGGGACTTATGATCAACTTGTCCCTTTAAGTGAGATGTGTGCACATATACTCTGTGTGTGGTGGGGCTTATGATCAACTTGTCCCTTAAAGTGAGATGTGTGCACATACACTATGTGTGTTGTGGGGCTTATGGTCAACTTGTCCCTTAAAGTGAGATGTGTGCACATATACTCTGTGTGTGGTGGGGCTTATGACCAACTTGTCCCTTTAAGTGAGATGTGTGCACATAAACTATGTGTGTGGTGGGGCTTATGATCAACTTGTCCCTTAAAGTGAGATGTGTGCACATACACTATGTGTCTTGTGGGGCTTATGGTCAACTTGTCCCTTAAAGTGAGATGTGTGCACATATACTATGTGTGTGGTGGGGCTTATGGTCAACTTGTCCCTTAAAGTGGGATGTGTGCACATATACTCTGTGTGTGGTGGGGCTTATGGTGAACTTGTTCCTTCAAGTGAAATGTGTGCACATACACTATGTGTCTTGTGGGGCTAATGGTGAACTTGTCCCTTAAATTGATATGTGTGCACATACACTATGTGTGTGGTGGGGCTTATGATCAACTTGTCCCTTAAAGTGAGATGTGTGCACATATACTCTGTGTGTGGTGGGACTTATGATCAACTTGTCCCTTAAAGTGAGATGTGTGCACATATACTCTGTGTGTGGTGGGGCTTATGATCAACTTGTCCCTTAAAGTGAGATGTGTGCACATATACTCTGTGTGTGGTGGGGCTTATGATCAACTTGTCCCTTAAAGTGGGATGTGTGCACATATACTCTGTGTGTGGTGGGGCTTATGGTGAACTTATTCCTTAAAGTGAAATGTGTGCACATACACTATGTGTCTTGTGGGGCTTATGGTGAACTTGTCCCTTAAAGTGGGATGTGTGCACATACACTCTGTGTGTGGTGGGACTTATGGTCAACTTGTCCCTTAAAGTGAGATTACATACACATATACTCTGTGTGTGGTGGGACTTATGATCAACTTGTCCCTTAAAGTGAGATGTGTGCATATATACTCTGTGTGTGGTGGGACTTATGATCAACTTGTCCCTTAAAGTGAAATGTGTGCACATACACTCTGTGTGTGGTGGGGCTTATGGTCAACTTGTCCCTTAAAGTGAGATGTGTGCACATACACTCTGTGTGTGGTTGGGCTTATGATCAACTTGTCCCTTAAAGTGAGATGTGTGCACATACACTATGTGTGTGGTGGGGCCTATGGTCAACTTGTTCCTTAAAGTGGGATGTTTGCACATACACTATGTGTGTGGTGGGACTTATGGTCAACTTGTCCCTTAAAGTTAGATGTGTGCACATACACTATGTGTGTGGTGGGGCTTATGGTCAACTTGTCCCTTTAAGTGAGATGTGTGCACATATACTATGTGTGTGGTGGGGCTTATGATCAACTTGTCCCTTAAAGTGAGATGTGTGCACATACACTATGTGTGTTGTGGGGCTTATGGTCAACTTGTCCCTTAAAGTGAGATGTGTGCACATATACTATGTGTGTGGTGGGGCTTATGATCAACTTGTCCCTTAAAGTGAGATGTGTGCACATATACTCTGTGTGTGGTTGGGCTTATGATCAACTTGTCCCTTAAAGTGAGATGTGTGCACATACACTATGTGTGTGGTGGGACTTATGATCAACTTGTCCCTTTAAGTGAGATGTGTGCATATGTACTATGTGTGTGGTGGGGCTTATGATCAACTTGTCCCTTAAAGTGAGATGTGTGCACATACACTATGTGTGTTGTGGGGCTTATGGTCAACTTGTCCCTTTAAGTGAGATGTGTGCACATATACTATGTGTGTGGTGGGGCTTATGATCAACTTGTCCCTTAAAGTGAGATGTGTGCACATACACTATGTGTGTTGTGGGGCTTATGGTCAACTTGTCCCTTAAAGTGAGATGTGTGCACATATACTCTGTGTGTGGTGGGACTTATGATCAACTTGTCCCTTAAAGTGAGATGTGTGCACATATACTCTGTGTGTGGTGGGGCTTATGATCAACTTGTCCCTTAAAGTGGGATGTGTGCACATATACTCTGTGTGTGGTGGGGCTTATGGTAAACTTATTCCTTAAAGTGAAATGTGTGCACATACACTATGTGTCTTGTGGGGCTTATGGTGAACTTGTCCCTTAAAGTGGGATGTGTGCACATACACTATGTGTGTGGTAGGGCCTATGGTCAACTTGTCCCTTAAAGTGAGTGTGTGGTTGAGCCTATGGTCAACTTGTCCCTTAAAGTGAGTGTGTGGTGGGGCCTATGGTCAACTTGTCCCTTAAAGTGAGTGTGTGGTGGGCCTATGGTCAACTTGTCCCTTAAAGTGAGTGTGTGGTGGGGCTTATGGTGAACTTGTCCCTTAAAGTGGGATGTGTGCACATATACTCTGTGTGTGGTGGGACGTATGGTCAACTTGTCCCTTAAAGTGGGATGTGTACACATATACTCTGTGTGTGGTGGGACTTATGATCAACTTGTCCCTTAAAGTGAGATGTGTGGTTATATACTCTGTGTGTGGTGGGACTTATGATCAACTTGTCCCTTAAAGTGAAATGTGTGCACATACACTCTGTGTGTGGTGGGGCTTATGGTCAACTTGTCCCTTAAAGTGAGATGTGTGCACATACACTCTGTGTGTGGTTGGGCTTATGATCAACTTGTTCCTTAAAGTGAGATGTGTGCACATACACTATGTGTGTGGTGGGGCCTATGGTCAACTTGTTCCTTAAAGTGGGATGTGTGCACATACACTATGTGTGTGGTGGGACTTATGGTCAACTTGTCCCTTAAAGTTAGATGTGTGCACATACACTATGTGTGTGGTGGGGCTTATGGTCAACTTGTCCCTTTAAGTGAGATGTGTGCACATATACTATGTGTGTGGTGGGGCTTATTATCAACTTGTCCCTTAAAGTGAGATGTGTGCACATACACTATGTGTGTTGTGGGGCTTATGGTCACCTTGTCCCTTAAAGTGAGATGTGTGCACATATACTATGTGTGTGGTGGGACTTATGACCAACTTGTCCCTTAAAGTGAGATGTGTGCACATATACTCTGTGTGTTGTGGGACTTATGATCAACTTGTCCCTTAAAGTGAGATGTAAGCACATATACTCTGTGTGTGGTGGGGCTTATGATCAACTTGTCCCTTAAAGTGAGATGTGTGCACATATACTCTGTGTGTGGTTGGGCTTATGATCAACTTGTCCCTTAAAGTGAGATGTGTGCACATACACTATGTGTGTGGTGGGACTTATGATCAACTTGTTCCTTTAAGTGAGATGTGTGCACATATACTCTGTGTGTGGTATGACGTATGATCAACTTGTCCCTTAAAGTGAGATGTGTGCACATATACTCTGTGTGTGGTGGGGCTTATGGTGAACTTGTCCCTTAAATTGAGATGTGTGCACATACACTATGTGTGTGGTGGGGCTTATGATCAACTTGCCCCTTAAAGTGAGATGTGTGCACATACACTCTGTGTGTGGTGGGACTTATGATCAACTTGTCCCTTAAAGTGAGATGTGTGCACATATACTCTGTGTGTGGTGGGGCTTATGATCAACTTGTCCCTTAAAGTGAGATGTGTGCACATATACTATGTGTGTGGTGGGGCTTATGATCAACTTGTCCCTTAAAGTGGGATGTGTGCACATATACCCTGTGTGTGGTGGGGCTTATGGTGAACTTGTCCCTTAAAGTGAAATGTGTGCACATACACTATGTGTCTTGTGGGGCTTATGGTGAACTTGTCCCTTAAAGTGGGATGTTTGCACATACACTATGTGTGTGGTGGGGCCTATGGTCAACTTGTCCCTTAAAGTGCGTGTGTGGTTGGGCCTATGGTCAACTTGTCCCTTAAAGTGAGTGTGTGGTGGGGCCTATGGTCAACTTGTCCCTTAAAGTGAGTGTGTGGTGGGGCCTATGGTCAACTTGTTCCTTAAGGTGAGTGTGTGGTGGGGCC
Organism: Saxidomus purpurata; assembly: GCA_022818135.1. NCBI lineage: Eukaryota > Metazoa > Mollusca > Bivalvia > Venerida > Veneridae > Saxidomus > Saxidomus purpurata. Next base: position 55,301,495 of record JAFMSR010000003.1, read on the forward strand.
TATGGTCAACTTGTCCCTTAAGGTGTGTTTGTGGTGGGGCCTATGGTCAACTTGTCCCTTAAAGTGAGTGTGTGGTGGGGCCTATGGTCAACTTGTCCCTTAAAGTGGGATGTGTGCACAAACACTATGTATGTGGTGGGGCTTATGGTCAACTTGTCCCTTAAAGTGGGATGTGTGCACATACACTATGTGTGTGGTGGGGCTTATGGTGAACTTGTCCCTTAAAGTGAGATGTGTGCACATACACTCTGTGTGTGGTCGGGCTTATGGTCAACTTGTCCCTTAAAGTGAGATGTGTACACATATACTCTGTGTGTGGTGGGGCTTATGGCCAACTTGTCCCTTAAAGTGAGATGTGTGCACATACACTATGTGTGTGGTGGGACTTATGGTCAACTTGTCCCTTAAAGTGACTGTGTGGTTGGGCTTATGATCATTTTGTCCCTTAAAGTTAGATGTGTGCACATACACTATGTGTGTTGTGGTGCTTATGGTCAACTTGTCCCTTAAAGTTAGATGTGTACACATATACTCAGTGTGTGGTGGGGCTTATGGCCAACTTGTCCCTTAAAGTGAGATGTGTGCACATACACTATGTGTGTTGTGGGGATTATGGTCAACTTGCCCCTTAAAGTGAGATGTGTACACATATACTCTGTGTGTGGTGGGGCTTATGGCCAACTTGTCCCTTAAAGTGAGATGTGTGCACATACACTATGTGTGTGGTGGGACTTATGGTCAACTTGTCCCATAAAGTGAGTGTGTGGTTGGGCTTATGATCATTTTTTCCCTTAAAGTGAGATGTGTGCACATACACTATGTGTGTTGTGGTGCTTATGGTCAACTTGTCCCTTAAAGTTAGATGTGTACACATATACTCAGTGTGTGGTGGGGCTTATGGCCAACTTGTCCCTTAAAATGAGATGTGTACACATACACTATGTGTGTTGTGGGGCTTATGGTCAACTTGCCCCTTAAAGTAAAATGTGCACACATATACTCTGTGTGTTGTGGGGCTTATGGCCAACTTGTCCCTTAAAGTGAGATATGTGCACATACACTATGTGTGTGGTGGGACTTATGGTCAACTTGTTCTTAAAAGTGAGATGTGTGCACATACACTATGTGTGTGGTGGGACTTATGGTCAACTTGTCCCTTAAAGTGAGATGTGTGCACATACACTCTGTGTGTGGTGGGACTTATGGTAAACTTGTCCCTTAAAGTTAGATGTGTGCACATACACTCTGTATGTGGTGGGACTTATGGTCAACTTGTCCCTTAAAGTTAGATGTGTGCAGATACACTATGTATGTGGTGGGACTTATGGTCAACTTGTCCCTTAAAGTGGGATGTGTGCACATATACTCTGTGTGTGGTGGGGCTTATGGTCAACTTCTCCCTTAATGTTAGATGTGTGCACATACACTATGTGTGTGGTGGGGCTTATGGTCAACTTGTCCCTTAAAGTGAGATGTGTGCACATACACTCTGTGTGTGGTGGGGCTTATGGTCAACTTGTCCCTTAAAGTGAGATGTGTGCACATATACTCTGTGTGTGGTGGGACTTATGGTCAACTTGTCCCTTAAAATGGGATGTGTGCACATATACTATGTGTGTGGTGGGGCTTATGGTCAACTTGTCCCTTAAAGTTAGATGTGTGCACATACACTCTGTATGTGGTGGGACTTATGGTCAACTTGTCCCTTAAAGTGGGATGTGTACACATATACTCTGTGTGTTGTGGGGCTTATGGACAACTTGTCCCTTAAAGTGGGATGTGTGCACATACACTATGTGTGTGGTGGGGCTTATGGTCAACTTGTTCTTGAAAGTTAGATGTGTGCACATACGCTATGTGTGTGGTGGGGCTTATGGTCAACTTGTCCCTTAAAGTTAGATGTGTGCACATACACTCTGTATGTGGTGGGACTTATGGTCAACTTGTCCCTTAAAGTGGGATGTGTGCACATATACTCTGTGTGTTGTGGGGCTTATGGTCAACTTGTCCCTTAAAGTGAGATGTGTGCACATACACTATGTGTGTGGTGGGGCTTATGGTGAACTTGACCCTTAAAGTTAGATGTGTGCACATACATTATGTGTGTGGTGGGGCTTATGGTGAACTTGTCCCTTAAAGTTAGATGTGTGCACATACACTATGTGTGTGTTGAGGCTTATGGTCAACTCGTCCCTTTAAGTGTGATGTGTGCACATATACTATGTGTGTGGTGGGGCTTATGGCGAACTTGTCCTTTAAAGTGAGATGTTTGCACATACACTATGTGTGTGGTGGGGCTTATGGTCAACTTGTCCCTTAAAGTTAGATGTGTGCACATACACTCTGTATGTGGTGGGACTTATGGTCAACTTGTCCCTTAAAGTGAGATGTATGCACATATACTCTGTGTGTTGTGGGGCTTATGATCAACTTGTCCATTAAAGTGGGATGTGTGCACATACACTATGTGTGTGGTGGGGCTTATGGTCAACTTGTTCTTTAAAGTGAGATGTGTGCACATATACTCTGTGTGTTGTGGGGCTTATGGTGAACCTGTCCCTTAAAGTTAGATGTGTGCACATACACTATGTGCGTTGTGGGGCTTATGGTCAACTTGTCCCTTAAAAATAGATGTGTGCACATACACTATGTGTGTGGTGGGACTTATGGTCAACTTGTCCCTTAAAGTTAGATGTGTGCACATACACCATGTGTGTGGTGGGGCTTATGATCGACTTGTCCCTTAAAGTTAGATGTGTGCACATACACTCTGTGTGTTGTTGGGCTTATGATCAACTTGTCCCTTAAAGTGAAATGTGTGCACATACACTATGTGTGTTGTGGGGCTTATGATCAACTTGTCCCTTAAAGTGAAATGTGTGCACATACACTATGTGTGTTGTGGGGCTTATGGTCAACTTGTTCTTTAAAGTGAGATGTGTGCACATACACTATGTGTGTGGTGGGACTTATGGTCAACTTGTCCCTTAAAGTGGGATGTGTGCACATATACTCTTTGTGTGGTGAGGCTTATGGTCAACTTGTTCTTTAAAGTGATGTGTGCACATACACTATGTGTGTGGTGGGACTTATGGTCAACTTGTCCCTTAAAGTTAGATGTGTGCACATACACTCTGTGTGTGGTGGGGCTTATGGTCAACTTGTTCTTTAAAGTGAGATGTGTGCACATACACTATGTGTGTGGTGGGACTTATGGTCAACTTGTCCCTTAACGTTAGATGTGTGCACATACACTATGTGTGTTGTGGGGCTTATGGTCAACTTGTCCCTTAAAGTTAGATGTGTGCACATACACTATGTGTGTTGTCGGGCTTATGGTGAACTTGTCCCTTAAAGTTAGATGTGTGCACATACACTATTTGTGTTGTGGGGCTTATGGTGAACTTGTCCCTTAAAGTTAGATGTGTGCACATACACCATGTGTGTGGTGGGGCTTATGATCGACTTGTCCCTTAAAGTTAGATGTGTGCACATACACTCTGTGTGTTGTTGGGCTTATGATCAACTTGTCCCTTAAAGTGAAATGTGTGCACATACACTATGTGTGTTGTGGGGCTTATGATCAACTTGTCCCTTAAAGTGAAATGTGTGCACATACACTATGTGTGTTGTGGGGCTTATGGTCAACTTGTTCTTTAAAGTTCGATGTGTGCACATACACTCTGTGTGTTGTGGGGCTTATGGTGAACTTGTCCCTTAAAGTGAGATGTGTGCACATACACTATGTGTGTTGTGGGGCTTATGGTCAACTTTAAAGTGAGATGTGTGCACATACACTATATGTGTGGTGGGACTTATGGTCAACTTGTCCCTTAAAGTGGGATATGTGCACATATACTCTTTGTGTGGTGAGGCTTATGGTCAACTTGTTCTTTAAAGTGAGATGTGTGCACATACACTATGTGTGTGGTGGGACTTATGGTCAACTTGTCCCTTAAAGTTAGATGTGTGCACATACACTCTGTGTGTGGTGGGGCTTATGGTCAACTTGTTCTTTAAAGTGAGATGTGTGCACATACACTCTGTGTGTGGTGGGACTTATGGTCAACTTGTCCCTTAACGTTAGATGTGTGCACATACACTATGTGTGTTGTGGGGCTTATGGTCAACTTGTCCCTTAAAGTTAGATGTGTGCACATACACTATGTGTGTTGTGGGGCTTATGGTGAACTTGTCCCTTAAAGTTAGATGTGTGCACATACACTATTTGTGTTGTGGGGCTTATGGTCAACTTGTCCCTTAAAGTGAGATGTGTGCACATACACTATGTGTGTTGTGGGGCTTATGATCAACTTGTCCCTTAAAGTGAAATGTGTGCACATAGACTCTGTGTGTGGTGGGACTTATGGTCAACTTGTCCCTTAAAGTGAGATGTGTGCACATACACTATGTGTGTGGTGGGACTTATGATCAACTTGTCCCTTAAAGTGAGATGTGTGCACATACACTATGTGTGTTGTGGGGCTTATGATCAACTTGTCCCTTAAAGTTAGATGTGTGCACATACACTATGTGTGTTGTGGGGCTTATGGTCAACTTGTTCTTTAAAGTGAGATGTGTGCACATATACTCTGTGTGTGGTGGGACTTATGATCAACTTGTCCCTTAAAGTTAGATGTGTGCACATACACTATGTGTGTTGTGGGGCTTATGGTGATCTTGTTCTTTAAAGTTAGATGTGTGCACATACACTATGTGTGTTGTGGGGCTTATGGTCAACTTGTTCTTTAAAGTGAGATGTGTGCACATATACTCTGTGTGTGGTGGGGCTTATGGTCGCAAATCTTCATATTAGACACTTTTGTCTCAAGTGAACTCTGGTTGTGAATAGCGAACATATGACAACTGAATATTGTTTTTCAGGGATTAACATTTTTTTCATACTGAAGTACAACATGGGTAGTGTTATCAGTAAGGTAAACTAAGTGCTTATAGATAAAAGGGGGAAACACAAATAACTATTATCTCTTGAGTTATTTGCTTATGATAAAGTATAAGGCCCGTTTCCTTCTTCCTTCCTACAGGACATGCACAAATGGACACTTTAGAGGACAAAACGCTCCTGTCTTCTAAAGTGTCCATTTGTGCACTGATTGCCCGGTATGCTATTCTGTATGAGGTGAAATATCTATTGAATTTCTGGCACTTGCGTCTTCCACGTCATCGGTGTCTTGCTAACTTATCATTTGAAAAGAGCGTGACTCTTGGCATTACATTTGATAATTATTGCACGTGCATTACACATGAAATCATGCTTATATTATTCACGTGATGCTATTCCATGCGTACTAATTATTGCGCGTTAGGCACCATGTTGCATGCACGAGATTATATAACATGCGCACTTTATTTGATGTCGTTTGCAAGACGTGCGTGTCCATGTTGAATGAATAGTTTAAATCCCGTGTGCACGAGTCTACCCAGTAAACTATAAAGTAGTCCATTTTTAACCGTTTCTGCAATGTTGTTGCCCTTCGCTACAAATAATTTGTCTTTGTATTTTGGACTGTGCTCTGATCTGATCACTCGACAGATGCTAATAATACCGTAGTTAGACTAACTTTAGAATAAAGTCCAGCGTATTCTTACCATCAGAAGGACATAGATAAATTGGAAAATATTCAAACGCAGGCTGCTAGATTTAGATAATACTAATCTATTTTAGCTCGATTGTGAAGATAGCTTGTAGCTTATCGAGTCACTGTCGTGTGCGCTTCCTGAAAAAAAAACAGTACTGATGTCATATGAGGAGGTACGGTCGTGACCCCACTGTGGCTCGAACCCGCAATCTCCGGGATGAGCGGCAGACCCATTAACCTCTACACTACCGCTTAATATGCTAGATTTGACACAGCCCGGGCACAGTCTCAAATATACTAACTGATTTGAATTTGAATTCTTTACATTTCAGAAGACAACATTGTTGGCTAACTCTATTTCATAAAATGGTTTATAATCATGTTGATGTCGGTCCCAAACAATTCCTAACTCCTTACACAAGACAATCCAGACATTACCATCCTTTAGTTTTTCAGATACTATTTACCACTGTTGACTATTACAAAAACTGAGTTTTCCCTCTTTGTTGTCCATTTCATGTAGTCAGTGCTGAAACAATCACCGGATTTAAATCAGCACTGGCTACATCTATGTTTCATCCGTAAATATCATATATATCTTTTTTCCTGTTTTAACCCTACCGATATCCTCCTTTCTGCACAACAGATTATAAATACACATATTTTGCGGGAATTTTAAGGTGCTAGGTTTTGCACTTTTTTATCGCCAACTGTCAGGAAGTACCAGGTGGACTGAGTAGCTTGGAAAACCTAATAGTCTTTTACTTTTTACCTCCACAACCCTCCCGCCATGCATGACCATAATGTTCAATTGTAAAAAGTAATCATTACAGAAAAGAAAAAGAAGGTTGGTAATGGGACAAATTATATGATTGTTTTAGTGATTATGTTTTCCTGTTTCCTTGTTGAAACGAAAACGTCATACTAAGAGATAATGACACAGCAGATTCAAACAGCTTAAAACAAGCAAACAATAAATATTTTTCTTACTCTTAACAGTGTATGAGTCTGAATGTTAATACATTCAATGTTAATGGACTCGCATAAAAAAAAAACGATCAAAAGTGTTACTTGCATACTTACAACAAATACAAAGTACAATCTTGTTTTTTTTTCAAGAACTTCATTGTGTTCAGGGGGATTATGATTAATAGAAATAACAATGGGGCGGGGACATTTACTTAAGTGGAAAAAGAGTAATAGCAAAGGGATAGGCATTTTTATTAATAGACATCTAAAGTACAAAATGTTGGAATGTAAAGAAATAATGATAGGTCGATTGCAAGTATTAAAGCTAGAGATTGATAAAAATATTTATGTTCTATTAAACGTTTATGGACCAAACAGTGCAGACATAACCTTTTTTAACACACTAGAGGAAAATATAATAGCGTAGTATAGTGAAACTCTTATCGTAGGAGGAGACTTTAATGTCGTTCTTGATTACAAATTGGATAAAATAATTGGTAAAATAGATATAAATCTAAAAATGTTCTAAGAAACTTAATGTAATTATTAATAATGACTTATATTACATTTGGCGCATTCATAACCCTGATCTTAAGAAGTATACATGGCACTCGAACCATAAGCCACCGAATTTTTTAGGTTGGACAATTTTCTGATTTCGGAAAACTTACTTAACAGTGTTGCTAAATGTAATGTATCAACAGGTTATCGCTCCGATCTCTCTTTGGTCCACATTAACATTAAAGAAACAAAAATGGAAAAAAAAAGGCCTGGATTTTACTAAATAGTAGTCTTATCTTACATGAAGAATATCAAGAAAACATCCGAAATTCTATAACAGAAATAGCAAACATAAATAAAAAAGCAAACCCTAATACGCTATGGGAAGAAATAAAAGGTTGTATACGAGACGTATCTATTAAAACTTCGGTAAAGTACATGTATAAAAAAAAGCCAACTGAACAATATAAATCTACATAGAAAACAAAATAAGAAAATTAGAAATACAATTAAATCATGATCAAAACAATGAAAGTCTTCTCAACGAACTGGAGAAGGAAAAAAAAAGAAAACTTAAACAGATTAAGAGATGAAAAAATAAATGGAATATTATTATGGCACAAAACTGAATGGATTGAAGCTGCTGAGAAAAAAACAAAATACTTTGCAAATCTTGAAAAGAAAAAAGCCGAGGAAAAAATAATAAAAAAAGCTAGAAGTAAATGAACAAGATATTATTGATCAACAAGATATTCTAAAATATTCTCAACAATTTTATGAATCTCTGTATGCTAAAGACTGCTCGATAATAAAAAATGATAATTTTTAACCTTTTAATTCACGAAACACATTAAATGAAACATGAAAAGTCCGGAATCACACGGAATCACTGTAGAATTTTATAAAGTTTTTTGGAATGACATTTAAACTTATTATATCAACTATCTGAACTATTCTTTTCAAACAGGAAAGTTACCTGATATGCAAATACAAGGAATTATTTCACTATTACCTAAGAAAGACAAGAAACTAACATAAATCAATAATTGGAGACCAATTTCGCAAACTGAAACCTTGCGCACCCAAGATAGGTAAAGGGAGGTAATAATAATTTTTCAAACTTGAAATTCTAACGAATTCCATCTAAATACATAATTTTTAATGCAAATATTTCACCAATATAATACAATAGGTCTTATATTTATATCTTTCCTTACGCAAAGTATGTGTATAAAATTTTTACTTATGATAAAATAACTATATCTTTGTTGGGCAACCAGGATAGGGAAATCAAATTTTAAAAATACCAGCAGTGAAAATCTTACATGAATTAAGCGCTAAGTGAATTTAAATGAGTGTAAATGATCAGATGTTAAAGTTTCAAACAAATCTGTTACATGGCCAAAATCTAATTATATACCTTTAACACATATTGTTGAAAAAGATCAACAGGATTTATTAAAGTTAGGTAAATAGGGGAAAATTAGAGCTTTATACGATATTATAGACAAGCTCAATGAAAACGAAGAACCAGGAATAATTTTTTTCTCGGACTTTCACAAGGCTTTTAATCTTAAATAAAATGGGTAAAACTTTTTTATTCAGATGCTAAAAGCTGTATATCAAATAATTTTTTTTTTCAAACTTCTTTAACATTAAGAACAGAGTTCGACAAGGCTGTCCTCTTTCGCCTAATATTTTCATTATATGTATTGAAGTATTTTCTATGGCTCTAAGAAATAACCAAGAAATAAAAGGAATACGCTTGTCAAATGTTGAGATAAAACAAACATTTTTTGCTGACGATGCAAGTTTCTGTCTAGATGGGTCCAAGAAATCATTTGAAATACGAATTTGTATTTTAGACACATTTAGCAGTAATTCCGGTTTACATTTGAATAGTTCTAATAAATTGTTATGAGAGTTGGCTCTCTCCGAAATTCGAAATTAACCTGCTGTAATGAAAAAAAATTAAATGGACACCTGATCAAGCAACAACATTGGGAATCATATTCACACTATTTGTATATTCATGCTAAAAGATATCTGCTGTGTATTTCTATGAAGTTAATTTCTATGAAATTGTAACTGATGACTGTTTGCATTTCATGTACAGCTTTATTATTATAGTTCTTTCAGTCGTACACATTTGTACTCATGAGCTGCTATTAGTACCTTCCAGCTGTTAATGCTCTATCAGTATTATGTACTTCATAGTTAACCTATGTATATAATCAGTATTTCTTTCTAAATTCTGTATATAATTACTACCTTGATTAACCTGGTGACAAATAGGCCCAATGGACCGGGTGCTGTATTTGTCAGTTGTATATATGTACTTGTATAATTTGTTATTTTATGCACATGTCACAATAATAAACAATATCTATCTATCTATTCACAAATGACAAATTAAATGTACACACATTTAATTTGGAGCCAAAAATCACACAATTCAAGCATACACTTACCACGAGAAAAAGTGGAAATTGTCATTAATTGGTAAAATAACTGTGCTAAAAACGTTTGCACTCCCGAAACTTATATATCCTTTAACAGTGTTGACCAACCCCCCATCTGAATTGGTAAAGGAACTAAACCATCTTATGTTTGACTTTTTATGGGATTCTAAACCAGATAAAATAGCAAGGAATACTATTATACAAAACTATGAAAATGCTGGCCTATCAATGATAGACTTAAAGTCAACATTATTATCACTTAAAGACAGTTGGGTCAAAAGGATTATTTCCGAAAACTCTTTAATGTGGCATAATGTATATAGAAATGAACTAGATAAAAAGGCGGTTTCACTGTTTTTAAATGTAACTGCAATAGTAAGGAAGTACACAAAATAAAATTAAAGTATACCTTTGTAATGGAAATCCTTTCCGCGTGTTGTTCCATTATTTTTTGTGAAAAAATTACTTCTTTTTCGGAGCAGATACTAATATGGAATAACTCGTTTATTATTGATTCAAATGAATGCACATTTTTTTTTTGTACAAAAAATGGGTATCATAAGGGTTTACTATACATTGAAAATATGTTTGACCTTCGCAAGGGAGAATTCCTGACATTTTCTGAACTGCAAAATGCGTATAATATACACATATACACAGATCTGATTTTTTGAAGTATTATTCATTACTTTTTCCAAGACAAAAATTGGAAACAAAACATGATACAGGAGTAAATGCAAGGAACATTAATACCAGATTACTTAATCTCTAGAATAACGTCAGAAACTAAAATAACTAAAATGCTTTATATAATATAGAGGTAAAAAAGGGGGAAAGCATGCCAGAAAATAAAACAATACAAAAATGGGAGAAAGATAATATTGATTGGAAAAAGGTATTTATATTACCATTTCAATGTACAATAGATACCAATATAAGAGAATTCCAATACAAATATATCATGAGAATTATTCCAAATAATGTTTTCCTGTTTAAAGTAAGATAGTTCCGAGTAACCTTTGTGACTTTTGTTCTATGGCTCCAGAAACCGTTTGGCACTTGTTTTGGGAGTGTGAAATAATCCAACAGTTTTGGGTGGAAATACATAAATACTTAACAATTAAAGGATATGAAATTGCTCCATTGACATTTGAAACTATTTCTTTTGGTTTATTAGAGCACCAATTAGAAAAGGAGAAATTAAATACTGCCAATTTCATTACTATTTTAGCAAAGTATTTTATATTCAAAAACAAATGCAACAAACTTTACCTTCCATTGAAATGTTTGTGTACTATTTGAACAGTAAAATAAAATTAGAGCATGTTATAATCAAAGCGCTGTGAGCGCTGAAGGTCTGGGGGCTATAAGTTAACTCCCCGAAAAACAACTTTTCACCTACGTGTTCTGCGTTGAATCTTACCTAAAGCGCGGGTCGAAATGTGCAGAGGACGAAATTCAATATATGACACAGAATGAATGATTCACAAATATATGGGTGACAGGGAAGTTTGTTTTATTATGAAATGTACGTTAAATGAAAAATAATCACATAGTCAACATTATAAAATGTTTAAGCCAGTACAAATAATTCGATCTGCGCTTTGTACAACTTCAAGCGATATGATCTGATGATGTGGATCGAAAATTATTGTGTACCAATGACAAGACCTTGAAACAGAAATAAACAAAGCAATACCAGCAATGAAATATAAATACAGTACTGTACAATGTGTATAACAGAGAAAACCAAAAATGATTCTGGGTTACCTTGTAGTTGTAATCAGTGAAACCGTTCACTGGGCCTCGACATGCAGCGTCCTCGATAAATGGCGGGTGAATTTGATCACGTTAGTTCCTTCTCGGGAATGTACGTAAATTATATCTTTTTTAGAGACATTTATTTTTAGATAAATATATATGTTATCGTTCGTAAATAACAAAGTTGTCAATGAAATAACATCGGAAATTTGAAAATCAAACTACAAACTCTTATATCGAGCTTCGTACGTTTTCGTAAATTTCCGTAAATATCCGTACTTTTCCGTGATATGCGTATGATTATCTTCCGTAATCAGCTAACAGCGCATTAATTTCTAAAACAGAAAAAAATGTGTAATGTAGCCCGTAAGCTATATACCTTCCTGCAGTCGTTTGAAGTTTTATGTACTATTTTTATTTGTAACATGTTCTTATCATATGCGGCATTCAAACAGAAGATTGATCTGGTCTGTCTTGCACTACTTTCACATAGCGCATGTTTACAGTTGTTATTCGCACATAGCACGGCTAAAATTCTTGCAGGGTTTGAAATGTGGTATACTAACTTAGGCCTTGGGGACTTTCAGTCCCCAGGCCAAAAACGATGAGAAATAAGACTGACATATTTATTCATAAATGGAGGGAGTTTATGTCATAATACACGCTAGATAGATAAACAAAACATATTTAGTAACATTTTCAAAAGCAGAACATTTCTAACCTTTCGAGCTTTTTAAACTCTTCACTTTCACTTCATATATTTTTTCTTTCTTCTTTCTCTTGATATTTTTTACTTAAAAAAATCTTTGAAGTATGTGAACTCACATTTCGGGTTTTTAAATACAGTAAATAGTAACCATGGATTATTTGTATGTTTGAATATCAGATAAGAATTGTTAACAAAGTATTTGAATGTATATGTACTGAAAGGAATAAAAATGGTAAAAACAAGAAAACAATCCAATTCGGGACGTTTTAACTTCACAGTTCGAGATAAAAGGGGAAAACTCAGCTGATTGGTACAACTGCAATGTTACACCTTGTCATAGATTCCGATCATACAAAAAAGGCCTTCTCTTAGAAATAAATTTTCGCAAAATGTCGATTTATATCAATCCTTTCTGTGTCATTGTAAATTTACTATTTTACAACAAAAACTGAGAACAGCGATGTCTTTTTTTATAGTTCGTGGCATCGGAATTGATAAGCTGGGATCCAGCCTGTGGAATAAGTAAAGGTTGTTTCCCGAGATGCGAAAATGGTTGCGAGTACCTGGTCACTTGGACGACTTCTGGTTCCAACACCACGTTCACACTACAAGTGGAGGAGACGGACCCCAGTGTGTATCTAGCAATAGGTTTCTCAAATGACAAACGTATGGTAATATTCAATTTGTTGTTTCTTTATCTTTGTCAATCATAATTCCTTTTTCATACTTGGCCAAATTTTGTCATAGTCGCCGCTTTATCGGTATGTCTGTCTTTCTCTCCGCCCGTCTGAATACTTCTTGTCCGGAGCATAACTAGAACAAACTGAAGGGATTGAGTTGACAAAACACACATTGATAAAGACAATTGAGAAAAAGTGACCAAGAAGAATAACTCTAGCTGACATATTTTTGAATGATCTCCATTGATGTATTGTGCTTGTCCGGAGCATAACTAAAAAGTATTGAAGTAATTCAGTTGATATTTCACACAGTGATTGAACACAAAGAGAGGGAATGACTTTAACGTAGAAAATTATGATTTTCCGAAACATACTTTCAAAACCATGAAACTGATAATGACTGAAGATGTTTAGAGGCTGTGCAGTGTCTAATACAGTAACTCTAACTTGCTTCATTTTGAATTATCATCTCCCTTTAGCTTGTAGGGAACATTGCTCAAAACCGTTCAATATATTTATTTGGTATTTAACACAATCGCTGGAAAGAGTATATTAAACGGAAGTGCACTGTTTAAGAATCATTATTTTAAGGCAGATGATGCTATTGCAGTTCTTTTTCGGTATTGGCTAAAACGAAATATTCAGCGAGTCATTACTTGACTAGCTAAAAGGGCTGTGTTTACAAATGAAACATGCTTTTTTTGAAAAATAAAATTTCTTCTGTACGTATAGGAATATTCATAATATATCACACCAATAACTCTATCTGAATAAAAGATAGACACATGCGGTTAAGATCTATAACTCCCACCTGTGTCTCTCTTGTGCTAAATAGTATAATCTGGGTTGGTTATTCCAATACTTGAGGCTGTCCTAGAGACCTGTCTGATCGAAACAAAAAATTCATTGATCTACACTCGATAGCTGGGTATGATACAGGGTTACTTTTTTTTTTACAGGATATACATGTATGATGTAAATCAATGGATAAAAAATACCGATATCTGACCTATACCTGGACCTATGATTGAATAACGTCATTATTATTATTATTATTATTAATATTATTATTTTCTTGTCTACAATTTTAATTTTCACGCACATTAAGTGAAACTTGTATGTTACCGATGCTTTTGTCTACATGTATTCAAGACGGTACAATTACTGGTGGTTAGCAACAGAACATAAACCACGAATATATATTTCAGTAGAATGTTTGGTTGGTATGGTATGAAATCCGGCGCCTTTTATGATTTTGACGGAATCCAATGTCGGTCTTTTGTATAATCAAATAAAATAATAATAATATCAAATGTTATTATAATCTTTGTGAAAAATAAATCATGATTTTTTAATGTTAATGTCAATGAAAGGCCGCTGTATTGTTTGAATTCGGGGGCGCAAACAAAAAAGTACATCAGTGTATGACACGAAGGTACATGATATTGCAATATCGTAATTTTGTGATAAATTCGCGAATACCCAGTGATTTTCATCCAAGTTTAAGACCCATAATCGATTTTAAAAGTTTATATATTATTCAATATTCGATATATTACGTTCAGTGTTCCTTGTATTGTATATATAAAGCGTAAATTGATTTGCATTCTGTCAAAGGCGGTATTTACTAATGCCAACTTCTTTAATCTATAAAGCTTAATATAATTGCATGAAAACTTCAGTACATATAACATAAAGTACGCATGTACATGAGTGAAAGTTCATTTCAAAATGTCTGAAGTCTAAGTCCTATAAACAATGACAAATGCAATGCACTGAGAGTATGGATACGCCAACATTTATAGAGAGTAGTCATTTTACTGAAGTGGTCTCTGTTTATACTAACAACAAATAATTCATTTCAAAGCAAGTATAATAACTATTCTATGTGCTTTAACTGTATCACCGAATATTTTCCAACATGCAGGGAGATGATAGCGTGGTGGGTTGTACTGTTCCTCGAAATACAGTTTATTCCTACTTCAATGAAGGCACCAATACAGACGAACTGTCAACGGTATATTTCTACTCATATTTAATTTGCATATTTCAGTCATAATACGTACATGTATATATATAATGTTTATAAAAGTCGCATCCATTTACAATACATCATAAGAATTCATATACATGTTGTATAACGAATTTTGAGAAAAAGTCAAAGCACCGAAAAGAAGCTGTTTGGGGTAATTATTCAATAAGTATTATGCAATAAGAATTCCCTGGACATTCGACAGTTGTCTTTAAACGACACAAAGTATTTTAACTACGTTATTAATGGTCATCGATTCATTCAGTTTTTAACCAAATGAAAATGTTTTCTGTGTTGACGTAGTCATTCGAATATAAACATTGGACCTTTGTAAATGGTGAAAACCTAATATATGTACATGTATGTACATTCAAGGATACTGATTCGATGGCCATGTATGTTAGAACTATAGTTAAATACATCGTAAAGTCTTTTTTGTTTCTCACGATGTCAGTGTATACAGATCGACACGCATATCATTTTATTCCAGCCGACTCTGGGCCTGACTGGTTCTTCAGTTTCTCAAACTAATGGCGTGATCACGTGCAATTTCACTCGAGCCCTAACGGCGTCTGACAACAAGTACTTCGATTTGAACAATGATTACATCATTATGTTAGTCGTTGGCGAAGCTGAAGCAAAGCATGGTAACACACATGTTTGAAGTTCTTTGAAATGACTTAATAGAGTTAAAAAAAACATAAAAAGTTGTAATAATTACTGCTTAATTATTCTTGCATATCTCTCTAGATTTTGGTAAATCAGGATAATATCAAATCTGGCATAAATAACCATAATATAGTGGAAATCAGAGTCAATACATACGCAAATTTTGTTAAATTGTTATTATTGAATATTGACAAATTTTGAGATGGGTGTACGAGTATAAAGTTCCATATATCTTTTAATTTGACGGTAACATCTCTTGAAATTTTAATATGAATCATTGAAAGGATATACATGTAGTTCTTAACAATTGACAATTCTGGGGAAAAGTTTGAAAAGTTAACCATTCGGGGTTGAATGCTTTAAGAGGAGGAATCAATGTTATTGGCGCTGTGCCGAAGCACAGTGCCAGTATTGAATAGGTTTTAATTTTGTACCATGGGGTTGCATAATCGAATAGGGAGCAGCCAACATCATTATTGTAATTAAAAACTATGTATTATGTTTGAACAAACTCCCTATAATGAATAAATAAATAGTATTAACTGATTACAAACAATACTATATCAGATGCATACGTCTTCGCCTGTTAATTCAAAACTTTTGACATATTCATAGGATATTTAATAACTTTTCCACAAACTTGAAGGTTACGGTTTTTTTATTGCTTTGTTTACGGACCCTACGGCCAGATTCATCAAAGTTCAGAAAAAACGTCTCGATAGTTGTTTTGCTAACTCTAAACATTTTGAAGTTTAAATACATATGTTGTCAACGTGAATAATTAATGAAAACCCATTTTAATTACTACATACTAAAGTAAAATGTAGGCATTATAAATAAGACCGTTCACCTAACTATGCGATACATGGGGTCTCAATGAAAGTTATGTAAAGCATCGCTAACAACTGACCAATAGTAAAGACCAAATTAATCACGTGGGTTTCGTCTGCGTCGAAAAGCGTCTACTGACCACGAGCTGTAGCCTTGTTTAATGGGCGTCATCGTACCATTATACGGAAGGTTGTTTTATGATTCGTTTATTTTTTGGTTAAACTGTAGTAAATGTGTTTTTTTACTTATTATGATAACAGTTACAAATAACGTAATGTATTTGGTTTTTCCCGTTGATAGGTTGTTTACTGATATTCTAAAATGACTCTGATTCCTTTAAATCATGTTTCAAAAACATGCGCAGCGCCTTTGATGCTTTGCATCAAAATTTGTCTTGTATTTTACTG
>JAFMSR010000003.1:55318615-55601115 GCA_022818135.1 Saxidomus purpurata
CCTGATCTACGGCGTAAACTACTCAGCAAACAAAGTAGGGGAGGTCACTCGAGCAGTTCTTCCAAAGAAAGTTTACATGACAGTACGGACAGACTTAGTTCCCTTGAAGACCTACACTGGATTGGCGATCCAGAGGCTATTCACTCAGTGAGGCGACCGCGTAAAACTGCTGACGAACTAGAATTGGAAACAGAAATACATAAGCTGAAAATTAAATAGCATCAAGAAAACACATTTGATGTAACTTATAACAGAATGTGCTAACCAATGTATATTATAGATGGTTCACGGAAGATGTTCATGCAGCAGTTGTATTAGGTTTAAAATGCTTAAACCTAGTCTGCATTTTTTATTGTTTATATGTCCCTAGATTTCCGATCTCCCTCTCTTACATCCGCAATCGTTTCTACGTGCTACAGCTTAGTGTTTGGACATGTTTAACCTTCACATCCCGTGGGGCCCTGGAGATCTTTGACTGAATCACAGTCCACGCGTTGATTAGACTGCATGTATTAATGTATATTTATGTACACTGATGTATTGAAATAAATTCTCACCGTACTCATGTTTGTATGTATTAAAACTCATTTCACATATAAATATAACAGTATGAAAAATAAATTTATATTGTTACTACAATACATAATATCAGATGTTTCTTTAGTTTATACTAATTCAGTTTAGCTCGATTGTGAAGAAAGCTCGAAGCTCATCTAGTCACTCTCGAGTCCGCTTCCAGGAAAAACCAGTACTGGTGTCATATGAGGAGGTACGGTCGTGACGCCAGCGGGGCTTGAAACTGCAATCTCCGGGATGAGCGGGAGACACCTTTACCTCTACACTAACGCTCTCATTGATGTTTAAGAAATATGCGATAAACGGCTATTTGCGATGGACATACAGTGCGCACACACTTTTTCAGAATGCATTCAGATATATTAGTGAACTTAAATAACCATTGTATGTAGATTCAACCCACAAAAAGTGTCTCGGGTCTCAGATTTGGTTGTGGGAGAGTATTCAACCCATTGATTCATGTTCGAATCAAGTTAGTGATTTTCCAAAATACAATAGATGTT
Organism: Saxidomus purpurata; assembly: GCA_022818135.1. Classification (NCBI taxonomy): domain Eukaryota; kingdom Metazoa; phylum Mollusca; class Bivalvia; order Venerida; family Veneridae; genus Saxidomus; species Saxidomus purpurata. The sequence continues at coordinate 55,319,695 of JAFMSR010000003.1, forward strand.
ATCGTTTATTGTCCTGTCTTGTCAAAATATCTTTAAATATACGAGTATATGGTAGATATCAACGCACATTTTTGTTACATTACATTTCATTGGTGAAGCTTTCTAGAACTTTTATATTAGGGGTAGTTGACACATGTAGAAGATATTTTTACATGCAGAAAATAAACCAGTCAGCATGTTAGCATTGAATTACAAAAATAAATAAAGGAATAACGATTCATCTGGATCAACTAGTCGTATGATTGATTAAAGCAAGGCACAGTATAGCTGCATTAATCTGCCATTCGTACTGCTATAATGTTGACAGTATGACATGCGCATATTTTCTGTAGCATTAAGTTGCTACTTACTAACCGATTTCACATGCATATAAAGTGTTAAATGCTTTGTATGGCATTACATTATTTCCTATGGGATTAACAGTCATAGTTCCTATCAATGATTCTGGTATTTGTAAACAACTACATTCTTTTGTTTTGAGATTTATTCAAAAGTTTCAATAGAATGACTCAATTTTTTTTTTTTTGTGTGTGTGTGTGCATGCACCCAAAGTGTACCCCCCAAGTGTCAGAGCATCTGTACGTGATGTAGACAATTAAACCGTTGGTCGACTTTGACATCCCTCCTAACGTCTTTCCTTTCAATGTTTAATACCTTATCTCAATCATTTGTATAAATTAAGATACAATTGTCACACAGGTTTGCGTTCGTTACAAGTTTGAACTTTGGTGCACTTCTACATGTAAATACTTCTGCCTTCTTTGATAAGGTGTTATAATTCAGTTACGGGGCGATAAGAGCCGTTAGTCTGTATAATGGTATTGATTAAGTTCGTTTGTTTGTTAAACTTCAAAAGCAAAATTCGCTTTAAAGTTGCATGAAACTATACAATCATTTAATTTTATGCATTCATTTCAGCTATAAAGTGTTTTAGATTTCAGTTGTCTAACAAAAATAACAAAGAAATCAGAGAAAACAATTGCGATTTATGCCTCTACATCATTACCAAAATGTATCCACTTAATCGGAAACCTTAATCAAACTAAATTGGTCAAGAATGAAGTCGTTGTCCTTTTGACTGCAGTAAGCATACCACAACAATCTCGTTTCCAGCAGCCCCCGTACAGTCCAGTGTAGATCATTATAGGTGATTTCTATTGAACTCAGAGCGGCTGACGAACAAAAATGGAAGTGAAAATCATTGTGGAGTAATGGTGACAATTCAAGGAAGCAGTCACCGAGTGTATAGTTAATATTATCAGCATTACCCACACTAGTGTTGGTTAGTACTACAGCACAAGTCACGTTTCGAACTACTACCTATAGCGAGTTGCTTATGAAGCAAAATACAAAACAGGGTTGAAGCGAAAACATAATACATACATGTATAATTGTGTGAGGAGTTTATTTATGTCAATAAGTACTGTACATGTAACATGCAAAAGTATCAGAGGTATGTTGAACCGTATATGTCCCGGAACGTATATATCACACGAGAGAAAAAAATCGACCGCATATGTCACACGTGTGATATATTCGGTCGAAAATAGTCTTCGCGTGAAACGTATATGGCACATAATATGTATACGTTTGACTTCGAATTTTATAGGAACACGAAAACGAATTTCTCACATGCAGAAAAGGGCAAATAAAAACGAAATGTAAGGATGTTTGGGAGGCATCCATATAGGTATATACATGTATATAGGTGTAATGTGGAGAGCTGAAATGCAATTATATGATTATCCAAGAGAGTCCAAGGTAAACGACATGCGATCAACACTTATTGGAACTTAAACACAGAGTAAACTTGATATATCTGCATGGCCGGCTCCTGTGGATCGGTTCCGATCCTCTTCCTGGAATGCTTAAGCAAAAGTTATTTGTACTTTCATGTACTTTACTATCACAACCCCTATGGACATATACGTTTCGGGGTAACTGTCAAAAATGACCAAACGAATATGTCCATTAAACCGTGTTTTTTACGGTCGAATATATCACACCGTGTGATATATCTTCCGGGACATATACGGTTCAACAGAAGTACATTAATAACAATATTTTGTATTTTTATCGCATTGCATCACTATAATCAGAATAAATTGCCAGCAAAACCTCGTCGGTATGTCAATATTTCAAAAAGTTAAAAAGAGTATCTCATTTATTATTGCTAAATACTTACAATTTTACAAATACACCAAACACCATGCATTTTAGACAAAAGGAATGACCCACAAGTTCTCTCACCGTAGGAACGGATCGTCCCCTATGTTTGAAAATTGGTACGTCAATTATTATATTTAAAAAGTGAACAATCACACAGAAATCGCAAAGAACATACATGTATTATTTAGAAAAGTGTCTAACGGACATTTATGGAAGTAAGATAGTTCAAGTCGTTAGTTTGTATCCATGGATGCTTTTCAAAACGTTGTCAGACGAAAACCTCCTCCCTTAGATAAAATATACAAAAATACGTGACGATTGTTTCATTACATTTCTGCAAACCCGCTGAGCACAGTTACAGAGTCAGCACTGTGGCAGGGTAAGCATAAAGGCAGAGTTTAATAGCACTTTGACAAGACAAACATTGTTAAATGATCAGCACATTTACACAGTCAACACTAGTGTGACAGCGTCAGAACTGTTACAGCGTCAAAACTGTGACAGCGTCTAAACTGCGACAGCGTCAGTATACTGTGACAGCAGCAGCACTGTGACAGCGTCAGAACTGTGACAGCGACAGAACTGTAACAGCGTCAACACTGTGACAGCATCATCATTGTGGCAGCGTCAGAACTGTGACAGCGTCAAAACTGTGATAGCGTCAGTACTGTGACAACAACAGCACTGTGACAGCGACAACATTGTGACGGCGTCAGAGCTGTGACAGCGACAGCACTGTGACAGCGTCAGAACTGTGACAGCGACAGCACTATGACAGCGACAGCACTGTGACAGCGGCAGAACTGTGACAGCGTCCGAACTGTGACAGCGACATCACTATGACAGCGACAGCACTGTGACAGCGGCAGAACTGTGACAGCGTCGGAACTGTGACAGCATCAGTACTAGATAATACCATTATGGCAACTTAAACCTCTAGTTCGTCACAGGGAAATTAATTTCAATGGAGTAATGTTCAAAGATATGAACAAATCAAATTAAAGCAGGTCAGTCAGATACTTTAGCGAGATGCGTACTGTAAATCTCTGAACAGTCGCATGAAAGATTCACATTAAACATGTAAAAAATAATCAGTTATACTGGTCGTCATTGCGTATGTTGTTTTATAATAATAGATATAAAATCAACATATACATGTATAACACGTGTGGTTTGTAATGTATATAAATATATTGCAGGTTTTTATACAATGTATTTGTATCACAATCATATTTGCAACACAATTGCGGACGGATATTTCTCTGTATCACAGTATTGTCTCTCATTAAGAACTTCGATTATTTATGTTGTTTACTTCATTTATTGTGTGAGACTGACCGCGACACTAGTTTCTTTTGCAATGCAGGACTTGTAACGCCATTCATAGTAGATCTTGAATCTGCTTTCTTAAGAGAACCTCCTCTTGTTTTTGAGGCAATTTGTGAGTCAGTTTGCCGTCGGATCATTGGTTTTTTAGTGGTTTGTGTTTTATTAGGCAACTTCTGTTCGCTTATTTCACCCTGCTCTTCGTCGTGTTCGTCAACGTTTCCGAGGGACAATTTTTCTAGGTTAAACTTTCCTGTCGACGCACACATGTGCAGATCCTCCAGCTCACGTGACCGTCTACGTCCTTGACCTTTTGCCTTCGCTCTTTTCACTGGAATCAAAGGGGTTGTAAAGCTATTAAAAAGAACATGCCAATGAAATGAAATCTGTCTAAATTCCAAGAACGCTAAATCAAACTGAAATACTTCTGTAATTTATACATTTGGATTCACAATTACTGATTGGTGTTTACACAGGCCATAGCCTTAAACAAAGGCTTAGTGAAACAAATATCTATGTGAAAAATAATACACTGATTTTGAAAGCCTTACATTCAACTCTTGTAACAATTTTCCAACAATGCAGACACTGCTTGTCTATTTTTAAAAGTAAGCAAAATTAGAAAAAAAATAAAACATATATAAATTTTAATAACTTAAGCCACAATCTTGTCCTGCTTCGTAATATTTATTTGTTGTTTTTCCTGTCTAATCTTAAAAAAATAAGCACAGGCTTGTGGAACCGTGACCATCACGTATTGGAATCAAAGAGTCTTAATTTCTCCAGATACCTGTCGCAGAAATAAATGACAATGCTTTTCGGTTAACAGGTATAAGAGGCGGATTATCCGTTCTGGGAGTTTGAAAGTATTAGCACCGTTCAAACGCTCGTACCCCAGGACATACGTGGTAGGGATGGGGTATGTAGTAGAGGTATAATTCTGCATTTATTTATACTTTACTGTCTATCAACTAGCTTTGCCGACGTCTGCTTATAAAACTGAAAGTCAATAGCTTTTCACGGTTACATACAGACCTAACGACTTTCTACGACACCAACACATTGCTGATTTGTCCGTCATTGAACGGAGATCGACTACTTATTTGCTTTTCATATACACATTAAACGTACCGTTCTCATCGGCCATATCAGAGATTAAATCTTTTGGTATAGGGATGCCGTGCTTCTTCCAGAACTTTATCAAATCCTTGAAACCTCCTTCGTCCGGGCGTGGTGCATCTTCCGCTGAAAATATATCATTGATACTAAAGCAAACTGATGATGCTAATGTACTGCTTTCAGTTACTTCTTACGTCACCGTTATCATTTCACATATTTTGAAAACGTGTCCGTTCGTTTCTTTAGGAAAATGACAATTTGGTAAGACCTTGAAATCTGACGCTCTTTGTTTAGTACAGCGGTAAAGCAATCTAAGAGTGCAAACTGCCTTCAAACAGTTTTGTCTTATAATTCTCTTTATACCACGACTTCAAGACTGAATCTTGATTTATGGAGCTTTTAAGTGGTCATCGGAATGTTCACTTAATGTAGTCCAAGTGCACCCGTATTACGTCTACTTGTTTACATACAAGTAAACAAGTCATCTAAATCATGTCGACTTCATATCTAGTAATGAGGCATGAAAATAAATCACTGTTACATGTTACTGGAGAATATGTTCAACAAGCGATCACGACAAACAACGTGTCGGGTTACGGTTAGGATACGTACGGAAGCTTTAAGTGTGCACCTGATGATGTGTTGATGATGTCTCATTCGCGCTAAAATATGTCGTCACACTGATATATAATAAGGCAATGTGTCATAAGCTAAGATGACCTGTCGATAAATATCGGATCTAAGCAGACTTGTTGTAATAAATGAAAGCGACACGATTACAAGATGAGTATGTCGACCTGCACTTACATGCAAGACTACAAAATACAACTAACGCCTCGATAGCTTAGTGTTAGAGCACCCGCTTCGAGTGGGAGGTCGTGGGCTCGCTCCCTGGCCGCGTCATTCCTAAGACGTAAAAAATGGTACCAGTAGCTCCCTTGCTTGGCGCTCAGCATTAAAAGGGAAACTGGCTTCTCTTCTCTCAAACCCTCACGGCGACGGATATCATAAGGAATGTCCTTCTGTCACAAATATATGACGAGTTCGGCTATACAGCACCATCGAAACAGCATCATCGAAACACTGTTGCCATTTGAACATGCCTTCTTTAACGGTTATATTAAAGCGCTCATTGCATAAAACGATACATTTAGATTTTATACAAAACTATGGTACGCATGAATCATCCAACCATTATTTGTTCAATCTTTCGGATGTTAACCAAAGAATGACCTGTCATTAAGGTAGGGTTTACAGAGAAATAAAATAAAATAAATGCCAAAAGTATGAAAGAAAAATAATCTTTCTGTCATAAAATTGGGGGATAATTTCAAAAAATATTTTCTTCTTTCAAATGCCATTTGTTACTTAATTCCATGTAATTTTGGTTGTTCAACAATAGAGTAATGGCTAGTTAAGAGTTTCTGTCAATATTTATGAAAAGGTTATATTTCAATTTATCTCGTATAGCTATTAAAGTGCCCATTGTGATGAACCGAAGTAATTGAATAGTTTAACACTATTAAACTCAACAACTGAATTAATATTAAAAAAGCTCGTTTAAAGCGAAACATATTAAAGATTTGAGACCTCTGTTTGCTGAAATCAAAGTGAAGGGTCGCAATTTAGTTCTGTATTTCATTTTGTAAAGACATTTTTTACCAATTCATTTTAGCACGATTTGTTTGTTCTATACCGTCAGTATATACATCTACAACCATAAACCATGTTTGTCCCTTTTAGGGAAGCATAATTCAGACATCAAAAATGTTTCAAACCATCGCTTCATATTTAATCAAAGTAATACGAAACAACAAACACATCACCCACGATATCTTTCCTAGCTTGATTTGTTACAGTAATCTTCTAACTCAGTGGTTTCTGGTTTTGCTTTAATGTGCATGTTACATGGATTAGGTAAGGAACTAATCAAGTTTGTTTTGATAAACATTTTGCAAGTATCAATACATTCAAAGCACTTTACTGATTTATTTGCTTGAAGTCACCGTAGAAAAGTTTTTCCAACTAGTTATGAAACAAAAAACTTGACAATGTGAGGGGGTATACCTTTTAACACGGTTTTATTAAACAAAGTCCGCTCACGTTTTTACTTGACATTTAGAACCATTTATGGACCAATTTATTACATCTTCAAAGTACCATTAAAATGATAAATGCTCAAAGTTAAAACATCAACCAAAATTTCTTTACGTGCCAAGGCTTTTAAGGTATTAAATGTTAAGTGTTTTCCCCCGATAATATCATTTTCACCATATCTGCCGTCACTGCATAGAACCGAGTTCTATGGTCTATAGTCAAGAGTTGATAGATACTATGTATCATTTAATTTATAATAATATTCGCTTTAAGGAGTGATTCTTATGTTACTTTATTCCAGGTCTATGGTGACCAAAACTTCTCTCTATTCTCTATATAGCCCCTTCACAGCCAGAGAACGTTAGTTCAGTTTGGGTACATGCGATGATGATAGGGTAAGGTGATGTGATAGGTACATGCGGTGATGTTTGGATGCACGAAATAGGAGGTTCGACTGTGGTAGGGCGTTTCCGTGACGGTTTGACACAAAGGGGAAATTCGCGGTGTTGTTAACGTTGTCATTCAAACCCGAAACCTCCAAGACTCTGCCTTGACTATTTCTGGTACATGTTTGTATAATAACATACAGCCACTTTGAAACAATCCGTCTGAATCGAAGTGTTTAGTAACTGTCTTTGTATAGGCACATATTCACTTCAGTTTATAATCGAGCATCAATATGTAATGGATCGCGATGCATTGGTCTGGATATTAAACAACGGTCACACTTGAATATAATATCTAGGATGAATGCAGCATATAATCATCTCTAATTGTTTCAAATGGTCTTCGTTCAGTGTTTACACGTGCATGTTACAATCACGCCTTTCAGTGTTAAACAAGGCAGCTTGAAAGACAGGTATATCCTCTGCTACAGGACAGAATGTCGAAAGGATGGCCCCTGGTCCCTTAGAGTTATCATAAACTTGATAATGCTCAGTCGCACAATCTCGAAAAGATAGACATCTGATGTTTCTTGAAGATGTGGTATCACGACCGTTGACCTCTCAATGTAACCTTGAACATGCGAGGTTGTCGACGCCATCTTGTCATTGTCATTGGTGAGTTGTACACATGATCCAAACTTTATGAAAATGCAGACATAAAATATTACGGACGTACAGAATGACAACTAGACCTATATTCCCCTCTTGCTTTGGGTATAAAAACGGAACCAAAGTGTTCTTGCGCACGTGCAATTTGGAACGTTAAACATGCTTGGTCAACAATATTAGCACACTTTTCGTACTAGAACATGCCGCCAACTAAACCTTTTGTTTTTCACTTTTAAGATTTATCAGACTTCGCAATCTAGTACATGAAATCAAATACGGGTTTGACGTGATTGAGGTCACTTGAGGTCAACTGGAACTTTTAAATTAACTTTTTCTTTTCTGTGGCTCTCTGCAAGACTGATTCATCAATGTCGGCAGAGTCACCACTTAAATCAACCAAATAGAGCTGAATGAGTTCGGAAGTGCTTGGCGGCATCAAATTTCTTTACTTTTTTCTTGGAATCCACAACAATTGTTTTCTTGGGTTTAACTACTGTTTCTAACAAATGCAGTGAGGACCTCAATCTTTCAATTTTCTCAACTCATCTGGGTGTCTTGCTAGAGCTTTTTGCGTCAGTCATTTTAGCGTGTTCTGCTTCCTCTGGTAAACTACAGCCCTCTGTTTGTAATCTTTCTTTTCTGCAAAGCACCAAGATGGGCACAGTTTACAGGCTAGCTTCGTTCCGTACCGAGCACCAGCTTTGCTTGCATTTTTCCACGAAGACATCTTTGTGAACAAGTTTCACGTGTGTTAAAGTTCTCCTTTGTCATTTTACTGTTAAAACTTAACGTTCATATTTTCTTGACGTCCTTTTAATTTTTAACAGTTTAAAAGCTGTAAGATCTTAAGACTGAAGTTATTGTAACAGTAATTCTAATAAGGAAATAAAATTAGCTAATTTACATGCTACTATATAGATAACAAACATGCGCCAACCGTCCTTAACGAACAACACAATAGAGGATCTGCGACCAGATGTGGCATCTGAGAAAATAAATCAAACCAATTTCTATAATGTCAAATTTGGTCTTGTAGTAGATCTTACTTAGTTCATAATAATTATGTTAGTTTTTATAATGTTCTCGCCTATTTTAATAACGTGTGTTTGTCAGACAATCTGCAACTTTGGCAGCTCCAACGTTGAATGTAGATATAGCGTGTAAAATTCAAATTGAGGATAAGCAATGATGTTGGCGGCGTAATGTTTGCAGCCTAGCTGCGTGAAGTTTGCAGCCTGGCAGCGTGAAGTTTGCAGCCTGGCAGCGTGAAGTTTGCAGCGTGAAGTTGGCAGCATAGCAGCGTGAGGTTGGCAGCTTGGCAGCGTGAAGCTTGCAGCCGAACAGCGTGAAGTTGACAGCCTACATGTAGCAGTCTGTGTACGTAGACAATACTATGAGTGTTGATGAGTGTTTGATCGGAGGCTCTTCCTTTAAAATTATTTGTAAACATCAAAATTGTGGTCATTTCGTGGTAATAGTCTTTTTTTAGTAACTTCAAGCTCTCGTCATTTATTATTAAATGGCCTCTATCCAGCACAAAGTTGTAATTTATAATTAAAACCAGAGAATGTACACATATTCTTCCTAAATAGAAAATAAAAAAGAATAGTAGACCCTAAAATTGTTTCAGAATACACCCATCAACAGTCTTGTGATTGCCACGGCAGCGACGAATACGAGACACCTTTTCTTTGGCTTCAGTGGTAGAACAAAAGGTGGAGTGATAGCCTTTGTTCTTGTGGGATCACCGCATGTACGCCTCTGGTCTTAATCAATGTACTAGTCACTTTCAGTATTGTTTACTGCTGGGTTAATGTCAGTATTGTTTACTGCTGGGTTAATGATGATTATATATTATAGATCGAGTAACTTTACTAATATATTCAACTGGTGTACGAGAACGGGGTCTAATTATTACACGCCGCCTGAAATCGGATGATAGCCCGCTGTAAATACATTCACAGTACATGAGAATGTTCACATTTCTAGCCCGTCAAATCCTGTGCTATAAATCATGTGCACTCTATTCACAGAATGGAACAAATTGAAAAAGATCATTTACTGTCTATAATTAAGTCAAAGCTTAATCAATGAACTTTCTTTTGAAATAACGAATTTCAATACAGAGATCAAATGAGCCGTATAAGAATGTAGTCACACTTGAATTTCGAGTGTAAAAGTTCAGAAGTATCGACTCAAATGAAAAGGGCTAAACAGAATCATACGTTTTTGCATTAAATGTACAAGAAAATGGTACATCAGAATTGTCGTGTATGCATTAATGTACATCCATCTTTCTATTGTCAGTACAATTAAACTTTTATATGTAGCCTCTTGGTTATTTGAATGGTCTTGTTATCAATTTATGGTAAAATGACTTTATTTTGACCTATGACCAGATAATGTTTATGAGGAACAAGAATTAAAAAGTTTCGATCATGTAAATGCTTACCAGTGTTGCCCCACTCCCCGCCCCCCGCATCCCCATCCTTAACACATACCGGTATACTAACTTATACATCAAACCGACATCTGGGACACTATAAAATGTAGTATAAAAATGACTTTAAAAGTTTGATTACCTTCTAGTGATGATCCTTTACCAACTTTGCCCCTGGCTCGGCTCATTCGCCGCCTCATACAATTATATTCAGCATCCATTTTGCTAGACGTCATCTTTTAAACTTTGTTATCACTTTATGTTATACAAACGTCTTCGAAAAAAAGTGACTATTGTCACAAACAGTCCAAGAAAATATTAAAAATCAGGTTTCAACTCTTCTTTCGTTTCTATTTTATAGCGATAAAAATTAACTGTCATTTGTGAAGTCAAACTGTTATCAAATGTAAAAATTCATACATTTAACAGAGATACAACTAAATTACACGCGTAATATTGTCAAGTATATATTAAGTTAAGCATTTATCATACCACAGCGACCGTGTATTGACAATGTTTGTTTTCTATCCAAGTTTTCATACTAGTCTGGTATGAACTCCGCTTACTTTAAGAAATATCGTTTTTGAAGAGTACTTGTGCCCATAAACAATGCAAATGTGTTTGTCTACCTGCGTGTCAGAGGTTACAGACGACAATCAGATATAACTCTTCAAATATTGGAAACTATTCTAACATTGTCACACTTCAGAAAATGAATGTGTTTCCTTTCAATTAGAATAATTTGTTTTTAAAAATCAGTCCTCTAATTGTGTCATAGAATTTCACAATAAAGTTTGCACGCTGTCCACGTACAATTGTCTTTATTTCAAAGTTCTGCATCTGCTTTAACAAAACCTGAGTGCAATGAGCAATTAACCCTGATCCCTGCGTCCTTTTTATTCCAAAACTAACCGCTTATTTAGAACGAAGTAATAACTTGAGTTTGCTTAGATGACAGTTGATTAGAACTTGTTTTCGTGCGCGTTTGATTACTGCCTTCGTCATAAATCACCTTTGATCAAACCTAATAGAACTGTAATAACGTCACTGGTAAAATTACAAGTCAATCTTGTATCACCTTATATCACTGTATGCAAACAAAACTCTCAAAGTAAAGCTACTGTGAGCTTTTACATTTAGGGTATCTAGAAACATGGTCTGTGTAAGGAAATATGTAAGTTATAGAGCTAGCGTGGTCTGATTTGAAGTTCCTTAAGAACTGTGATCTTTTTTGTCAGGAAAGGCATATAATGATGAATACTTCCCTAACCTGCATATCTCCAGCCCTACCCTATCCCCGCACACTGATAAGGAATAGAGATCGATAGAGAATTAAAGATACAATCATACATTATCAAAGTAGGAGACTTGTATCAGAAATACACAATGCCGATATATGAACGACGTTAAAGTGCTCAGTGTTAATTTGCTATTTTCAGTTTCTACTCGTCTTAAAATTTTCGTAATTTGTTCGCAAATGTTTTTCTTACTGCCTAACATCCATTTCAACAGAATTTGATTTACTTGTATTTATAGACAAGACAGTTTACATAAACATATGTCCGAGGCCGATAGAGATACTCGAACCTGTGTGTGCTCTATGTCTACTGCATGATGTTGTATGGTCTCCCTTTACATGTATACACGATGTCATGTTTTAGGCATCTGAGGTGGAGAGCTTATTTTTAATTTTACAAGTTAATATCCGTTTTACGACTACGCCGATCTTTAGCTTAAGCACATTTTGTTCAAGTTTTGTTTTTTTGCCGTTAGTATGATATTTCCATTGGTGTGCCGTCAGACAGACACTGTGCCGTCAGACAGACACTGAGCCGTCAGAGAGACACTGTGCCGTCAGACAGACACTGTGCCGTCAGACAGACACTGTGCCGTCAGACAGACACTGTGCCGTCAGACAGACACTGTGCCGTCAGACAGACACGTACTGTGCCGTCAGACAGACACGTACTGTGCCGTCAGACAGACACGCACTGTGTCGTCAGACAGACACTGTGCCGTCAGACACACACTGTGCCGTCAGAGAGACACTGTGCCGTCAGAGAGACACTGTGCCGTCAGAGAGACACTGTGCCGTCAGAAGACACTGTGCCGTCAGAAAGACACTGTGCCGTCAGACAGACACTGTGCCGTCAGAAGACACTGTGCCGTCAGAAGACACTGTGCCGTGACGACACTGTGACGTAGACAGACACTGTGCCGTCAGACAGACACTGTGCCGTAGACAGAACGTACTGTGCCGTCAGACGACACGTACTGTGCCGTCAGACGACACGCACTGTGCCGTCAGACAGACACTGTGCCGTAGAACACACTGTGCCGTAGAGACACTGTGCCGTCGAGAGACACTGTGCCGTCAGAGAGACACTGTGCCGTCAGACAGACACTGTGCCGTCACAAGACACTGGCCGTCAACAGACACTGTGCCGTCAGACAGACACTGTGCCGTCAGACAGACACTGTGCCGTCAGACAGACACGTACTGTGCCGTCAGACAGACACGTACTGTGCCGTCAGACAGACACGCACTGTGTCGTCAGACAGACACTGTGCCGTCAGACACACACTGTGCCGTCAGAGAGACACTGTGCCGTCAGAGAGACACTGTGCCGTCAGAGAGACACTGTGCCGTCAGACAGACACTGTGTCGTCAGAAAGACACTGTGCCGTCAGACAGACACTGTGCCGTCAGAGAGACACTGTGCCGTCAGACAGACACTGTGCCGTCAGACAGACACTGTGCCGTCAGACAGACACTGTGCCGTCAGACAGACACTGTGCCGTCAGACAGACACGTACTGTGCCGTCAGACAGACACGTACTGTGCCGTCAGACAGACACGCACTGTGTCGTCAGACAGACACTGTGCCGTCAGACACACACTGTGCCGTCAGAGAGACACTGTGCCGTCAGAGAGACACTGTGCCGTCAGAGAGACACTGTGCCGTCAGACAGACACTGTGTCGTCAGAAAGACACTATGCCGTCAGACAGACACTGTGCCGTCAGAGAGACACTGTGCCGTCAGACAGACACTGTGCCGTCAGACAGACACGTACTGTGCCGTACTGTGCCGTCAGAGAGAAACTGTGCCGTCAGAGCGACACTGTGCCGTCAGACAGACACTGTTTTAATCTGTCTTTGTCAAACTTTTGAACATGGATTTTATAATCCGTGTACCAGTTTCAAAACTCAGTTATATTGGGGACAATTAAAATTATAAACAGACAGTAAAAGCACACGGATCAGTGGTATGAATACAGTCTATGTTACGGTTAGGCCCACTTAAATGCTCAACTGCCTTATCTAAATGATAAACATTCTCGTCAGCGAAAATGGCAGGTGTATTGAAAACGTTAAGAATGGAACTGTAAAAGACGGTGTGGAAATTAATCCGGGGTAAACCCATTTCAATTTTACAGCTGATTTCATTTGATCTAAGCTTATCACAGGAACACTATAATGGTTTTAATTGGGGACATTCTTCCGCATGGACTCATGCCGTGCATTTTGTAAATACGTTTATAAACTTGCTTTAACTGCAAATAAGAGTCCTGTGATGTGTTGCTTGTAAAAGGGTTTATGTTTTAACATGCTGTGAAATTTAATTACATGCTTGCTTGTGCAAGGTATTTGCGCAATTCAGGGAAGTAAAGATGTTATGTTACTACACATATATACCGACGTGCAATTAATTTAAGATCAAATGCTTTTTTTCTATAAAGACCTCTTTAACTGCAGTTTGTATATTGACCCAGTTGAGAGGTCACCCTATTAAAAGTGAACTTCGACTGTTAGAGATGTTTCGTCTTGTAAAATAACCCAAACGGAACGTTGATCAAGGAGTTCGAAAGAAGTAATAACTTTTGTCCAGCGTCAAATATAAGTCTACTGTAATAGTTTGCGAAAATGTAATTAACGGAACTTTGACTGAAAAAGTATATATGTTAGTGCGAATTACTAAGTTTGAAAGACAAACACTATCATAATAGTCCCAACCTAGTGTAGAGTAGGTTTTGCGCCGACATCTCGTTATTTGCAGCTGAATGACTTTAGAAACTAAGTTGATATGCCGATTTTCATTAGAACAAGTAAATCTTTTCAGCCGCTTACACTGCCTGACAAGAGCTATCACAAAAATTTCCTGTTAGAAATATACATAAATATGGACCATTTTATCAAATACGTTGGACATGAAAACTGGAGCTTTCGTTTCAAAAGAGCTCTCCGGCCCAACTACATGAACATGTACAGTATTTATAGGTAAGTCATTTTCTGCAGTTGAGACTTAACGTATACCATAGATAACAAAATGTGTAGGGACATGATAAACAAAGCTGAACGGCAGTTTTCCTTCATGTGAATGATTCCATCTCGTGACAGACAAATTTTAATGCTAGTAGATCTATACTATTTACAACTTTCAAAACGCAACCTTCTCAAAAAGTCATAAATTTAAGCAGTGGATAAAATTTCTCTTTTTCTCTCCAAATTGTTGACGTTTAGAAATAAAATTATGGATGAAAGTCGTATGAACTTGTTGATGGCAAAAAGCATGTCCTTCTTGAATTTTACTAAATGACACTTACAATTACGACAAATACCCGTCCAATCTCTAGTTGCGTTTTTAAAGTTGTAAAGTTTATTTGTTGCATGTCCCGTTGAGATTTAGGAAGACATTCGTTATCCAACTGTCTGTGTTCAAGAAATGATAAAATCATCTAATAATAATAAATGATGATAGAAATAATAAAAATAAAGATAAAATAATAAATAAAACCGACACGTCGAGTATCTTAAACCCACGCCTATGGTATGCTTTGGATGGCATGATACAAAACAATTAATCAAGTAGTTTGCCGATACACTTCCTAGTTTCGGAGGGAAATTTGAATCAATTTACATAACAATTGCTTCATTATCAGAAAATGATTAATACTTGAGACAATGATTGTTTATTGATTATCAATTAGAGCTAGCTCTAATACAGCGAATAGATGACAATGTGTAGCCAAATTAGGGAAACAATGTATGTGCACTAGGCGAAATGTTACTGAAGTAAAATGTATTAGCATATGTTGCTCTCATTCAGTCATTGCCTCTTGTTTTTAGCTCACAAGTGCTCGGGTAAGATCGCCTGGTGTCCGTCGTTGTGTTTGTCGTCTCTCTGTCGTCAGTCTGTCCAGACTTTACCTTGTGTATGCAATAGAGGCTGCATTTTTACTGGATCTTCATGAAGCTAGGTCAGAATGACTTCCTTGATGAAAGCTAGGTCGAGTTAGAAAATGGGAAATATGTGAACAAAAACTAGGTCACGGGGTCAAATCATAGAAACACATTGTGTTTGCAATAGATATTGCAATTTTCATTGGATCTTAATGAAACTTAGTCAGAATAAGTACATATGTATCTTGATACAATATAGATCCAATTCGAGTGTTTTTCAACTGGGGTCAATAACTAGGTCGCAGGGTCCAATCATAGAAAAACCTTGTATATACAATGGCATTTTTTGCATTTTTCACTGGAACTTTATTTGATTTGGTCATAATGACTGCCTTGATGAAATCTAGGTTGAGTTTGAATATAGAGAATATTAGGCTACTGTCTTTTGATAACATGTGATATCAGGTGAGGTAGATGCGGTCGGAAAAGGCGAGGCTCTGCCGAGCCTTTTCCGACCGTATCTGCCGAACCTGATATCACATGTTGTCAAAAGGCGTTGACTAATATTCTATTTATCATGCAAATCTTCATATTGTATATTTTTGACACTTTTAGGGGCCTGAAATAGAATAAATACGGTATTTATAAAAGAAAATGATTTCAAATTACTACATGTGCCTCGAAAAATAGTTCTACTTTCAAAGGACAAAAAATATAAAAACGACATAAATATAGCTTTTATAATTACCTTCATGAGCCTATTTATAAATGTTTTTCTGTTCTAATGTAATGATATTGTTTTGCAAACAAAATATTTGCAAAGACACACGCAAGAATTTCCAAGTAAAACACTGACATTTCAAAAATGGCGGCTGGGCTCAACACCATTGGGGTATTCTAATTGTAAATAAACGAGGAACTTGAGAGTTGATGAGTGAAAAGTGAGCGGTTCAAAGACAGTTTTCAACTTTTTGATAGGTAGCTGATAGGTTTCGGCCATTTCAACCACGCATTAAGAACTTACTGTAAAAATTGGATAGTGATAAAAAAATGAAAATCAACTTTTTCTCAAATTTTGCCTCAAAATTGGTGTAGATGGATAGCAAATGATCTAACTAAGAAAATGAATACCAACAACCCTATGTTTATTTCAAAAATAAAAATTCTACAGGGGATTTTCAATTTTTATGGTGCCTTGCTGTTCGTTTTAAATAATTCATTTTATCTATTTGGGCTGTATTTTTATGCAATAACTACATCATTAACAATGATTTGTAAACAAAAATACAAAAATGATAGGATAAATGAAATGTTTTGATTACTTTTTCTCTGTGATTGCACTTGAGGAGTCTTGCTTGTTGAACTGGAAGTGTACGGCATGTGGGCGTGGTTATAAGTGTTATCACGTCAGTGACGTGATATCATTTTAAAATATCGGACGGGTGTTATCGGTCAGATTTAATGCTAGTTGCATGATAAATGGGTCATCTAGGGGAAAACAACTATGTCACCAGGTCAAATCATAGGAAAATCTTGCGTTTGCAATAGAGATTGCATTTATTATTGGCTTTTCATGAAACTTCCTCAGTATGATTGTCTTGCTGAAATCTAGGTTGAGTTTAAATATTGGTAATATGGGGTCAACAACTAGCCGACAGTGTCAAAGAATTACCTTGTACGATATGCAACGGAATCTGCAGTCATTGAATTTGGTCGTTACTCAGAAGTCACATTTTATGACCAGTTATCATATTGGTGATATAGAGGATAATTGTTGGTTTCGGTGTAAGATCACGTTATAATTTCACCGAGTGGGCACCAAAAGTGATATTTTCACGAGTGGCGCAGCCACGAGTGAAAATAACTACTTTAGGTGTTCACGAGTGAAATTAACGTGAAATTACACCGATACCAACAATTTTTCTGTTTATTTTATGGTTAAAACTCTATTTTTATTGAGTTTTTTCTATAAAACATCGAAAATCGCGGGAAACGTCATCAGAAAACATAGAACAAATGACGTCATTTAAACGACGTCATCGTCGCGTGGTCTCCAGCATTAATAACGCTCGGTATACTTTTTGACGTAAATCCGGGCTAAAGATTGCAAAAACAGTGAAAAATAAAAATGGTAATCCACTGTTTCAAAACTGTGGATTATCACTTTTATTTCACTGAGAAAACTCTATAATTCACTGGAAAACATAAAATAAAATGTTTTCCTTTCTAGTGGTAGGTCATACAGAATGATTGTGTTTATGATATATAGTTAAGGGTTGAATTTTGGTCACGTTTGGTAATAAGTAGGTCTCAGCCATCTTGACCCTCTTGTTGTACATTTATAATGTACAAACTGTGTACATAATATCAATAAAAACCCAAAACTAAAAACTTGGCCAATAAAGATATAAGTGTTACGGCTCTTTTTGGACTTAATTTCCATAATTATATGTTTTTAAAGTCTACTGATCTGATTTCAAAAAAGTTCTATCCGAAATAATGACAGTAAGGACCAATTTTGACCCGAATATCTGGTTGAAACTGTGTGTTGTTTAGGTGTTAAAGAGGGAAAAGGATCAACACATGGGGAAAGTCGCTTGTTTCAAAATAACACTGGTCGCTAAAAGTCACCAGGTGTCATGGGCTGTCAATAGCTTATAAGGAAATCACCGGTAACTGCAGGATCAGTGATTGCCAAAGAGATCAACTGCTGCTAGTTTCCAGGACTTGAACGGATACAAAGGAAGTCACTGGTTAATTAGAAATTCATTGATTTCTAAGGAGGCCACTAGTTGCTAGGGTAACTCACTGGTTGCTAGGGGTCTTAGTTGTTGTTAAGGAAGCCAATGGTTGCTTAGGAAGTTACTAGTTCGTAGGGCAGGTTACTGGTTGTTAGGAAACTAAGATGTCGCTCAGGAAATCAATGGTTGCTAGGAAGTTACTGGTTGCAAGGCGAAGTCATTGGTTGCTAAGGAAGTCATTGGTTGCTAAGGAAGAAACTGGTTACTAGGGGAACTGCCTCGTTGCTAATGAGGTCACTGTTTGCTAGGGGACAAAATTGTGTCTCGGGAAGTCAAAGGTTGCTAACAAAGTCATTTGTTCCTAGGAGACTAAGTTGTTGCTAAGGGAGTCAGTGGTTGCTAAGAAAGTCACTTGTTCCTAGAGAAAGTCATTGGCTGCTAAGAAAATCATTGGCTCCTAGCTGAACTCACTGATTGTTAGGAGACTAAGTTGTTGCTAAGGAAGTCAATGGTTGCTAAGGATGTCACTGGTGGCTAGAGAAGTTACTGGTTGCTAGGGATCTAAGCCATTGCTAAGGAAATCAATGGTTGTTAAGGAAGTCACTTGTTTCTAGGGGAAGTAAATGATTGCTTAGAAAGTCACTGGTTGCTTAGGATGTCACTTGTTGCTATGAAAAACACTTGTTACTAAGGAAGTCACTGGTTGTTAGGTGAGTCCCTTGTCAATTTTAACCCCATGAGTATGATCTCAACAAACTTGTAGAGGTCCACTAGACAATGCAACATACCAAATATCTAAGCTCTAAGCCAATGTAACACTGCCTTTTAAATAGTATGCTCCATGATTATAATTTCGGGTCTATATGACCAAAAAATCAACAGAACCATTGGTGACATCGTTTCCTTGAGATAACATGCCTTGTGTTACGTCAGTGTCATGTGTATCCCCGCTTCCCCATGAAGTCCTTTCATCACCGCAACTCGGTTTGCACCGCCTTGTAAGTATCCTACATACCTATGATTTCAGGTCTGTCATCCCAAGTATCAAACGCACCCTTGGTAGCATCACCTACAGCCCTATTAACTCAGTCCCATGTATATAGATCAACGCAGTCCCGGTTAGCTTCATCGTTGTATCTATTCCCGAAGTCACATGACCTCAAACCAATGTCCCTACGTATCCTGACCAGTCGCGTATCACTATAACACCGGCTGCACGAACTCCTAAGTATCTCGCCGCAAATCTATAAATTGATATCCGTGTCCACTAACTAGTAGCAACACAACATGTAGTAATAACGCTTCATTCATATCCCCCACAACCACATTAATTCTGCTCCATGTCCCTTGTAGCAACACAGCCCCATTTTACTAGATATCCGTAAATATCCTAGAAGCCTAATTTGCATTAACACATCTCTATGTTAACGACCACCCCTTTATATTCTCGCAGTCATATGAATTAAGCCTCATATCCTGTAGGATCAATGCAGTCCTGGTAATATCGTTTCTACTAGTATCTTCACAGCCCTGCGGAATCAGTCCTGTGTCCTTTTCTATCAGTAAAGCGTTTGTAATATTCTTGACGTATGCACCAGAATGGCGCGTTTTTGCTCTTAACGTCTCACATATAGAGGTGTCGAACGGTTTTCCAACTACCCGGGATAGGATCATATAGATTAAATATTTAATATTGATTATTATTAAGGATTTCATGAAAAATCAACCGCCACTGCCGGGATTCGAACCGCAGGACTCCGGATTACCGGTTCAGCGTGCTAAACACTACACCACGGCGGTACGTCAAATCTTTCATGACAAATTACGTTATATACTTGACGTATACACCTGAATGGCGCGTTTTTTCTCTTAACGTCTAACAGACAGAGGTGCCGAACGGCTTTCCAACTACCCGGGACAGGAGAATATAGATCAAATAGTATTGTTTGTTATATTGCTTGCGCCACGTGAGCGCAAAATTAACCTACGCTCCTTTAAGTTTGCCCCATATCACCTGGTTTTCCGACAGCCGCGTGACATCTAGATTTCCCGCAGCAACATGAAGTTGGCCCCGGTATCCCCTAGTTTTCCTGCAGCACCGTGCATTTGTCCAATGAACCACGTCCTAAGTATCTTGTAAGCTTATGATTAGGTCCGCCTCCGTGGTCTAGTGGTTAGAGTCGCTAACTTGAAACGATTGTTACCTCTCAGAGATTGAGGGTCATGTGAGAAAGTTGACGATGAAGTTACCCTGGGCTGCGTTGATACGTAGCTCAGTAAATAGGGCTGTAGGGACATTGCGGTAAGTAATATTACCAAGTCTTCTTTGGAATTTTGGGCACACGGACCTGAAATCATATGCATGTCGAATATTTACAAGGCAGTGTAGCCCGGGCTGCCGTGATACGTGAAGACACGGAACTGAGTTCATGGGGCCGCGGGGATACATTTGAAAGTGACGTAACTTGGGGATGCTTTAATGCAAGGGGAAATGTAAAGTTAAAATGTTAAAGATGTTTTAGGGCCATTCCCGTAAACGTTGAGCTGTGATGTACGTGGGGACATGGGACTGCCCTGACAAAGCCGCAAGTAATATAACAAACAATATTATTTGATCTATATTCTCCTGTCCCGGGTAGTTGGAAAGCCGTTCGACTAATCTGTCTTTGAGACGTTAAGAGACGTTTGACGTGCCGCCGTGGTGCAAGGTGGTTAACATAGAGATGTGTTGATGCAAGTTAGGCTTCTAGAATATTGTAAGGTACCTCGCATTTTAACGCACTGTAACGCATCTATCGAGGGTTCCCTTATAGTCAAGGAGGCCGATGTCAGCCAGTAAAATGCATGCAGGCCCTCACGCCCTATGACCTCACACACAAACGTGTAGACGCTCTAATCGAAAGCATCAACTTCTGCAGATAACCACCCACGGTTGCTGTTCGGAACCTAAGTATCTTGTCAGGATAAGGTATGCACACGAGTATCAGCATCACAAGTGAAACATGGCCCCGCTCAGATTCCATACAAAAACGCAAAGACATGTGTGGTTATAGCGCCTTTAATATTATACGAAATACGAAAATCTTATATAGTAGTAGGACTCAGCCTATGTAATGGGATCTTCTTTACATCATATTACAGTCAAGTTTAACACATCGTGCAAGTGTTTCGAAATAAAAATGCATGCATAGTGAATCTTTTATTTGTTGCAAATTAACATCAAAAGCTAAATAATATTATTGATAATTATACTGAAAATTTCATGGATCCTCGCTATAAAGACGATATCATGTATATCCGGTTTCAATGAAAGGTTTTGCCTTTTTATGAACAAAAAACTGAAGATTCTAACCCAGTTTGCATTTTAATGTAAAACAAAACCCAATATACAACGTTTTAAAGATCATGGTAAATGTTACGTAATGTCCGGCCATAAAACTTATCGATGGCCTGAAGCAGTTAGATCAATCATTCGGAAGTGTTCGGCCAGCATTACGGAAGCAACCGAGCTCCGATCGTAAAAATGAAATTATATACCTGTTAAACAAAACCTTAAAAAAAGACCATTCTTTTCTTTCTTTATTTTTATATAAAATATATCACTGAAATGGAGAATGATTGTTTTATTCAATCCCGTTTGTGATTCTAAAATAAGTGTTATAGTTTTTGAACAAATTGAAGATAAGCTGCAAAATTTTCACTTAAAATTGTGACATTTTGGGCGTTTTACTATATATTATATAGTAAAACGACGGGTAGAGTTTTTAAGTTAAAAAAAGACCAAACAAATAAAGTCTCAGAAAAATAAATAAATATTCATTAAAAAGGGGAAATGTTATATTTTATCATCCCGTTTGTGATTTTAAAATAACTTTATTAGTTAAAATGTTATCGCAAGTTAATGACAGCGCTCCTATACAAACCTATAGTAAATTTGTGGCGTGTATTGGCCCTGGCTGTGACACTTTTTCTGCCACATGTTTATACTTGTTGAAAACATGTCTTATTCCAGAATAACACTTTGGAAAAGCAATCATATGGTAGTTAAACATGTTTACATTACAGTAGTATTTCTTAACTTAATTCAGAATATTGTCAAAAATAGAGAAATTTCACAAAAGTTGTACCTTTTTAAATTCATAATGTCCTGCTAGATGTGAATACTGTTGAAGTTTTTATTTCTAGTTATTTTTCCTATTACATGTACTATGTAACAGTTGCTAATGCAAAACGAAGATGCCAACAGGTTTGTAATTGTGCTTATTAGGTCCACCATCCTCGTTCGAGGTATAGTCGGTACGACCCGGCAGTAGTTGCCAACAGGCTGTTTCTATACACTTCTGAGATTTACCATGTGAGTGTCTTGTCCAATCAAATGCCAGTTTAACAGTGACTATGTGATTAGTCCCTGAACAAATTCAATTATTGAACAGTTATACTTATAGCTCATGGGGAGCTTAAAGCTGTTTTCTTAATTAAATTCATCAAGCAATATTCTGCACTAAAAATAGTGACATAATATAAGAAACTCATAAATAGCCACCAGCCTATTCAGCATAATGTAGGAATACAAGACAAAAATCCCTCTATTTTTATGAAAACATAAAAGTAGTTACATAATGATTACAAAACAATACAGTGAACAGCCAACAACGGTACCTGAAGGGGATTCTTTCTTAATATTTTCACATGAATAATGCACTCTGAAAATTTTAAGTAGAAAAAGTCAAGATTCACAAATGGTCACCGTCAAAAATGACGGAAAAACTAGTTCTCATCTTCCTGACCTAAATAAACTTATGAATGAAACTCACACTGCAACAAATATTTCAACAATTCCCAGATCAGGTTCCCCTATATTGACAATAAACAACCGTCCAGTGAACAGAAATGCAGAGAACACTATCTCTGTTACTGATGATTTTATACCTCTAACTAACAATAATAAGAAAGAACAATACGATTACAGGCGGACAAATTAGTGTAAATTAACAATTGGATTTATATGCTTTTTATCTTTGACTGTGTCCACCAAGTTAAATGAGACTGTATATAAAAGGTATGTTCAAATATTTTGCAATTTTATAAAGCACTTTGACTTTTACCTTACACTCTCCCCACCTCAAAGAATCAAATACTCCTGAATTTGTGATGCGTCTTATAAGAAATCCGACTTATGGTTGAAAAATTAGGATTCATCCTTTTGATACAGTCCAACTTAAAATTTGAGAAAGATACGATAGAAAATACACTCTTATTGATATTGCCTGTTCTTGTTATTATTAATTAACAATTTGAAATAAGTCTAAATCCGCAATGGCACATGTTGAACACTTTCAATTAAACTTTAATATGGTCCTGTTGCTTCGTCTGTTTGACCATGGACTTCAGTTCAGGATTTTGAGGAAGTTCTGAAACGGACTAGGCTGGCAGTAACTTTTCTGTTGGCTTTAGCAGGCCTTCGACTGGAGAGAACACGTATTTACCGTCACTGAAATTGAGCAGCTCTCATTCACACCATGTAGCAAATGTTATGAAAGTCTCGTGTATGCGTCTACATCCTGAAGTTGTCGGAACCATCTGACCCTTAAGTAAACGTGTAACACACTGCGGCAGAACCCCCGGCCGTAGGGCTGCCATTTACGCAGTAATAATAAAACATCGGAAATCCCCATGGAGTACGGACATTGATGTCCCCGCAACAGAGACTCCTTAGTCTTTCGGCACAAAACCCACAGGTCTTGAGACACACCGCATGTTTGGTGTTCAACCCGTTTACAGTTGGACGCTATGCTTCCCTCTTTGATTGTGTCTGACGGAAGAGGGGGAGGACTCTGTGATGGGCAGTTTTTAAATCCCACTGGGACGAAACTGTTTTGATTTCTGTCCTCTGGCCTGTTTCGTCGGGCCCTTAAGGGTGTTTCTCTTGGTGCTCTGCCTTCTGCAAATGCATTGAGTACATACGTTTTTTGGTTCTCAAGGTTTGCTTTTTATATATTTATACACGAGCATTTTTGTGTTTTACATACCATGCCTTTTGTTTCCATTGCGTGTGTTAGAGATTCACCTAGCAGGGATTACTTTTATTTACACTGTCCTGTGACTTTGGAACATAGTGGGGGGTAAGAGTGAGGTTGGGTGCGCACCATAAACCGGTTTAAGCTCCCCAGTGGTGTTTTTGCCACTGACCGTTCCAAGGCGGTGCCCCACTGTGTTCCGTTAATTGTTCGTTTTGTCCTCGTGTGTTTGCTTTGTATGCTTGTGTGTGTTGGTAGTGTTTGTTTGTGTGTGTACATGATTGTGTATGTTGTGTGTGTGTGTGTGTGTGTGTGTGTGTGTGTGTGTGTGTGTGTGTGTGTGTGTGTGTGTGTGTGTGTGTGTGTGTGTGTGTGTGTGTGTGTGTGTGTGTGTGTTGGTGGTGTGCACTTCTGGGTGCTGTGGGGCTCGTTTTGGGGAGGCTGCGTTTTTGGTACGTGGCATTCCCTGTTTGATATATTTTTGTTTTTACGAAACAAGGTGCATTGCCTTACTCAACGAAGACTCCTTAGTCTTCAGGAACCCAAGACCAACGCGGTCTTCGTCGAACATCCCCCTTGGTTTGTTCAACGTAACACATGTTTATCATGAGCAAGGTCTGGCCATAACTTCCGGTAGATATGAGAGTTTCACAACAATCACAGCGAGATTAAAAACATCAGACAACTGTGTCCCGTACACAGTCTAAACATCTATTGTCTGCTTCCTTCGATCCATCCATTTTGGCAAATTTTCACCACGGTATGGTAGGAGTCTGTCAACATGAACCGCTTTTGGTGGTTTCCTTGGTGAAGTACGGACCAGGTACGTCAGGTCATCTAAATTCTTGTCAATCATGTATGGCCCATTCCAGCAATTTGTCAGTTCTTTACACACACCAATTTTCCGTGCTGGATCATGCATCCACACCTGTTGTCCTTTGTCTAAATTTCGGCATTTTGTCCTGACATAGTATTTTTTTCTGTATACAGCCTGTTTCTTCAAATTCTGTCTCGCAATGTCGTGAACCTCTGAGAGTTTGTCATGTAGATCTGACACATAGGCTTCAACAGTAACCTCATGATCATCATCCACATCTGGATGTCCAATGACGGCCTTACTTGGGACAAGAATGTTGTGCCTAAGTAACATTTGGTTTGGTGAGAACTTTGTTGAAGAATGCTTTGTTGACCTGTAAGCCATCATTACTTGTGGAAGATTGACATCCCATGATTTCTGTTTTTCTTGCAATACATGGACAGCATATTTAGCAATGTGCGGTTGAATTTCTCTACTGTCCCATTTGCTTGGGGTCGGAAACTCGTGGTACGCGTTTTGTGAATGCCAAATAGTTTACACATTTGTTTAAAAAGGTGTGACTCAAAGTTGCGACCTTGATCACTGTGAACTTAAAGCGGAGTCCCAAAACGACAGACAAACTCATCTACAAATGCTCTGGCAACTGATATTGCTTCCTGGTTAGGTAGGGCATAGGCTTCTGTCCATTTGGTAAACTCATCGCAGATGACCAAAACATACTTGTTCCCTCTATCAGATGTTACTAAAGGACCAAGTATATCCATAGAAACTTTCTCCATAGGTACACCGACTATTCTTTTCCCTAGGGGTGCCTTATTTGAAGTTCTGCTCGGTTTTCTAACAGAACAACTGTCACATTGCCAACAATATTTCTGAACGTCTGCTTTGATTCCGGGCCAATAGTAGTCTTTCTGAACTCGACCAAGTGTCGCCTTCCATCCTAGATGTGCGGCTGTTAGGATATCATGGTTCAGTAACAAAAGTTCGTTTCTGTTCTTTTCTGGCACAATAAGCTGTAGTGTGTCAACGTCTCCTTTGTTCCATAACCGGTACAACATGCCGGCTTGCATGGTGAGTCTGTCCCATTGTCCTAGGATAATCTTCGTGTGTGGTGACAACATAGAAACCTCCTTCTGAGCTGGTCTTGGCTGTTGTTGATCTATAGCGCTGATAACTGGACCTATGTTATCATCATCCAACTGGTTCTTCCTTATTGTCTCTTTATCCCAGCCTATCAGAAGCTCTTGAATATGCCTTGTTTGTTGTTGTGATCGTGTCACAGCTCTTACGACATGACCTGGGCAAGAACTCTGACATTCTTGTAGGTCTTCCATTTCTGGTATAGTTGAAGGTTCCCCTGCATACCTGCGACAGACGTTACATGGGACACGTAAAAGTGCATCTGCATTAGAGTGTTTCCTGCCTTTCCGATGAACTATTTCCAGGTTGTAAGTAGTCAGTTCTTGTATCCATCTAGCCATCTGACCAGTCGTCAATTTTAAGTTTCTCATCCAACAAACTGCTGAGTTATCAGTTCTCACAAAGACCTTCTGTCCATAAATATAGGTATGGAATTTTCTTAGAGCCACAACAACTGCCAAAAGCTCTTTTCTTGTTACGCAATATGACCTCTCGTGTATGTTAAGGCTCTTGCTCATATATGCTATTACTCTCTCTACTCCATCAAATTCTTGTGACAAGACTGCCCCAGATGAAAACTCGCTTGAATTCGTATCAAGTATGAATGATTTTCCTAGCTGAGGGTATGCCAAGACGGGTGTTGCAGTCAAAGCAGTCTTCAGTTTTTCGAATGCTGTTTGAGCTTCATCTGACCACAGATACTTCTGCGCCTTCTCACATAGCTTATGTAAGGGTCTAGCTATTGTTGCAAACTCAGCCACAAACCTACGATAGTACGAACAAAGGCCCAGGGAACTTCTTAACTGTTTTTTTACTTCTTGGTTGTGCCCATTGTGATACAGCTAGTATTTTGTCGGGGTCTGTCCTTACACCGTCTTCTAATACAACATGACCTAAGACCTTGACACTCTTCCTGATGAAAATGCACTTTGATGGCTTTAGCCTTAAATTCGTTTCTTTTAGACGCTGGAATACATGTTCCAATCTCTCAAGCCCTTGGATAAAGTCAACTGCAGGCACAATGATGTCATTCATGTATACCAAACACTCTTCCCAATGGAGACCCTTAAGAGTGTTTTCCATTAACCTCTCAAATGTTGCTGATGAATTCGCAAGACCAAATGGTAAGACTGTAAATAGGTACAAACCGAGGCTAGTCGAGAACGCTGTTTTGTGCTTGTCCTTTGAATCGAGTGCCACCTGCCAAAAACCTGAATTCAAATCCATGCAGCTGAACCACATGGAGCCAGACAAGGAATCTAAACATTCCTCCACCCTAGGTATGGGATATGCATCTTTAATTGTCACATCATTTAAACGCCTGTAGTCCACATAGAAGCGGGTTGAGCCATCCTTCTTTGTTACCAACACTTTTGGGGAGGACCAGCTGCTAGTGGATGGTTCAATGATACCCCTTTTAAGCATTTTACTGACTATCTCACTTTCCTATTGGAAGTCACCGGAAAGGCTGTCGAATAGGTGCGGCAACACCTGTGTTGATTTCATAGTGAACTGTTCTGCCCCAAGTCCTCTGATGACCTTGAGAAAACATTTTCATATTCTATCAGCAATGCACTCAGTTTGGCCTCCTGATCTTGGTTTAATTCTGTCATACTTCTATTAAATAGGTCTTTAAGGTGATCTGGAAATTTCATTTTCTCATCGTTTTCTTGTTCAGTAGCTGTCTTAACCATATGAGTTTAGAATTTGGACATTTCATAGTAGGATTCACAAACACCAATAGGCACCTCAGGTGGAATATAAATATCTTTGTCATTTGTATTTATCATGCATACTGTAAATTCATCTTCTCCTGGTTGGACAATACCTTCCACTGTAATGGCTTATTTGCTATGGATTAATGACGGTGAAGTACAAAGCAGGGCCAAGTCTGCCAACCTCCATGCATTCACGATCTGAACAGGAATACAAACTAGAGACATCGGTGCTATGGTGACCATGCTAGTTGTGACAACCCTGCAACCCCTCACGGTTTCCTGGCCTGTCCAACAACTGATATTTTCTCTGTTAGTGTGAAAAGTTCTCTTTTCGTAGTCTATCTTGGAAGTATATTGAAGAAGGAAGTCTTGACCAAGTAAACCATCTGGCACTATGTCACATACTATAGCGTCAACCTCAAAGATGCCAACACCCAGAAACAATGTTGTTTTTATCCTACCCGAAACCGTTATTCTTTGACCATTTGCTCCTTGCAATTTATCGTTTGTTTCTACAGGTTTGGGTCTCTTGCTTGGGTTAATCTTATCGAATATCTTTTGTGATAATAAAGTTGCGGATGATCCATTATCAACCAGTAGTACGGCATCTTGACCTAGTATATTAATGTTTGTGTATAAACCATTGTCCAAAATATCAATGTCTGCTAACTGACCTATTTGATTTAAGAAATTGGTTGGTGATGCATCTGTGTTGTCCGGCCATTTTTCCTCCACTAACCGCTGGCCATTTAGGCTAGTGGACACGAGTTTTCCGACTTTAATGTTTTTCTATTGGTCTGCTTGTTAGGGCAGCTACTTGCATAATGCTCCTTTGATTTGCAGATGTAACAATCTGTGTTCTTCCCTTTGGCCTGTCATAACCATTACTGCCTGTATTTTAACCCTGTATTTTCAGTCTTGCTTCCATCTTTTCTAGCCTACTTAGAACGACCTGCATCTGCCCTTCCACAGAAAGCTTTGGTTTTGATCATTGTTCACGTCTTGGTTGGGTTTTGTATCCGTTCCAGTTGCTTTAATCATCCTGAGAGTTTGACGTTTCCTGTCGTCCCTCCCAAGCACGAGTTCGTATCTCTCCACAACATCAACAGCCTGCTAAATAGTCCTACACTCGTTGTCTAAACAACGACATCTCATCTCAGGACTGATTGCTTTGTAAAACTGGTGAAGTGCCAGAGATTATTGGGCAACATTGTCAAGTTCTGGGTATGCCCGCTGTGCCATGATGCGAAGGTCATCACCGAAGGAAGCCAGTGCCTCGTCAACCCCTCGTCTTTCTGCTTCAAGCCTAGCAATATATTTAGTTTGCTGCTTCATGCTACCGAACCTATCGGACAACTTTTGTACCAGTTTACGAAATATTATTCTGTCACATTGTTGTAGGCCCAGATAAAAGGTGCGGGTAGGGCCCTGTAACTGCGAAGCAAGTGTCAGAGCCTTTTCCTCTTCGGACCACCTGCCTAGGTCTGCACAGTTAGAAAAGTGAGAATAATAACTCTCCCAGTCTCCACTACCATCATATATCTCTGGTCGTATCGCAGGAACGTTTGATCTAAAGGCATTGTTTCTTGGAATATTACCACAATTTCCATCATCACCTGGGTTTCGGACATCTCGTCAACGCCCACCACGGAATGCACGAAAATTTGGTAGCCGGTATCGTTCATCATCACTGCCCTCAGATTCCACAGCATGCTGATTGTAACCCCTGTGTCCATCCAGCTGCAAACGCCCAGCACCAGAACCCCTCTGATCATCACACAAGTAAGCCCGTCTAGTATGCGGCAAGTTCCCTCGATCTTCTGACCTGTATTTATCTGCATCAAGACCAAGGTCACGTCCATGACCATCAGCATCCCCAGGACCACGCCTGCCACCATCTGCACTACCTATGGATACCCTGCGTTCAGCAAGATCCCTGATTTGAGCGACATCTTTCGACTGCCCGCCTTCCACAGTTAGCACTTTGTCTCGAACACTGCCATCCAATACAGTCAAAGTTCTTCCCCGACCCCTTGGCATCTGGGAAGCTTCTGGGTAATCGTCATCTGGGCTACCCCCATCTGTAAAGAACGGTTAAGTTTCTGTCGCCTCATCTCCCTGCTTGAAATTAAAATGAACCTCGCTATCTGAATCGCCCATGTTCGTCAATCAAATTGCTACACCTGAATATATAAGTAAGAATATTTAAACATGTCTGCTTTGAGTCCTTAAAGCAGAGTATATACATGTCCCATTACATAGGACTACCACTGTACTTGAAGTCGGAGCGCCTTGGTTTCCATCTTCGAGTTTCCATCTGAACGACCATCCCCTTCACACGCATAGCATCTTACTAGCTCGGTCCGTATCCTGATGCTCTGTAGACGGAAGAGCATCCCACTTCTGACACCAAAAAGTTGTAAGGTACCTCGCAAATTAACGCGCTGTAACGCATCTATCGAGGGTTCCCTTATATTCAAGGAGGCCGATGTCAGGCAGTAAAATGCATGTAGGCCCTCACGATGAATAACCCGTGTGTATGTGCAGTCACGCCCTATGACCTCACACACAAACGTGTAGACGCTCTAATCGAAAGCATCAACTTCTGCAGATAGGCTCCCACGGTTGCTGTTCGGAACCCAAGTATCTTGTCAGGATAAGGTATGCGCACGAGTATCAGCATCACAAGTGAAACATGGCCCCGCTCAGAATCCATACAAAAACGCAACGACATGTGTGGTTATAGCGCCTTTAATATTACACGAAAATAGTAGTAGGACTCAGCCTATGTAATGGGATCTTCTTTGCATCATATTACAGTCAAATTTAACACATTTTATACTTGTTGAAAATATGTCTTATTCCAGAATAACACTTTGGAAAAGCAATCATATGGTAGTTTAACATGTTTACATTACTGTAGTGTTTCTTAACTTAATTCAGAATAGTTTAATAGAGACATTTCACATTTTTAAATTCAGTAATGTCCTGCTAGATGTGAATACTATTGAAGTTTTTATTTCTAGTTATTTTTCCTATTACTATGCAACAGTTGCTAATGCAAAACGAAGATGCCAAGATGCTGTTGTCTTGTCCAGTCAAATGCCAGTTTAAGGTAGTGGATGTGTAATGAGTACTTCCTGTTTAAGGATCATTTGGAATACTTTGGATTTTATAGCTGTACCTATTTTGTACTGTGGCGCAGTGGTTAGAGCGTCTGCTTTGAGATCAAGAGGTCCTGAGTTCAATCCCCGAAGGAGCCAATTTTTTTTCCGTTATTTTTTCTTTTTTAGTTATCAAATTGAATAACATGAAAAATTATGCCATTTTACAAGATTTGAAAACTGTATCTTAATTTTCCTTGATTTTTATCGAGCTGTACAGTTACTTGAAAATATAAAAATTGACCGTGCTCATTTTTAAAAGTTGAATATCTCAAAAAGTAGACGGTAAAACATTTTCATTTTTTCTTATATTTCAATTCATATACTCTTGGAGGTCACGGCCTCAACCCGGTTAACACTGGGCGCGGGTTGGCCTGAACTAAGTTTTTGAGGGATCAAAAGTCACAAAGTCAACACACTCGTTATAAAAATTACATGAATGTCACTTTATTCTTGGTAAATCTGTCAATTTCACCAATGAAAGTTCCATCAATATCTGTGATAACGGTTATCTATAATTAACAATAAAGTACTATAAGTCAAGTATTAATAACATTTCAATGTCCTTACAGAAACGAAAGAGATACAGAACATAATTCGTTACTCAAATTAATACAAAAACAAGTTGATTGCTGTTCAATTATTTCTAGAAAAATATTAAAGGAAAATACAAAAATGTATGTTGTTACAATAAATTTGTACTAAATTAATCTTAAAGAGTTTCAATGTTCCCAAAATATATAAGTGAAAACTTACTGAACAATGCCATCTATTATCCGTCCTCAAATTCTTAGAAATTTTCACAGTAAACTATCTTAGAACCTATGGGTTCAAATTCTTTTGTCTTAGTGATGCCGTGCGCGATTATTTTTGCGCGACCCTTAATTTGTACAGGTGCTGCCACCATAGTCCCCAAAAATATACTTCTACATCATATTCATCCAATGAATATGTTTCATATTCCCTTGGATACAATTCTAAATTTACCTGTCCCAAATAAGGAGAGTGGCTAGCAAGCATATTTGACAATTACCAGAGACCTACAAGAAAGGGATGCAGCGATCACGACTGTCAGATACTGTAAATACAGTCAGATATGCATACAAGAAATATGACCAGGGATTTCCTTTGTTAAAGATAAAGAGGCTCACCAAGTCTCTTACACCGCCCCTCAATGAATCTTCCACAGAAGTTCATTTTAAAATCTACAAGAGACTGAGGTAATATCAAAAATACAAATCGTTAATGCATACAACAACTACAAGAAATTACACAGGAAAGTATCAAAAATATTTACACGCGAAATTGTAACACCTTACAGTAATCTCTACCAATAAACCATTGTATAGGTTTATGAAACACTTTGCTCCAGCAAACACAACCTCGTAATCGGTCTTACCTTTTCTGTCCCATTTATCTTGACTCTACACGATCTCACAAGTCCGTCTCGTCCTTTATTTACCTGAAGCACAAGTCCCAATGGCCAGCGACCACGCGCCGACTGCTCGTCAAGGACAAGAACCAGGTCATTAACATTCAAATTCCTTTGAACGTTGTGCCATTTATGTCTTACCTGCAAAGTTGGCATGTACTCTCTTGTCCATCTTTTCCAGAATACGTTTGCTAAATACTGGACTTGTCTCCACCAACGTTTACAATAATTATCATTGTTATCAAATACACCAGGTGGGACACATGGGTTCGAACGCAGAATCAAGAGTTTGTTTGGCGATAACGGCTCCGGGTCACGTGGGTCATCACTTACCTGAGTAATCGGGCGATCGTTCATAATCTTTTCGACTTCCGTAGACAATGTCACCAAGGCTTCGTCGTTAAGAAGCTGTTCACGTACTATACACTTCAATGCATTTTTAATAGACCGAACTAACCTCTCCCAAACCCCTCCCATATGACTTGCATACGGGGGGTTGAAAACCCAAGCGATTTCTTGTTGCAGAAAATATTTGGATAAGCGACTCTGGTTCCATTGCTGAATTGAGTCTCGGAGCTCTCTTTCTCCTGCTCTGAGGTTCGTTCCGTTGTCGCTAAATATCTTTTCAGGGCGCCCCCGTCGGCTTACAAACCGCTGTAAAGCACATATGAACGAATCAGTATCAAGACTGTGGGTGATCTCGATATGTACCGCCCTCGTAGTTAAACAAGTAAATAAACAACCGTACCTTTTCAGATGTCTCCTACCAGATTTCACATACATCGGACCGAAAAAATCAACTCCAATATATGTAAACGGTGCTTTGTCTGGTGTGAGTCTCTCGGCTGGAAGTTGTCCCATCTGCTGTGTTTCCGGCCTCGGTTGTCGTCGTTTACAATTCATGCACTTGTTCAGTGCTGACTTCACAGTTTGAAGTCCGTGAACAATCCAGTACCTTTGCCTAACAAGAGACAAAACGTGATGAGCACCCATGTGCGCGTTCAGTTCATGGTATTTCCTTATCAGAATCCTACTTACATTATGATTGCTTGGCAAAATAATGGGGTGTTTAACGTACCTGTGTATGTCGGCGTTATCAAGACGCCCGCCGACTCTCAGTAAACCTTCCGTATAAACGGGGCTTAATTTGACGAGAGAACTTGCCTTAGGAACGCGACCTGTCTCTATGACACTTCTTATATCTCTACCAAACGCATCGTTCTGAAGCAAAATGAGAACTGCTTTCGTCGCTTTTCGTATTTCTCCAACAGTCAAATCTCCAAGTTTTACTATAAACCCAGGAACACCCTTCGATTTCAAATACCTTTGAATGAGGTACATCTTGAACCTAAGTAGCCAACCTATGGCACGTTGTAATTTATGCCAGTCGGAATACCTGACTAATAGATCATCTAATGCTGTCGGGTACTTACCTTGTGTCAAGTGTGTCCTTACTTCCGCCTTGAGTTCTGGGTCATTATCCACTGTCGCAGTGCCTTTGATTTCTGGCCAGTGTGAGCTGTTTCTTTGTAGAAATTCTGGCCCATTCAGCCATCTTGCGAGCATGCCCGCGTCATGAGGGTGTACGCCCCGTGAAGCCAAGTCAGCGGGGTTCAGCTGCGTAGGTACGTACCTCCAGTCATCTGGCATTGTGACGTCGTGAATAATAGCCAGTCTGTTGGCTACGAATGTCTTGAAACGCCTTTTCTCGTTTCGAATGTATCCTAAAACGATCATTGAATCGGTCCAGAAGTATTTTTCATTAACTTCGAAATCTAATTCTCGACTTACCAACTCATACAATTTGACAGACAGCACCGCTGCTGCCAATTCAAGCCTTGGTATCGAAACAGACTTGATTGGTGCAAGTCTAGACTTACCCATGACGAGACTACATTTACTGTTTCCTGTGACATCATATATCTTTATATACACAGCTGACCCGTATGCACTTTCGGACGCATCGCTGAACATGTGTAATTCTACTCTTGGGTAACTGTCGTCTAATTCACATGGTTTCAAACACCTGTCAATACTTACCTTTGACAATTCTGGGAGGCTAAATAACCAGTTGGACCACTTCTCGGCGTCTGCGTCGGTTATCTTTTCATCCCACTGTAATTTCTGTCGACATGCGTTCTGTAAAATTAGCTTCGGAATGAGAGTTACAGGTGCCACTAACCCAAGAGGATCATATAGCGAACTTGCAACAGACAGTATGCCACGTCTTGTATGACTCTTTTCTTGAAGGTGTACGTCAAACACAAAGTGATCTCTCTGTATATTCCACTGTAACCCAAGAGTGCGTTCAATCTGCGGGTCTTTTTCAATGTTTATCTGCGTGTTCAACTCTGCTCTCTCAGTGCATGGAATCGACTCCATTACTTCTTCGTTATTCGATGACCACTTAGTTAGCCTAAACCCACCTAGAGATAACATATCTCGGAGCTCAGAAGTAAGTTTGATACCTGTCTTTGCATCCGGCACTGACTTCAACAGGTCATCGACGTAGAAGTTGCGTTCAATCGTTTTCGCGGTTTCTTTGCTAAACTTGTCAGCGTTGTCTCTTGCTGTACGTTTCAGACTGTATCCTGCACAGCTAGGGGACGATGTTGCTCCGAACAGATGAACGGTCATACGGTAATCTACCGGCTGCTTTTCCATATCGCCGCCGGGCCACCATAAAAACCTCAGTGCGTCTCGATCACCGTCTCGTACCTTCACCTGATGAAACATCGCTTCTATATCGGCAACTAAGGCTACCGGTTCTTCACGGAAACGTATCAATACTCCTACTATGCTATTCATAAAATCAGGACCTTGCAAGATATTTTCATTCAACGACGTGCCCCGATACTTAGCCGCACAGTCGTAGACTATTCTTACCTTCCCAGGCTTGTTCGGGTTGACAACTGGGTGGTGCGGAAGATACCACACTTTTCCGCTTTGAGGTTGACCTATATCATGCACAGGCATAGCGTACCCGTTTCTGATGTAATCACTCATTGTATTCTTGTACATAGTATACAACGAATTATCACGTTGAAGTTTTCGTTTCAAATGGGCAAGGCGGTTGATAGCCGCCACTTTATTATTTGGCAGGGATACATTTTGATCACGCCAAGGCAGCCCTAGTTTGTAATGTGTGCCCTCCTTTTCTATGGTTTTTTCCATAATCGACAATGCGCGTCTATCTTCGAGTGACATACCTGTGCTACTGTCTGATCTGCAGTCTGGAAAGTCAGTTTTCCATAGCCTATCAATTTCCATTTGAACATCTGAGGTCTGTTGGAAATTAACGTTCACACCTGAGCACGGAACATACTTACCTGTCGGCCCAAGGATAGACCAGCCTAGTATCGAACGTATCGCATACGGCTCACCTCTATTGCCTCTCCTTTCTTCTTCGACCCAGAACGCCTCAGGGGTGTCGCTACCTATTAGCAACTCGACTTGCCCTTCGTTTATCCTAGGTAAACTTATACCAGATAAATGGTTCCACTTACCTAGCACCGAATGATCTGGAAGAGATTTCAGTGATATCGGTAGCCGTTCAACAGACCATACCCGATTCAATGCCACTGTTTCATTTCCGTCGATAGAACTTACCTTCAAAGGCAATTCGAACCCCTTCCTACTCTCATTAGATTTGTTTACAGTCGTAATGGTAAACTCACGGGGTGTGCCTGTAGCCCCTAGCCTTTTCGCTAATTCCTCGGTACACAAACTTACGTCGCTACCTTCATCTAGCAAAGCGTAAGTTTTCACTTGACTAGGCCCATTTTTAATTACCACTGGTATAATGCGTAAACTTACCTTATTCTGTGTCAAGGCCGTCTCAGCTACAGCACAGCAATTACTTTGAACCGAATATCGGTTAACGTCCGGACTTTCCGTACTATGGAGCATCGTGTGGTGTTTCTCGTTACACCCAGCAACATCACAACAACTACCCTTACGACAGAATTTTGCTGTATGTTTGAAATTAAGACAATTCTTGCACATTCTATGCCTTTTGATAACGTTCAACTAATGTAAACTTATCACAGTGCATTAATTTATGAGCCTCTTTACAGTAAACGCAGGATAAACCTTTCTGGCGATCTGGAAATGAATTATTGCCAGAGAATTGACCACTAGCGGTCGTAGATAACGAGACACCTTTTTCACTACTGAAGGTGTTTCTCGGCGCAGATTTGACCTTTCCTATAAGCGGGGTTTTTGATACACTGGCTAAGTCTTGACCATACATTGTATTTGATACCTGTACTCTTTCCTGAACAAAGGTAAGGAGATCTTTGAAATTGGGTTCGGATCCCTGCTCAATCAATTTGCTAGCCCGTTCTGCCCATCTCGACCGAATATGCATCGGCAGTCGCCTAACAATTTTCCTAAGATTCTCAGTATTGTTTATATCTGAAACAAACCCAATTTGAGATAGCGTTATCTGACATTTCTCCATGTCGAGCGATAAATTCATGAGGCCCTGTACATCATTTGGCTTGACAGGGCTACCATTAATCAGCCGATCGACATGAGACCTAGCAACAAGGTGGGGCTTACCATACCTGTTTTGTAGAATTTGTTTAGCCCTAATAAATCCTTCAGCTGATGGCAAAACAACACAATCCTCAATACTGCGACGTGCATCACTTTGACAATATTGAATTAAATAGCTTAACTTTAACCTATCATCCTTAACCCTTGACTCAATATTAGTCTCAAAATTGCATATAAATTTACAGTAGTCAGCGGAGTTTCCGTTGAATATTAGTAACTCTGGCTTAGGTAAGTTCAAGCTTTCTTGCACAGTATTAGTCATAGCCATAAGTCCACTGAACAGTTCCGCGTTATCGTCTCTCCGTTTCACAAAGGGTGCTGCGTCCGCGTTCAAGTCTGTCTGCTTTCCAGCGCGTGAAGATCCGTTCGGTAAATTGCGCACAAATTCCTGCACTTTCTCATCTGAACTTTGCACGGTTTCGGGTAATCCGACACTATTACTAGTACATTCCTCTGAGGAACTAGATGTACTCGAACCCGAGTCACTACTGTCACATAATTCCGATCGAGCTAAATCGTCCTGAATTTTTGCAATTCGAGTTCACGCCTGACCACGGCTTGTTGAATTTCTAGCTCTTGCTGACGCCGTTCCAGTTCTTGGCGTCTTTTGACCTGTTCAAGCTTCAATTGGGCAAGTTCTCTGCTTCGCTGCGACGATCTACGAGTACGATGACTACTAGTAGTTTTCGATTTCGTCTCGTTTCTTGCATTGATTCGCTGATGTGCACTAGCCAGTAACGTGTCTAGCTCTGCCCGGGTCCTTTCCGATGTTCCTTTTATTTCGGCTCGTTCATCTGACGTAAGCCCCTGGATATCAGATACCTCGTTTTCGTATAAATCCCAGTGATCACATGCTTCACGTCTTAACACTTCGATATTTTTGTCGTCAGTGTCCTTCATTGACAACTCAAGTGCTTTCATCGTTTTAGCAAGTTTTGCACTTAGAGTCTTTACCGACGACCTTTTTTCGCCTGCACTACACGTTTCGTCTGTTGCCATGGCGAATGAGAGATTCAAAGTCAGCTTTCAACAGCTACGAAATAAACTCCACATACGAATGTTCAATACTTTTCAATAGCTTTTTAATAACTGAACAAATGACTGTTCAATAACTCTTGGAGGTCACGGCCTCAACCCGGTTAACACTGGGCGCGGGTTGGCCTGAACTAAGTTTTTGAGGGATCAAAAGTCACAAAGTCAACACACTCGTTATAAAAATTACATGAATGTCACTTTATTCTTGGTAAATCTGTCAATTTCACCAATGAAAGTTCCATCAATATCTGTGATAACGGTTATCTATAATTAACAATAAAGTACTATAAGTCAAGTATTAATAACATTTGAATGTCCTTACAGAAACGAAAGAGATACAGAACATAATTCGTTACTCAAATTAATACAAAAACAAGTTGATTGCTGTTCAATTATTTCTAGAAAAATATTAAAGGAAAATACAAAAATGTATGTTGTTACAATAAATTTGTACTAAATTAATCTTAAAGAGTTTCAATGTTCCCAAAATATATAAGTGAAAACTTACTGAACAATGCCATCTATTATCCGTCCTCAAATTCTTAGAAATTTTCACAGTAAACTATCTTAGAACCTATGGGTTCAAATTCTTTTGTCTTAGTGATGCCGTGCGCGATTATTTTTGCGCGACCCTTAATTTGTACAGGTGCTGCCACCATAGTCCCCAAAAATATACTTCTACATCATATTCATCCAATGAATATGTTTCATATTCCCTTGGATACAATTCTAAATTTACCTGTCCCAAATAAGGAGAGTGGCTAGCAAGCATATTTGACAATTACCAGAGACCTACAAGAAAGGGATGCAGCGATCACGACTGTCAGATACTGTAAATACAGTCAGATATGCATACAAGAAATATGACCAGGGATTTCCTTTGTTAAAGATAAAGAGGCTCACCAAGTCTCTTACATATACTACTAATAAAAGTCTTATAATCAGTAGTGATGGCCCTACTCCGAATCTTTTGCTACAGTCGTGTATATGTACATGTGTGATATGTCTCGTGGCAAAATTAGGCAAATTGAATACCCTAGTTTTTGGCATTATTGCATATTTTTTGTTACACATGTTAAGCTTGTAGAATTATAATACATGTTTTGTAATTCTACATTGCTTGTTATACTTTTTGGAACCTAGAAAAAAATTAAATGTAAATAGATACTTGCAAACATACCTATTTTAACTTTAAGGGTACTTTTTAATATGGTCAGTATTTCTTAAGTGGGGGTAGAGCAACAAAAATCGAAATTAATTTTTAATTAAACGGTGAAATGTCTTTAAATTTTGCACACTAGTCGGTTAACAGATGTAGATTATATAAATATTAAGTTTAATGTGTTTTGTAATAGTGTCCATTAGACCCCCACTACCTTAACAGTGACTATGTGATTAGTCCCTGAACAAATTCAATTATTGAACAGTTATACTTATAGCTCATGGGGAGCTTAAAGCTGTTTTCTTAATTAAATTCATCAAGCAACATTCTGCACTAAAACTAGTGACATAATATAAGAAACTCATAAATAGCCACCAGCCTAACAATTCCCAGATCAGGTACAAGACAAAAATCCCTCTATTCTTATATGAAAACATAAAAGTAATTACATAATGAATACGATACAATACAGGGAACAGCCTAACAACGGTACATGAAGGGGTTCTTTCTTAATATTTTCACATGAATAATGCACTCGGAAAATTTTAAGTAGAAAAACTCAAGATTCACAAATGGCCACCGTCAAAAATGACGGAAAAACTAGTTCTCATCTTCCTGACCTAAATAAACTTATAAATGAAACTCACACTGCAACAAATATTTCAACAATTCCCAGATCAGGTTCCCCTATATTGACAATAAACAACCGTCCAGCGAACAGAAATGCAGAGAACACTATCTCAGTTACTGATAATTTTATACCTCTAACTAACAACAATAAGAAAGAATAATACGTGTACAGGTGGACTAATTAGTGTAAATTAACAATTGGATTTAAATGCTTTTTATCTTTGACTGTGTCCACAAAGTTAAATGAGACTGCATATTAAAGGTATGTTCAAATATTTTTGCAATTTTATAAAGCACTTTGACTTTTACCTTACAATATTTACGGATATCCTTTGCACACCGGCATATTTTGTTACACACTCGACAGACATGCATGTGTTTTTGTAAACACTGTACATCACGTTATGCTACTTTCGGTGTGCCGTGTGGCGGCCGTAAAAAGTCTCCCCGTACATTCAATCAATGTTGTTATATTTTCATCCTTCAGGGATTGTTATTCGTTCTAAACCCTCGGCCTCTGTCAAGATGAGGAGTATTTTATACCGTGTTGAAGGTTCTGTGTTCACTGGCATTCGGGTCCATGCTAGTTATCCCGTCCTATTGTATTGTGCGACCTCCAGCGCGATTAACCAGGTTGTGTTTAATTGTCGCTTAATATTTTCACTTGACGAATTGATACTGATGACTTTTCTACCCGAACGCCACTTTTCACAGAATGGTATTACAAAATTACATTACATGAGTACATATAATATAGTTCCGAAATTAATTCTTTCACCTCTTCGGTTACACTCTGCATCATCTGTA
This sequence comes from Saxidomus purpurata, assembly GCA_022818135.1. NCBI lineage: Eukaryota > Metazoa > Mollusca > Bivalvia > Venerida > Veneridae > Saxidomus > Saxidomus purpurata. Next base: position 55,360,307 of record JAFMSR010000003.1, read on the forward strand.
CATCTGCCTAATAACAACAGTACCTTTTTAAGACATACACCATCTATCTGCCTTTCTCCCTTAAAGCTACATTCTGCACAGACATTTTATATTCCACGTACTCATTTTAATTCTCCAGCTGTTTTTCGTAATAATCTACGTATTCGTCTATCACCTTTAACTTCTACTATACTGAAGAAATATAAAATAAAACATACAAATTTTCCGCAGAGATGTAGAGGGTACCGTTCTATTAACAAGTGCAATGCTAAGAGGTGCGGTTGTTGCAATCATTTATCGCACAGGTCTACAATTACCTCAAATGTTAACGGCAGAATTTTTAATGTGGTACTTAACTCTGACGTTGATTGAAATGCGTCCCACATGATTTATGTACTGACTTGAAACGCACCCAATTGTGGTATTCAGTATGTTGGGCAAACTGGACGATCTTTAAAAATTCGTTTCCGCGAGCATTCTTACAAAATGCGAAGTCGGAAGAAGTTCACTACATTTTTATATCAACACTTTCGTAAATCTGGCAATACAATTGATCAGGTAACCATTCAGCCAGTAGAGCAAATCGTCTATGATATAAATTGTACATCTGGTTTTAAAATCAAAGCCAGACATTTAGCAGAATTCAAATGGATTAAAAATTTACAGTCACCGTTTCCGTTGGGCTTAAATGATAATATTTATCAAGAAGGTAATATCTCTAAAAACCCTGATATCGATATATTTTCAATTTTAAATATTAGGAAACGTAAATCTAGGTCTCATGGAATTAGACGCAATGGTAATATTCAGCGCAAATCAAAAGTCAATATTTCTGTTGCAGACCTCGATATAATTCTTTCAAACTCTGGTAGACATTCAATGCTTTCTCGTCTCACATCTTTATCTATTCAGTCTCTTAAAAAACTAGACGAGGAAGCGGACCAGTACGTTATTCAAACAGATCCGTTTTACACTGTGTCATATCTTATCCAACATTACACACAACACGTTCTCCGACCACATATTGACACTCAATCTGATCATGATAGACATTTTCTTAAAATTCATTTCATTAATAAAGGTATTGACTTCATCGATATACCCAGTATATTTCGTGATAGACGTGTCATTGATTCTGTGCCTAAGTATTTCCGAAACTCCGAAGTTCCTATTATCTGTTATAAATATAAAACACCTGTTAGAAATGTTATATTCAATTACAATAAAATTGTTTCCGACCTAGATGTTCAAACAAATACCCCTTCTTACTGCGAATGTAAAAACTCGAAATTTTGCTATTCAGATGCCGGTCATGTCATCACTGGTAATTTTGATATTATTAAAGACAAGCGTATTCGTAATTTATTCTTTAAAGGACCAAAATACAGAATTCCTTCTACTATTGATTTTCATGCTTGTCGTGGTCATATTGCGGAATCCATCGAAACTTTTTGTGTTAAATGGTGTCGTCGTGAGAATGCTGATCCAAATGCATTAACGTCTTGGAAACGAAGTATTTTTAACATTGTCGATTCTCGTATAAAATTTTACCAAACAAATGAACACCTACTTCCATCAAAACCCAAGTTTACTTTAAGACATCTGAAAAAGGAAATCCAAGAATTTCATTCTAAGTATGTCTTAGTTCCAGCAAACAAGGCATTATATTAATGTTTTACAAAACGAACTAAATAGCACTAAAGCTTATATATTGAGTCCTTCCGTTGAACAAAATGTGGTCACTGATCACATCAGTGAAGTTTCTAATTTGAAAGTTCGTATAGATGATCAACATATTAAACTTCCTACTATGTACTGGATTCCTAAATTACATAAACAACCATATAAAGCTCGTTTCATCGCTAATTCAAGCTCTTGTACCACTACAAATATTTCAAAACTATTAACATCTTGCCTAACTGCTATAAAAGCCCACGTGAAAAGATATTGTGATAAAGTATACGAAAACTCTGGTAAACATTTATTTTGGTCGATCAAAAATTCTGGCGAAATCCTGGATAAGTTTAAAGTTAATAATTACAAAGTAACTTCAGTCAGTACATACGATTTTTCTACACTGTATACCACTTTACCACATAATTTGATAAATGACAAGCTAACTGCCCTTATTCAAAAGACTTTTGCCAGGGAGAATGTTACATTTCTCGCCTGCAATTTCGATAAAGCTTTTTTTACTAGCTGTATTGTTAAACATTATACTATGTGGACCTGTGACGAAGTTTGTAAAGCCCTTTCCTTTTTATTGAACAACATTTATATAAGGTTTGGGAATGCAGTTTTCAGACAAGTAATAGGTATTCCCATGGGAACAAATTGTGCACCCCTTGTCGCAGATTTGTTTTTATATTGTTATGAAAGAGACTTTATGTTGAGTCTTTCTCCAGACACGCAGGCAGACATTATCACTGCTTTTAATAATACATCACGCTATCTGGATGATATTCTTAATATGGATAACCCGTTTTTTTGGTCAATTGGTGGACACTATTTATCCCCGGGAACTCCAGTTAATTAAAACTAACAATTTGGATACTGGTGCTTCATTTTTAGATTTACATCTCTCTATTTATAACAATATTATACATACCAAAATTTATGACAAGAGGGATGATTTTAATTTTAGTATTGTAAATTTCCCCCATTTGGATGGGGATGTACCTCATGCTACATCTTATGGGGTATACATTTCTCAGTTAATTCGGTTTGCCAGAGCGTGTAGTTATGTTGAGGATTTCAATAAACGTAATCAATGTATTACAAATACACTTCTTCAACAGGGCTACCGTTATTACAAATTGCGTAAATATTTTGCTAAATTTTACTATCGTAATTCTGATTTGGTTTTGAAATTCAATAGTAATCTAAAGACTCTTCTGCGAGAAGGTATTTCAAAACCCGATTTTTATGGGGATGTGGTTTACAAACTTCGTAAGATTTTGGGTCATGGCAATTTTCCAACTGTATTTGCTAAAATTATAAAACGTTTTGTTAAAAGAGGTTACGACCCAACTGTTTTGAGACACACCGCATGTTTGGTGTTCAACCCGTTTACAGTTGGACGCTATGCTTCCCTCTTTGATTGTGTCTGACGGAAGAGGGGGAGGACTCTGTGATGGGCAGTTTTTAAATCCCACTGGGACGAAACTGTTTTGATTTCTGTCCTCTGGCTTGTTTCGTCGGGCCCTTAAAGGTGTTTCTCTTGGTGCTCTGCCTTCTGCAAAGGCATTGAGTACATACGTTTTTTGGTTCTCAAGGTTTGCTTTTTATATATTTATACACGAGCATTTTTGTGTTTTACATACCATGCCTTTTGTTTCCATTGCGTATGTTAGAGATTCACCTAGCAGGGATTACTTTTATTTACACTGTCCTGTGACTTTGGAACATGGTGGGGGTAAGAGTGAGGTTGGGTGCGCACCATAAACCGGTTTAAGCTCCCCAGTGGTGTTTTTGCCACTGACCGTTCCAAGGCGGTGCCCCACTGTGTTCCTTTAATTGTTCGTTTTGTCCTCGTGTGTTTGCTTTGTATGCTAGTGTGTGTTGGTAGTGTATATGTGTGTGTGTACATGATTGTGTGTGTGTTTCGTGTGTGTGTGCGTGTGTGTGTGCGTGTGTGTGTGTGTGTTGGTGGTGTGCACTTCTGGGTGCTGTGGGGTTCGTTTTGGGGAGGCTGCGTTTTTGGTACGTGGCATTCCCTGTTTGATATTATTTTTGTTTTTTTACTGCGCGTGTTGTATACGTCAGCAAATAGATTGAGCTGTAACATGAAAGTAAAATTTCCATTGGCCCACCTACAGAGGTCACGCGCAGGGGTCACCCTGTCTGCTAACCTGCGCATGAACTTCTTTTTTTTTTTTTGCTAACGAGAGGTCAATTTTAAGCGTTCTCATAAGATGTCAATATACCTAGGTTTGAGTACGACATGTCTGCCTTATGTCTGTGAAAAGATATTTGCACGCGCTCAAAACACTTTCCCACAGGGGCCTGTACGCGAACGTTGGTAAAATGAAAATTTTCAAAGCTGGTAAAATTGTGTCCAAGGTCATTTTCAAGGTTGTCTTAAAGTGTCAGCATTTGCCTCGGACGTCTGAGATTTCAACATTCAGGAGCTGTCGGCATAGCCTTTAAATTCATACAGACAAAACGTGTTCCATACGGTAACTGTCACTTCTATGGAAGGCCAAACCTGTCTTAACCCGCGTATACGGTTTATTACTTTATAGGCGTTCAAAGGATATCTAGTAAAATGGGGCTGTGTTGCTACAAGGGACATGGGGCAGAATTAATGTGGTTGTGGGGGATATGAATGAAGCGTTATTACTACATGTTGTGTTGCTACTAGTTAGTGGACACGGATATCAATTTATAGATTTGCGGCGAGATACTTAGGAGTTCGTGCAGCCGGTGTTATAGTGATACGCGACTGGTCAGGATACGTAGGGACATTGGTTTGAGGTCATGTGACTGCGGGAATAGATACAACGATGAAGCTAACCGGGACTGCGTTGATCTATATACATGGGACTGAGTTAATAGGGTTGTAGGTGATGCTACCAAGAGTGCGATCGATACTTGGGATGACAGACCTGAAGAAATATGTATGTAGAATACTTACAAGGCGGTGCAAACCGAGCTGCGGCGATGAAAGGACTTAATAGGGAAGCGGGGATACACATGACATTTACGTAACACGGGGCTGTGTTATCTCAAGGTGAAATGAGGCTAATAACATTACTGAGTTAATGAGTTGGCAGGGACATGCTTTAACCAACCCATACCACGATTTGATACTAGGGACATAGAACTGAATTCATTGGCAGTCGGGATAATTAGAAGACGGTGTTACCTGGACTGTGATGATATATGTGAGGGGTATAGGGTTGACTTAATGAAGCCGCGGGTAAACTTATGAAAGCAATATAACAAGGACTGTACTGATAGAACGGGACACCGAGGCGGAGTACGCGAGACTGTGGTGACCTATAGAAACGGTGTCACATGGTGTGAATTGAGCTGACACGGGACGAAATAAATGGAGTTGCACATTGAACGAAGGAAACGATGTCATCAATGGTTCTGTTGATTTTTTGGGCATACAGACCCAAAATAATAAGCATGGAGCATACTATTTAAAAGGCAGTGTTACATCGGCTGCATTGTTACGTGGTAAAATCATGTTGATTTCATTGGGCTGCAAGGGTACATACGGAGAGGACGTATCCTGTGTACGTTGATACCAAGGGTTTGGGGCTGTTTAAATTGACTTGCAGGGATGTTGAAGGAAGCGATGTTTCTCAGGGCTCTGTTAATACTTGAGAACACGGCCCTCAATTCACATAGTTTTTTTTCGTCCTTTCGCTCCGCCAAATCGAAAAAGCGACAGAATAGGTAGTCTTTGAGTTTTCAATCCGAATAGTTGAAAACATGATAATTAAAGAGCGAAAACCCACCAACTCGAAAACTCCGATGAAAATATACGTCCTTTTTCGCCCTTTTAATGTTTTTTATTGACTTTTAGTCTCGCCAAGCCGAAAAGTCAAAAGCACGAAAAAACAGCTATTTGTCGAGTCGGAAACAAGAAAATATTATTAACTGGCTACTTGTCGAGTTTTCGACTTTCCCGCTAAGTTCAAAACGCGACATAGCAGAAATCAGCCACCATACTGGGGAGATAACCACGTAGACTCGTACACTTCAATTTACCTTTCATTATCTATTTGAGTTTATTGCAAAAATGGATTCCGAGGAGAAAACAACTACCGATTGTCAAGGTTAGTAATATTTCAATAAAAACGACGGTTTACACTTTGACGAGTTAGTTGATATATTGTTCTTGTTTTGCAGAATGTATTGCATGCTGTTTTTTGTCTCATTTTGCACCTCTACACAAACTTGCTTCGCGTATTATACTGTTATATACACTTGAACTACAGCTCATGTACATACACTGAACCGTTTTTCTAAACGTCGACTTTATTAAATTCAGTTATAGGAAAATATTTTGTGTAACGACTTAAAATTTAGAAATCCAGAGTTATATATAGTGCTCTATCGAATTTTACCAAAAACATGACATTCTACTGTCACGGTTGACCGCACGAGCCGATGACTACGATTTACGACTTTTGGCACGTGGATCACGTGTATCGTGAATTTAGCGCTAAATGTTATTTCAATGCAATAAAAGTAGAATGTCCAACTCGAAAAACAAGAAAGATGGCAAGAATGACCACTGAATAGCGGGCTAGAGCCGTCGGCATTACCTCGATTTACTGATTTTGTAAATTAATCTATCAATTTGACAGAATGTGAGAAAAAATACACTGCTCAAAATTTCTAAACGTCCACTTCATGTTTGATTTAAATAAAACAATAAAATATATTCAATATATGATAATATTTAATATTATTTCTCATATTCTGTCAAAATTGATAAATTAATTTACAAAATCAGTCACACCTGCTGACGCGAGGTCCCAGCACCAATAATGCCGACGGCTCTACCCGCTATTCAGTGGTCATTCTTGCCATCTTTCTGGTTTTTCGAGTTGGACATAATATTTAGCGCTAAATTTACAATACACGTGATCTTCGTGCAAAAAGTCGTAAATCGTAGTCATCGTCTCGTGCGGTCAACCGTGACAGTAAAAATATCATGTTATAGAGCACTTCATATAACTCTTGAATTCTGAATTTTAAGCCGTTACACAAAATACTTTTCTTATACATGTAACTGAATTTTATAAAGTGGACGTTTAGAAAAACGGTTCAGTGTAGTATATATCAAGTGGTCATTGCGAAACTATCATATGTAAACACTGATATCGCCACTGCATGGTTTGGTCGTGTTTACATGGTTTTGGTAGCAGATAGGCAGTATCTTGTCTACAAGCTGACGTTGTCTCATGTCCTACTTACAACACAACTGAACCTACATTCAGACCTACATTACACGTGGCGCGTATCAAAGCACAGGAACTTGAAATTGAAAAGCAAAAATAAAAAGTCCCGACATAAAAGTATTTGATAATAATAATAATGTGTTCGTGTTTCTGCCCTTTGTGTGTCGTGTTTTGCCTTTAATCTGTCCGGTTTCTACTTTTCGCCCCGCCAAGTCGAAAAGTCTCGAACACGAAAAAAACGACAAAATAGCTACCTGACGAATCTTTGTGTTTTCGACTGTTTGCACCAAAATGTGACATGGCAGATATCAGCCACCATACTGACGCCGAAAGAAATGTTTTAAAAATGGGATATCTAAACCAGTGTTTGTGACAATTTCTCAACAGCTTTCGAGGTCTAAAGCACAACTTGAGAATGTTTGACCAAGAGAGGGACATTGGTCATGGACAGAATATAAACCCTTTTCATTTTGACGTCACCGAGTCAAAGATCAAGGTCACAGCGAGCGCGTTAAAAACGGTTTCCGCTCAATAATATGAGAAGCCTTAGATCCAAAGCTAGGTGTCACAAAAGATAGGGACATTGATCATGAGCAGTAGATGAACCCTATTCATTTTGAGGTCACTGTGTCAAAAGTCACAGTGACCATGCATTAAAAATGGTTTCTGTTCAATAACTTTAGAAAGCCTTGTCCAAAAGGTGTCAAACTTTATAGGGAAATGATTAATGGACAGTAGATTAAAGCAATTTATTTTGAGGACACTGGGGTCAATATTCAAGGTCACAGTGACTTTGTTAGAAAAACCGTTTTCACTTATGACTTGAGGAGGCCTAGACCTAGGTGTCTTTAACTTGGGAGGGATATTGATCAGCGGCATTTATTTTGAACGTCATTTATTTTGATAAAACTAAATCATTTCGTAAAATTTCAGTTTGTTTAAAATTATTTTATTGTTCTAACAAGTATTTTTACCTTACCATTTTTAACTTTTTTGTGCTCATTTTATGTTTTGATATTGTGATTTGTGTAAAATGGATTTACATATCGGGTTATCATAATTGTAAACAGGTCTGGTTGCGCGACTGCAAGACGGTGGGACAATTGTAATTGCAGAAGGTTATTTGCTGGAGTTTGAGAGGCGTGGTTACGTAAAGGCTGGCGGCTTCGTACCAGAAGTTGTTATTGAGCATCCAGACCTTGTGCGCACGTTACACGAGGAATTTGTTCATGCCGGAAGCGATGTCGTGGAAGCTTTTACGGTATAAATTGTATTAATAAATCGACTACATCTAATTATTAAGAATATAATTTGTTACTTTTAGGTACTGCGCCCTTAGCTTATTTTAAGACTAAAATCTGCACACCATGGAAATTATTTTCATATCTTCCATTCCGAAATGATTTTTGTCGGATGCTGACCTACAGTTATGGCGTTATTTCATAAAACTGTATATCTGTGCTTAATGCTTCATTGTAGTACTATGGTAACCGTGAAAAGTTAAGGTCCATTGGAAGGGAGAATGACCTCGAACCGTTGAACAGGTCTGCGCTGCGTATCGCACGTAAAGTTGCAGACGATACTGGGACTTTGATGGCGGGTAACATCTGCGTTACAGGCGTCTACAACTCGGAAGACACAACAACCTACGAAATCACAAGAAACATGTTTATTGTAAGAAACAGATATAATCTCATTTATCAATAAGCGTGTCGCCTTATATAACAGTGAAACTAATCAATTAATAATGCATAAGGCAGGTTCAAAGATTTGTGCTACATTTGTATAACCCTTTTTCGTTTAGTAAGTTGATGCTAATCAGTTTTATGCTTAACTTTTTAATCAACGACACGGTCCCATATCCGTTCTCTATGTGTCTCTGTTAAACTTTTACTGCTTTTGCCGGAACATGATCTTTTAAGGCCGGTACAACTCTGTTCTTATTGTTTCTAAACTCCAGCTTCTCTACTAAATGCGATTTAAGCAAGTATTCCGTTTATTTGGTGAAAACTGACCATGTTTGTTTATTTGTATAGGAACAGGTGAAATGGGCCGTTGAAGAAGGTTGTGATTATATCATTGCAGAGACATTCGGTTACCTAGGTGAAGCTCTCCTTGCCCTAGAAGTGATAAAAGAATACGCAAAGGGTGAGTTTGTGAGAACAATGCAAACAGCACAAACAAGATGCTTTTCCACTGTAACTGACAGAAACAATTTTTTTCAAAAGTTTTCTTCTTTTTTCAAACAAAAAGCCATATCAAAATGTGGCAAAGCAAAATTGCAGAAAAAAGCTTGATAATGAACATCTAGACCTACTGACATCAGAAACACAACCAACCAACTTTTTTCAAAACCATCACATGTATTGCTTTGAAACGTACAATATTTATTTTACCACCATTTCCTCTTCTTGTAGACAAGAGAACATAACTCTGTAAATTATGGCCCTTTTTACACTAAGAAAATACATTAAATCTGGGACTTAACCATTTGAGATATTGCTGTGAAACTTAGTTTAAACAATATTTTATTCATCAAATATCATGTAAGTACAATATATATCATAAAGACGAGGGATCGAGTAGTAAGCTAATAAGCTTTTTTTGGAAACTCTTTCTCGAAGCTCTTGCTGTGAAACTTGGAATACTTCATGGCATCGTAACCCCCATCTGTATGCAAGAAAATGTAACTCTGTCAAGATTTTTAAAATTAAGACAATTTCTCGACTTAGAATCTCGGTTAAGGTGTTCGTAGCAGTCGACTTGTTGACTTAACCATTTTATATGTTACTTTGAAAGTTCGGACACTTGTGAACACGTATGCCACCCATATGTAAGCAAGAGAAGATAACTTTGTCAAAAAATTTTGATAGTGTACTTAGTAATTCCAAGTTAAAGTCTTGTGTGCAACTGGCCCTGTCATGCACATAATTATATCACTAACCACTTAAAAGTATGTTTAACGTTGCTTTGGTGTTCAGGGGCATCAAACAACTTTTTATCAGCAAGCACTAAGAAAGGTCGAACGCTCTGTCTTACGGACAGCTCTTATATTTGTAGGCATGGAACAATAAATTACAGCCAGCTACATTGTAAATTTCGAAATTCTACACATTTGACACATTGTGGTTTTAGATATCTCCATTCACTTTCAACAGGTAAACCTGCTGTTGTGACTATGACAGCATTCGTACCGGATGTCACGTTAGACAAGATACCGTTTGAAGATGCGTGCCGAAAGTTAGAGCTAGCTGGTGCCGCTGTTGTTGGCTTGAATTGTACTCGAGGACCGACAACAATGATTCCTCTGTTGAAAAAGATAAGACAAACGTGTCAGGTAAGACACTACTTTCATTCATCTTTAAACGTTTAATGAATGCATTAGAGTTTTATAGGTTATTGAACTTGTATGGTGAAATATTACTTGGAACGAGTTGCCAAATCAACGAGTGCAAAGTAATATTTCGCCACACAAGTTCAATAACCTTTTTATTATATACTTTCATATTGAATATGAAAAAATGACACTCTGTTACCAAAAAACAATAAATGAATCTTCAAATTTCTAAGACAACTAGCGTACTATTTGACCATTTACATTTACTTTATTGCGTATTAATAGACTCGATTCGTTGACGTCAATTTTACGGTAAGAAATTTCAGTTGCCGTCCGCCATCTTGTTTTGAAAAACGCAAGACTTTTCCTACGGATGCAGGTTTGTACTTTGAAATGTAAATAAATCAACTTGACATACATTCCTAAAAATGTTTTCTCTTTCTTATGACTAGATGCAAAACATCATTCCTTTTCTTTACCAATACTTGGCCGATATGCGTACCAGTAACTTTCGTAACCAGAACTGGTATTGCGTGCCCTAAAAAATTCGAACCATTTTAAAAATGAAACTCTTTTACATCTACTTGAAAATGGTGCAAGTTTCTATTTCATTTTAAGACCATAGTTTATTCAATTGTTAAAAAATGTCAAACTTCCACATATAAACCTCCTTAAAACGATGTTTGCAAACAAATAAAATAGTCCGTACAGCTGATCGCTAAGACCGCCCCCCTTGCCAACGTTCAGTATCATTCCTTGCCAACGTGCAGTACCGTAGAATACTGAACGAACTCTCTAAGGCAAAGTGAACGGGGCAATATGAAAGTATATAATAAAAAACGTATTTGAATAGAACATACTTATAATTGTGTTTACACGCTGATAGTTGACTAGGTTAATCTTTTTTGTAGGGTCCTATAGCAGCCTTGCCTGTACCAATGAACACACGAGATGATTGCCGAACTATGTATTCTTTGAAAGATCCTCAGACAGGTTTGGATATAAAGTGTTTTTTTTTAAAGTGTACTGTTCTCAAGATTTTTATATAGCAAATACTAAAATCACATTAGTATTTCAATACTTCTGGATCTTTAGCATTTTATGGAGTAAATTAAATAAATGAAATCAATCAGGATATTTGACACTAAGAAAATCTAACATATATAAATGTACTTTCTAGGCGAGTTGTTATACCCAGAAAATATCAATGGATTCATCTGCAACAGAAAACAAGTCCGACAGTTTGCACAAGAGGCAAAAGAAATAGGCGTGCAGTACATCGGATTGTGTTGTGGTAACGCATCGAACCTGATACGTGAGATAGCGGAGGTATATGACCGAAGGCCGCCGGCATCTACATACGCCCCTGACATGTCGAATAACATCATGATCGGAGAAGCTGGTGAAAAGGTGAGCAAGGCAGGTGGAATGGTCCGGAGGTATTCGCTTGGGGAGTTTTCCAAGGAAGAACTTGAATCCCTTCACAATTCGGTGAAGCAACTCGATATTCACCAGGAACATGAATAACCCAGCAATAACCAATAAACAACCAATAACCAATTGGATAACCCAGTGCAAACATGTATGCAAATACACGTATGCCTAGAAACATGCAAATATATGATTAGAAACATTCAAGTTTGTTTAGAACTTGTATGCAATTTTACTTCTTATTTATTTGGTCTTCATTGAGTTGTTTTGGTGTTGGCAATAACATTTTTAACGCTGATATATTCAGTTGTAGATAAGAACATGGACACAAGTGAGACTGCTAATATGTATTCAATGTAAAAAATGTGTTCAAATGTGGCTTGAAATATGTATGCAAATATCACTACAAACATGTTTTCATGTATGAAAGCGGACGTGTATTCATCTATGATTGTGGACATGCATGGAAATTTGACTGTGGACGTGTATACAAATTTGACTGTGTACGTGTATTCAAATAAGACTTTTGACGTGTATGAAATTATGACTGTGGACGTGTGTTCAAATTTAACTGTGGACGTGTATACAAATATGACTGTGGGCGTGTATACAAATATGACTGTGGTCGTGTATGACAGTATGACTGTGGGTATGTATGAAAGTATGACTGTGGACGTGTGTTCAAATATGACTGTGGGCGTGTATACAAATATGACTGTGGGCGTGTATGACAGTATGACTGTGGGTATGTATGAAATATGAATGTGGGCGTGTTTGAAAGTATGACTGTGGACGTGTATGAAAATATGAAAATAACTCAGAACACATGCTTTGAATGTTACAACTATTTTTTATATACATTTATTCTGAAGAAGGGACCGAAATGACACTTAAAGGGTAAATTATAATAAGTGCGTTGATTTTCTTTCCTCCATATCATAACTTTTTCTTTCATAACTACATGTGGATGTTATATAGGAGACACAACTTAGCAATCTGTAGTTCATCCCCTAACATAACAAAGCACCAACTTTTAAACACATCGGATCGTCGAGCAATAATGGATAGCATGTTAAGAATTCAAAGTGAAATCAGTATTTTAGAATGAAAAAGAAATATTGTATTGCCTATGGTAATAATTATCTTTGAAACTGATGATTTCCAGTAACACCAACATGTAAGTATATAATAGTCAATGACGTACGCGTTATAGAACTAAGTATATTTCATGTCTTGATTAACAGTTTGCGTTCATGCTTAAAGGTCCAATACTAACGAAAGCAAAAATTCAAATATACTTTAAAAAACACAAAAATAAGTTATTTTTAATATAAAATGAAAGTTGGTATGTAGAAATTCTAATTAAACCACAGTACATGTACAATTATTTTTCTATGCATTGTGAAGAAAGTTAAAAAGACCTGGGTAGTCATTTTGTCGAATCACTGAGATTTCAACATAATACACATACTTTTCTTCGTGTTCCAAACACTTTCTGTAAAGTTTAACCTGACAATCTGCATTATTTAGTGTCTTGCATAAGGTTATGTACTTGCCATTGAAATAACTGTCACTTAATTTTCGCTTAGTAGTGGACCTTTAAAGTAGATTTTCATTTCGACACTCGGAATGGAATATAATTGTTTTACAATATGACAAATAGTTTCAGTTATCCAATACAGTAAGGTGTGCATAAGCTGTTAATTACAACATCCAATCATCACCTGTTTGGATCTTTAGTCGGCTCAAAAGTTCAGTTAGACTAATGTTTCACTTTGCTTGTCTTACCGACGTAAAAGAAGACTTATCTTATCCTGTCGGCATAAAACGACGGCCTACAGCCAGCACCACCCATCCTCTTTCCGGTGTCAGGGGACTGTTTTCAGGTTATGCTGCGGACAAATGACAGACGAAGCAGCGACTATATGCTCTCCTCAGGGGGGCATAAAATGGGGCAATGTTACACTATAAGATAAGATGTAATTAAGTACAACTACATGTACATAATACGCACAATGTCCATACGTATGGAACGCTATGATCGTCTTATCATGACTTGTTTGCTTATATGCGGTACTTTCTTTGTTATATGTAGTAAAACTCTTCTTATATGTGGTGGTAATGTCTTTATATGCAGTGCATTTGAATCTGTGTGCGGTACAAACACCAATATATGCAGTAGATTTGTTATTGTGTGTAGTAGATAAAACGTTATACGTGGTGCTTTTTACATTATATGATGTACAAACATAAATATATGTGGTAGTCACTGTGTCCATTATGTGCGGTGCTTTTTTCCTTATATGCAGTACAAATAACATTATATATCGTACTTTCGTTAATATACACAGTAGATCATACATTATATGCTGTACATGCGATTTCTTTACTTCTTGTATAAAGACATTACCACCACATATAAGAAGAGTTGTACTACATATAACAAAGAAAGTACAGCATATAAAGTAATTTGTACCACACATAATGAACTATCTACCACATATAATTAAATATCTACTGCATATAATGAAAGATCTACTGCATATAATGAAATATGTACCGCATATAAGCAAACTAGTCATGGTAAGACGGTCATGGCGTTCCATACATACGACCATTTTATAGATAAAGATTGTACGTGTAACAGTTATTGACTCACGGTGTCCTATTTATTCATCCTGTTTGCATTATGTATTATAATCGTTCTGATCAGGACCGGTTATGACTGGTCTTTACTAGTAGTTTGTTAACTATGTGGCACAACAGCTATCATGAAAGTAAACAATCAAAACACACAGTGGAAAATTAATGGTATACTTAATTGCAAGATCATTTCTCTACAAAAGTTGTAAAAATAAAAAAGTACATTGTTTATTTATAAAATGTTCGTAGAGCTATGTGTGTATTAATTGCCAAGCTACTTTTATCAACGCACGTGAAATACAACTAAATAAATGAAAAAAACTACGAAAGCCGAGAAGGATCAAATAAAAAACAAACAAAAAAGAGTAAATAAACGCGTACGTACGAGAATAAAACGCGTACGTACAAGAATAAAACGCGTACGTACGAGAAATAAACGCGTACGTACGAGAATAAAATGCGTATGTACGAGAATTAAACGCGTACGTACGAGAATAAAACGCGTATGTACGAGAATTAAACGCGGACGTACGAGAATTTAAACGCGTACGTACGTAAATTAAACGCGTACGTACGAGAATAAAACGCGTACATACGAGAATTAACGCGTACGTACGAGAATAAAACGCGTACGTTCGAGAATAAAACGCGTACGTACGAGAATTTAAACGCGTACGTACGAGAATTAAACGCGTACGTACGAGAATAAAACGCGTACGTACGAGAATTTCTCGCTGATAGTCACTTTAAGCAATAAATAGTGCTAACGTTCGAAACCACTTGAATGAATACACGGAAGGTGAAAAATACCCTTGCAACTCCACACTGGCGAGAAAAATAAAAAGGAAAAATACATGTACATGTATTGATCACTACACAGACAAATTTTGAACAATATTGAAACATTCGATACCCGTATTTTAAAAGAACTGTATCATTCCTAACTAGTTCCTGAACTCGAATCAAGAACTAATAAACCCAAGGTCATAAGCTTTTCTATGGTGGTTTCAGTTGTTCATGATTTGATAAACTTAACTTGATAAATTTAGCAGTGGTTTAACGTCTTAGCTCATCTATACAATAACTGGACATAAATCACATAGGCACACACTTTTAAAAATAAGTGGTTAAAGTCCCAGGATCTCTTTGAATTTACTGATATTGTAAAATAAATATACTGATAGGATAATGATATAACCGCGTTTATTTCTCGTACGTACGTGTTTTATTCTCGTACGTACGCGTTTTATTCTCGTACGTACGCGTTTATTTCTCGTACGTACGCGTTTATTTCTCGTACGTACGCGTTTTATTCTCGTACGTACGCGTTTTATTCTCGTACGTGCGTGTTTATTTCCTCTTTTTTTGTTTCTTTATTTGACCCTACTCGGCTTTCGTAAAAATAACAACTACAGTGTCTAGTAATAACTTTTTTTTTCAAAACGCAAAATCAAAAAATATGACAGACAATTTTGCTACTTGCAAAAGTCGGAGTTTGCGCATTTTTGTGGGAGTTCCTACACTTGGAACGGCTTTTACCCCATTGTGTAGGCTAATTATTTTGTCCTGTTAAACTGATCATGATTAAATAGCAGGCGATAAGATTTATGGTGTTACAATCATTAAATGGCATGATATTTCAAAGATATGATTACTGAAGCTGACCAAGAGCTCGATGGAGCCAAAAAGTCCACTGATCCCCAGTATGTAAAGAAAGATTTATAATCTGTTATGAAAATCCAGGAACTCTGTATTGAAGAATCAGGTCGAACTGGATTTTATTATTACCTTGACTCTCACTATTACAGAGTTTAATTGCTAGAGATTAAACCTCTTTATTTTACACAGAAGGCATCTGCATTTTCCTAATTCGACAGTATCAATTCCATTTGCTGTATCATGATGTAATGAAAGTCTGCGAGCTATTTTTAGAACATTATATATATTCGGTGCCATGCCGTTTTCAAATCCTTTTCCAACTTAGAGCTTGAACTAGAAGGTAGAAATTGATTTTGTACTCTTGACGTCTATACAAAGAGCTTAGCTTAAAAACGCTATTTTGTTTTCAGAGTAACTTAGAACCATAAATATATCGCTTAACCATATTATCAGGATTGTGTAAACTTTGACTTACCAACAAACGTAGATGGAGCATCAAAGCCCGGGACCAGTTAATATGTTTTGCAATGAATTGTTATGTTTATAATTGTACTGATTTCTACCAATATGTTATACAGTCGGGACCCAAGTGTAACGTTAGCCTCCAATGTAGGGTTCTGGATACCGCATGCAACATTAGCCCTCAATGTAGGGTTCCGGATACCGCATGCAACATTAGCCTTCAATGTAGGGTTCTGGATACCGCATGCAACATTAGCCTTCGATGTACGGTTCTGGATACCGCATGCAACATTAGCCTTCGATGTACGGTTCTGGATACCGCATGCAACATTAGCCTTGGATGTAGGGATCTGGATACCGCATGCAACATTAGCCTTCGATGTAGGGTTCTGGATATCGCGTGCAACATTAGCCTTCAATGTTGGGATCTGGATACCGCATGTAACATTAGCCTTCGATGTAGGGTTCTGGATACCGCATACAACATTAGCCATGGATGTAAGGTTCTGGATACCGCATGCAACATTAGCCATGGATGTAGGGTTCTGGATACCGCATGCAACATTAGCCTTCGATGTAAGATTCTGGATACCGCATGCAACATTAGCCTTCAATAGGGATCTGGATACCGCATGCAACATTAGCCTTCGATGTAGGGTTCTGGATATCGCGTGCAACATTAGCCTTCAATGTAGGGTTCTGGATACCGCATGCAACATTAGCCCTCAATGTAGGGTTCTGGATACCGCATGCAACATTAGCCTTCAATGTAGGGTTCTGGATACCGCATGCAATATTAACCTTCAATGTAGGGTTCTGGATACCGCATGCAACATTAGCCTTGGATGTAGGGATCTGGATACCGCATGCAACATTAGCCTTCAATGTAGGGATCTGGATACCGCATGCAACATTAGCCTTCGATGTAGGGTTCTGTATATCGCGGGCAACATTAGCCTTCAATGTAGGGATCTGGATATCGTGTGCAATAAACTGTAAGGCTTCAATCAATGTTACAGAGTAGGGATCTGGATACCGCGTGCAACATTAGCCTTCAATGTAGGGTTCTGGATACCGCATGCAACATTAGCCTTCAATGTAGGGTTCTGGATACCGCATGCAACATTAACCTTCAATGTAGGGTTCTGGATACCGCGTGCAACATTAGCCTTCGATGTAGGGATCTGGATATCGCGTGCAACATTAGCCTTCAATGTAGGGATCTGGATACCGCATGCAACATTAGCCTTCGATGTAGGGTTCTGGATACCGCATGCATCATTAGCCTTTGATGTAAGGTTCTGGATACCGCATGCAACATTAGCCTTCAATAGGGATCTGGATACCGCATGCAACATTAGCCTTCGATGTAGGGTTCTGGATATCGCGTGCAACATTAGCCTTCAATGTAGGGTTCTGGATACCGCATGCAACATTAGCCCTCAATGTAGGGTTCTGGATACCGCGTGCAACATTAGCCTTCAATGTAGGGTTCTGGATATCGCGTGCAACATTAGCCTTCAATGTAGGGATCTGGATACCGCGTGCAACATTAGCCTTCAATGTAGGGATCTGGATACCGCGTGCAACATTAGCCTTCAATGTAGGGATCTGGATATCGCGTGCAACATTAGCCTTCAATGTAGGGATCTGGATATCGTGTGCAATAAACTGAAAGGCTTCAATCAATGTTACACAGTAGGGATCTGGATACCGCGTGCAACATTAGCCTTCAATGTAGGGATCTGGATACCGCGTGCAACATTAGCCACAACACATCGTTGCAGTAAACAAAATTTATTACTTTTTTATATACTTTAACGTTAAGGCATAAATTACTTCTATGATACCTTATTCTGTAATAAATGTTAGCCAGAATCTAGCTGAGCAGGAATCATCTTTGTGTAGTAGTACACTCTGCATAGTTCCTACTTTCTCGGGGTCAGAGGAGTATGGCTGAATTTGCCGCTGGCAGTCAAAACTTAAGAAATGATGATGATATGCAGCTTGCATACATTGTAATTCTTGAAACGTGTATACGAAGCAATATTCTGATGTAGGACGAACTAGCTACGTAAATAGCTCGTAGAATTTAGCTAAACTGTGACTTGATTTTCTTGCTACTGTATTTAAATGCCTAGAGTTCATAAATCAGACGAAAATTCTACTCCGAGATAAAGTTTGCCATGATCTTTATTTCTTTATTTCATTTTCATGTGCATAGTGGTTGATTAATGACGTACACTGTCATTTTCTGCACATTTCCTATCATTGCCTAATCTTTGTTATTTAGGAGAACAGCTTATCAAGTTGAGATTGTGTACATACATTTGGGTATATGTTAACTGATTACCCCGATGACCCCGTTCGTCTCAAGTCAAGTGATAATTAGACGCAAGAAAATCGTGCAAGATATTTGCAAATAGAGTAAAATGCCCGTCAAAGGTAGGTGCATTATTTATTTATGATCGTTTCTTAAATGCCTACGATTTTTTATTCACTATTTTTTGTGCAGAGCATGACAATTGTAGTAAGTGGTGAATCACAAGATCTTGTCTTATATGCTATCTAAGCTACTTACTGCAACATAAAAGCCAAGTAATGCAACATTGCTGAATTATAAAATGATTCAATACTTGCACATTTGCATATGAGATGTATTAACCTAACATTACAAATTTAGGTCTAGTTGAGCGTCTCAAAGATGGGGAAAACATTATCATCGCAGAAGGATACATGTGGGAGTTCGAACGCCGCGGGTACTTGAAAAGTGGTGGCTTTGTACCGGAAGTCGTTATAGAAAACCCGGAAATGTTGCGATCTATGCATCGTGAATTTGTACATGCTGGAAGCGACGTCGTTGAAGCATTTACAGTAAGCATTTCATACTCAGTATAGCATGTTATTAATATAATACAAATGTACCATAAAAGTAAATCAGGTTTGTGAGAATGTAATATATCTGTGCAACAAGGTAGATCGTGTAATGTTCTAGCTATTAAATATTGTGTAGTCTACTCGATTTTGGCTGTACACAAGTCATTGACCTATTAAACAGCATATCTCTCCCGAAGTGTCCCGTTTATTCACCCAGTAACGGGTACCTCACGGTAAACTGGTTGCGTTATTATTGATTTTGAAGCGAGTTATTTCAAGTAGTTCTACATTTTCCTTCATTCTTTGAAAGAAAGTGCGTTAATTAAGTACATATTAACGTTTGCATCGCCCTTTAGATATCTTTGATCTGCATTATATACCGATACCATTTCTTCGCTGTAACCGTTATTTCATTCCTATTATTTTGATATGTTTGTAGCCTTTACATTTCCGTTATTCGTATTTCTTCTCATGTCATTTACACATATCAATCCTATTCAGGCTCCGCACGGAACAAAACATCCTAAACACTCATTTATATGTAACATTTATAACTGTCCTCACTCCTTACCACCTGGTTGTTTATGCAGCCTTAGATATGTCCCATGTTCTTACACTTCATGGCATGTAAATTGTCAGACCCGACCGTCCTATAGTCACGAGAAGAAGTTGTATTGCTACACCGCGAAACTTGGCAAGGCAGGCGACACTGAAGACCGTGTTTCTGGAGAAAAGTAGCGCAAACATTCTGTTATGACCACAGGTGAGTGTAGCGTACCAGGGACCCATACAGTGATTTTTAGTTCAAAATAGCCTACTTACTAACCCTATATCAATAAGAAGGTAAACAACACCGTTTACACATCGACCCACTTTCAGCCTTAATTACTTCATCTAGAATAATGCATATTTATTAAAACCTATTGCATATATAGCATAAGTGTTTATCTTTCCGTAAAAGTTTACTTCAAGGCCCAAAAAGCAAACCGTTTTAAAATAGCGACTGATAATTTCCGATTTTTTTACTTTTTCGTCACCCGAATAAATGTCACACTTTCTAACACGGAATCTTCCCTTTTAACAAGCTTTTAAACATCTCGCCTTGTGTCATCCAAATATTACACAACCGACGCTCGTAGAAATTGATTTGATAAATTTTCCACAGCTTTCCAGTTTTAATACAATCCGTTAATACAGTATTCATTTTATTTCGTTGATATATTTTGTAAACATATACATGCAGCCATACTGATAATGGGGAAAACCAGTTTCCATACTGTATCGATCGGCCAGGTCTACCAAGTCTAGGTTACACATCACTAATACATGTCTATGGAATCTGAGCTCTAGTAGCGTGTTGTGCCGTTCTTGCGTATGTCCACAGTGACGGTTGCACACTGGAAAATAGACGTACCCGAAATGTGTGGTTTTTCGAGTTGGCGAAAAATGGTAAAAATTTCGAAACTATCAGTCGCTGTTACAAAACGGTTTGCTTTGGACCTTGAAGTAAACGTTTACGGAAAATATAATTACGTTAGGTTATATGCAATAGGTTTTGATAAATATGCACTATTCTGTATGAAGTAATTGAAGCTGAAACTGGGTCTATGTGCGAACTGTGTTGTTTACCTTCTTATTGATATAGGGTTAGTAAGTAGGCTATTTTGAACTAAAAATCACTGTATGGGTCCCTGGTACGCTACACTCACCTGTGATTTTTTTCAGGTCAACATAGACATAAGACAAAATCTGCCTACGTTCCTTACACACAGGTTACAATGTCGCATTGTTACAATCGTGTGCATGCCGAGGATACTGTAGTAGATCTAATAATCACGTGTCATAACTGATTAACAAATGGCTGAATACATGTATTCAGTATATATATGATTGAAATAAGAAATGTATAAACTATTTCCTCAAGCGACTCAGTTTTACAATTGTTTCAGTACTACGGACATAGAGAGAAGTTGCGGTCTATTGGACGTGAAGATGACCTCGAAAGGCTCAACAATGACGCGCTACGAATTGCACGTGAAGTTGCAGACGAGACCGGTACGCTAATGGCGGGAAATATAAATGGTACTGGTGTGTACAGTGTAACAGATACGGACTCGCATAAGTATGCAAGGGACATGTTTAAAGTAAGTCCAATGTTCTAGCTATTAATTATGGTGGCTGATTTTCTCCTTTCTCGTTCTGGCGTGTTGGTGCGTTTGAAGAGCGCAATCAAATAAAACCAATATGACAAATGGCATATTTGTCGTTCTTTCGGCCAAATCAAGACTTTATTCTTCTGGCGTGTTGTCGCCAAACCGACACTCCAACACGCCTTTTACACACTTGTCTTTTTGACAAAGAGCGTATTTTTGTATGGGCGCACTTATTATTCGTTCTGGCGTTTGCGGGTCGCCAGAATGACAAAAAGGTGCGCCAACCCGACATATTCACAAGTGTCAGAACGACTACACGATATTGAACTTTGTCGTTCTGGCGTCCCATATTTGGCGCGTTGACACCTCCAATTTGTAGTTCTGGCGTGCTTGCGCGTTTTGAAGGGGCCGTGACAATTAAAGCGCACCAATACGACAATGGGTATATTTGTCGTTTTTGCAGGCGCATGGAAAAGCAAAATCAAGAATTTGTCGTTTTTGCAGGCGCATGGAAAAGCAAAATCAAGAATTTGTCGTTTTGGCTATGGTCGGGGTCGAACCCGTAACCGTTCGATTTTGAGGGGAACGCACGTCCACTGCTCCATAAGAAAAAGGCATATGTGTTAAACGTTTGCGCGTGCTTAGCGGAGACAAATAAAGGGTGTGTTGGGGTATTGCCATATTTGCGCGTTAATTTATTGTTGTGGTTTATTGGCGCTCTGGCGGTGAGCAAAAGCAACAACGTGAAATATTCTTAATTTGGTGTTGGCGTCCCCGCCAAAATGTCGTATGTGTCGTATGGGTACGCTTTCTTTCGTTCTGGATTTCTGTCGCCCTTGAAATGTTCAAAATGGCAGAAATCAGCCATCATATATAATGGTTATAATTATGCGCTTAATCTTTTGGTCAATAGCAAACGAATTTTTTGTTTGTTTTAAGCTTTGTATACTATCATGTTAATATTACTTTCTTGATTTTCACTAGGAGCAGGTGCAATGGGCCGTAGACGGCGGATGTGACTATATCATTGCTGAAACATTCTGTTATCTTGGAGAAGCTCTTATCGCCCTCGATGTAATCAAGGAGGCGGGTTAGTGGCAATACATTGAAGCTTAGTAACATAATTATGTATTTGGTCGAATATGAATGTCCGGAAGATGGTGGAGGTTCACCACGCTAATATCTAAATTTTATTTTTGGCCTTCCTGTTCTTGAGAAGAAGTGTTTAAAGTTTTTCCTTTCTGTTGCCATAGCAACAAGAGTCCTGCATGTAATGGACTTATTTGAACAACTATGATAGGGCTTTGTGCAGGGAACATCTCTGCAAAGTTTCATTAATATTGGTTCCAGAGGAGATTTAGTCTGAAGGAAAATGTGAACGTACGACGGACGTCGGACGGTAAGAGATCCTATGGTTCACTCTGGCACTTTAGATCCTATGGTTCACTCTGGCACTTTGTGCCAGGTGAGCTAAAATAAATGAGATATATATTATTATACTTGCAATGTCTGACGTCTGTTTAAGGTGTACCTGCTGTTATGACTTTGACGCCTTATGTTCCTGACATCACACTCGATGACGTTCCGTTCCCGAAGGCATGTCGCAAGCTAGAAGAAGCAGGGGCGGTTGTTGTAGGTTTAAACTGTTCCAGAGGACCTCAAACTATGTTACCGCTTCTACGTAAAATAAGACAGGCGTGTAAGGTACGCATCATTTTTACTATCTCCTTATAATGTTTTTTGTCTAAAAATCTCAAAAACATCTGAATAAATATATTGTAGGGACTCTGCAAATATTCAGTAGTTACCGCAAGATACTTGAAGGTGATAACCAATAACGGCTGAGCAGTGCTTTAAATAATGCAAACGTCATGACATGGTTTCTCACAGCGTAAATGCCGCAGGTGTAAGAATGTGCAATATGCTACATCCCCAGAAATGGACATGACTTTGCATAACAACACAGTTTTTTCAACACAGTTTTTTCATACAACTTCAGCTCCTCAAATTCCCAAAGTTAACTTAATTTACGACTGTATTTAGTGTTACTGCATACTTAACTAGGGGGGTGTACATGTATATGAGCGTGGTTGGGGGTTACAATTAAGAGTCCTTTTTTACTTATTATACATACATGTATATAATTGTTGTTCTGCAGCGTAGAAAATCGGTTTTGTTTTCTGCACAGTTGTAATGGATTGAACATTCTATTCCAGGGACCTATTGCAGCATTACCAGTCCCATTCAGAACCACTGAAAAGTACCCAACGTTTATGTCATTTCGGGACCCTGACACAGGTATGACACGTTCCAACATGGTATACATTATTAAAATGACAAGAGATAGACATATCTTAGTTTCGAACAAGAGAAACTTTTGACTTTAATGCGAAACTGAAGCTTTCAATATGAAAATATTTCGAACAACTGTAGTTGATATGATGTTTAAAATCGATTTGCAACGTGAACAAATAATAATTTAAAAGGAGGTAAAAGTAAAGCTTAAGCTTAACGTCGCATCTATTGATAGCAACTAATCTAAACTCTTTACACTATTTTAGACCAGCATTTGTATCCCATCAACCTTACTAGTTGTCTGTGCAACAGAAGCGACGTGAAGAGGTTTGCAGAAGAAGCGAAAGATATCGGGGTGCAGTATATTGGCCTGTGTTGTGGAAATGCCGCCAATATGCTTCGTGAAGTGGCCGAGGTGTATGGCAGAAAGCCGCCGGCATCACAATACTCGCCTGACATTTCCTTGAATATTCTTATCGGAGAAACTGGCGAAAAGATCAATAAAGAATTTTCCAAAGTAAGAAAGTTCTCTATTGGAGATTTTACTCTGAGTGAATTAAAACAGTTGAATCTACAAGCCCACCACGAAACCGAAGAAGAACACGATGATACCGACAAGTAAATCATGAGTAGAATTGGCGAAACTTGACAAAAATGGAATCATCTGTTTGTTGTACATAATTAATCTTTTCAGAAGCTATTACAGTCATTTCACTATCACACTAAATAGAGTCTTGTGTTTCCATGTCTTTTTCACATCCACTTTTTTAATTAATAATTTTTGATTGAAATTTTGGGATCACAGGACTTTCAATGTCTTACCTTTTCAACTCCTCGCAATTTTTTCCTTACAGATAAACTATTCATACACATGATATATATGATAATAAACCCTTTATCAAATTTCAGTTTCGTGTTTTTTGTGTCTAAATAACAGATCTATGCGAAAATGTAATGTCTATACTGGGAATTATGTCTCCCCCCCCCCCCCCCCAAATTAATGGGTGAGGGACATAATTATTGTTTTTGGTCCAGTTGTCTGTCCGTCCGTCTGTCGTTCACAAATCGTGTCCGCTCCATATCTCTTGAACCCCTTGAAGGATTTTAAAATAACTCGCCACAAATGTTCATATTGAGCCGATGTGCAGAGCGCATGTTACAACCACTTTCGTTCAAGTCCAAGGTCACAATAGGGGATCAAATCCGTCTGTCCGTCACAAATCGTGTCTCCTAAACCCCTTGGAGAATTATACACCACAGATGTTCACCATATTGAGACGATGAGCAGGCAGAGAGCATGAACAATTACCTTAATTCCAGGTCAAGGTCACGATAAGAGATCAAAGGTCATATGACCATGACTATTTCGTGTCCACTCCATATCTCTTGAACACCTTGAAGGATTTTAGAATAACTCACCACAAATGCTCATCATATAAAAACAATGTGCATCGCGCATGTTTCAACCATCTTGGTTCAAGATCAAGGTCACTGTTACTTAAAATAAAAAAATGGTGTATGCTCAAAAACTCCAATTACAATGAAACATGGTGTGTAGGTATCTAACGTGGAGAGGAAACTTGGGATTGCATTGCGGGTCACTAGGATAAGGTCAAGGTCTCTGTTATTAAGTAATTTTTTTTTAGTTTGAAATTGTTTTTAAGCAAGAAAAAGATATTTTCGATGTTCGCGGAGGGGGGGGGGGGATTAAGGTCACTTAAACTAAAAATACATTAAAAAAAATAATTTCTTCAAGGGGTCAAGATCACTGTCACTTTTAGTCTTTTTAGTTTTTAGTTTCTTTTTCATAGGGGTGGGGGTCAAGTTCAAGTTCACTGTTGCTAAAAATAATCTAAAAAAGAAATTCTAGGTGATTATTTTTTATTCGTGTCCCTTTGCTTTTTGGATTTTTTTCATAATGCCTTTTTCGAAGAAGAGGGGTATATTGGTTTGCAGATGTATGTCCGTCCGTATGTCTGTCCGTCCGTCGGTCTACCAACCGGTTGCCGGATTTTGCTGTAAGGTCAACACATTTATTTTTGTTAGGCCAAAAAAGTTTGTTTTGTTTCAGGCCAATTTTTTTTCATGCCACATGCCACATTCTAAGGCCAAATTTTTACTTTTTTAGACAAACAATTTTTTAAGGCTCAATTTTATAGAGAAATTTAAGGCACACAGTTTTTTAGGGCCAACAATTTAATTTTTTTTCTATGTAAAGCCAAAAAATTGTATTTGAATCCTTTTAAAAGGCAATATGAAAAAAATACATACAATTTTTTTTTCAAACTTGGTTTGTCATTACCATTGGATGACCCCTTTTCATTTTCAGGTTATTAGATCTTATGCGAATTTCACAGTAACTTGCATGGTTAGACTTTTGCATCAAGGGGGGCATACCTGTTTTACAAACGGCTCTTGTTTCCACAATTTCTTCTGGCGCCGTTTAAAACCTGCTCTGGTGGCATTGTCGCGTTTTATTGCTTTATTTCAATATCCTTTTCAGTATTACAATCATTGACAAACTGGCATGGAGGAGACATATGTTTTTGTGACAAAAACAACCATCTAGTATAGACCTGTTGATGTGTTTGAGTTCGAAGCCCCGTCCACGAATGTGGACCCTTAAATGTAGTACTAGCTCTTTTGACTACGCTTGATACATTAAAGATATCCCGGATCTGACTGAGTGTGTTTGTTATTGATATATCTTTCGAATTACACAAAAGCACATCTTAGTACGAGTAGGAAGTTAGTCCCGCAGCCCCGTTTATTCCCACAGCCCCGTGAAGTTAGCCCCGCAGCACCTAGTAACCCGGTAACCCCGTGAAGTTAGCCCCGTAGCACCTAGTTACCCCGCAGCCCCGTGAAGTCAGCCCCGTAGCACCTAGCTACCCCGCAGCCCCGTGAAGTTAGCCACGAAGCACCTGCACAGGGCTGCGGGGTATCTAGGTGGTATCTAGGTGCTACGGGGCTAACTTCACGGGGCTGTGGGGATAAACGGGGCTGCGGGGCTAACTCGTCATCTAAGTCGTTACCACTATCTTATAATACAATATTCACACTATTATTGACTGTAAAACATGTTAGCTTGCCAATCACGCGGACGTATTCCCTACTTTGTTTAGGTTTTAACCGTTATGCGTGCAGTAAAGGATCATTTAACGAAATTGAGCACTGTTATGAGACAGAAAAGGCGTTCCATATACTACTAAACATCTGCTAGTAAACACATTAAGGACATGGTGGAGGACCAGAGGTGAAGAAAAATGACACACTATTATTACTTGAACGTAGGAGAATATTATGGGAAAAAATTTGTGCAAGATTATACTAACTGTGTATACCCCAAGAACTCGTGGATGTAACCTTCATAATTGTAGAAAAATAATCTTAATGTGAAAGATTACTACCGTATGTAAGGGTTTTTCAAGCCGCTGCATAGGTTATCTCTTATTCTATTTAGATTTGTTCTTTGTACTATTTGTAAGGTTTGCTTTAACGTAGATTACTAGATGTGTTGACCTTGTGAACACGAGATTGAGAGACACATTGACCTTGAATGTTCAGCTCTCTAGGTTTCTGTCCGGAAATGTTCTGCCTAATATTTCTAATTGTTGTTACAAGTATCTTTCCTGTGACAAAAAAAGTCACAGTCTTAACTTTCAACGGCGCATGAATGAAGACCTGTTGATGGGCACCAGAACAAGTCCACGTACCAGGTGGTCCGGAATACGGCGGACCCTTGCTGTCCCGTGTAAGGTCGCGAACCTTTTGTGTGTAGCAGCTGTAAAACACTGAATTCGGATTGTCCATGAAGAGGCTTTGAATTTAAAAGGTAGATATAAGCACGCTGCTCCTTTTTTGTACATAGCACTGAACACACCATTCTAGACGCATTAAATATACTAGTTTATATACCCACCCACCACGGGGTATCTTCGGTGGATACCTAAACTACTATAGGCGGAACAAAGATCTTTAGGCAATAAAGTCACCTATGACATAAGAATAACGGTGATCAAAACTCCCGCAGGTGTAAAGACACAATCATATGGGTACGCTATTCAGGGTCAGTGCTCATTTTGAAGTTGTCCAAACTAGCAAAATTTTCATAAACATGTAGTATATTACATCAAATAAAATTCTTTTGACACTTTCCTCAGCTATGACTTTCATTTCTGTATCTTGTCTTATGCCCTTCCACACTTAGACAGTTTCATGTAGCATAGGCACTGGAAAATATCTTTCGTTCACCCGTGTCTGCACTTTTGTATTCCATTCTTGAATTAAGGTAAGTTAGTATTTACATGATACAGTACAATGATAACCAAACATGAGGACAGAGACATCAAACGCCAGAGACGCTAGAATATGGGAGGTAAGGTTCCGAATTCGAACCCTACCAAATACATTTTATTTATTTTTTGTAAATAAAGATTAACCTGAAAGTCGTGAAAATCGGGCATAAACAGAATGTATGTCTAAATCTACGACATCATATCGATTAAAAAAATGTCGCGCCAGAAGCAAGCAAATTAAAGTATTCCAACGACGCAAAATTGTGAAGAATGTCTTGGAGTTTTGCAGGAAGGAGAAGGAATAGGGAATAAAGGTTAATTGGCTCAAACTTTACAAGGAACAATCGCACTCACGAGTATCAGCGTTGATTCTGTGAAGAGGTTAGAGGCAGAGAGGGCTGCTGTTCACATGCCCATTGCCGCCAGTTCATAGAAACTTCAGTTGGTCTTTAATCAGGATGTTGTACGGCAAACTATCAATACAATGTACACCCAACAGTAGATGCTGCCAACTTTGACGAAATGAAAAGACAAAATGAAAAGAGAAATGAAAAATCAAAGACGGAAACGTCTGAATACACGCAATGAAAAATATGATCGAATAAATCTTATTAATATTAAATCAAAATATAATAAACATATGAATATTGAAGGGAATTTTTAAAAGAAACATTGAAAATAGAAATACATTTTTGTAGAGATTATTTTTAAAAGAACTAGATCGGATTGTTCGAATTTGAGGTTTCTGCACAATAACAACTGAGTCAGCATATCTTTCGGAGTTAAGCATGTATAGATAGTGCTTTCTCTCTTCAATATCTTAAATCCTTGGCGTTAAACCTTGTTTGCCCGGACGAAAAGAATCGTCAAAAGGTCGCAGCTCGTTGATCGAATTTCGATTGTAGTTTGTGGCCTACTATTGAGGAAATGAAGTTTCATGGCAATAGGGGGACTTAAGAATGACTATTGCCTCCATTGCCGCTAGATCGTGTACACAATGAGGAAAATAGAATTAGCGTTCAATGTTTATATATCTGTCAAAGTTCAGCATTCTTCCATCTTTATTCGTTATCATCCCGTGTATGATAATACTTGCAAGCGGCAAGTCAAAATCTAGGACTTTAAAGGTACTTGTACCTAAACTAACAGATGGGATCTCATCCACGAAAATAAGCTAACATATTTCTCATGAACGGACCTTGATAAAATTCTATTCAAATCAAAACTAAACTAACAGTATTACGCTCAACGTCCACTTAAGTTACGCTAAATTCCGGTTATCGTGAGAAAACGAAGGTATTCATGTACTATATTGAGAATTCAAAGTGCACTGTATGTTAAATTGAATGTTGACAGCTTGTGGGAGAACTAGGTTTACATGTCCGTTGCAATTCACGGCCGGTGACTTTATCGTTATTTATTGTCGTCTGTTGTTCTACAGCGAAAATGAGGAGTTTAAGAGGTACAGTTTACAATTCGTTGCGATGATAAGTAAATTATCATATAAAATAGTACCACAGGTTATGTGTATTACATCTAGGTGCAACATTTTAAAAGCCTTTTGTATAGTTTACGTTATCTTATTTTTCAGTTTCATAATTGAACTTAATGAGCTGCCGTTGGCTGTTTATCCGTAAGACTGTTGTTGAAGTAATTGTCTGGCATTGACTGTGTTGTGTTAGAGAAAGGTATCTGAAAATGAAAGGTAAAACGATTTCTTGTTTTTGTTTGTTTTAGTTACAACTTTACAAGCATTAAATCACATGCCATTATCATGTAGAATGTTGCAAGTTTGGTGCAAAGCAGATACAGCTGTATTTACGTTGTTCATTTTCAATCTATTTCGTTAATAACTGGTAAATAAATATTTGCATGACATACATGTATACAGCCAATAGTGTGTATGCGTGTTTAGTCATTATGTTAACCGTGAATACAACAGATGCATATGCAAATTATAAGAATATTAACTGTTTAACCACACAACTTCGAGATCTACAAACTCAAGATATATTTTGCTTATTTACTCCAGCTCTAGCAAGACTGATTGTTTCCAAGATAATTTCACCCGGTAGACGTTTTAGTACTACATCGACAACCAGGCAAGGTAAAAAATAAAATAACATGTATAACAATTTTTTCATCATTTACTCTGTGAACAAAAAATGTAAAAATTTGATCATTCTCAGCTAACAAAGAAATACATAAATCTGTTATGTATGGTAGCAAATTTCTGCCATTTCCTTCTAGCGTGTTGGCGCATTTGAAAGGCGCCAACACGCTAGAAAGACAAATGAAAGTCGCCAAACGCCGACACCAATTCTTGTACGACAAATCTGAGGCACCAATGGCAAGAACGACACATTTCAGTGTCGTGTTGTCGTTCTGCTCGTAAGAAAATGTAATATTTGCCCTCTTATTTTGTCGTTCTGGCGTATTAGCGCCTCGCAAACCCACCAAAACGACAGAACGCCAAATAAGCGCGCCAATGCGCCGATACGGCAAATACGGTTATTTTCATTCTACGACAAGTAAGAATTTGGCGTGTCGGCGGGGCGCCAAACACGACATAACGACAAATTCTTGATTTGACCTGTTGGCTCCCGCGCTAGAAGAACAAATATGTCTTTAAGCTATATTAGCGTGCCTTATTTGACATTCTGGCGTGTTTTGTTCTCTTCAAACGCGCCACATGGCAGAAATCAGCCACCATAGTTATGAAAGTATATGTATATAATCTTTGACGGAGCCTGCTTTTGTTTGCCTGCAACTTACATTTGATGAGCATATCTACACAATAGAGCTTCATAACGGATCCTCTCCGAGCTATCGCGGAAACTGAGGTGACGTGTTTAATGGGCACCGACAAGGTCAATAACGGCTCTTCATAATGGTGTTTCAGGTCTATTAGAACGTCTGAAAGATGGTGGATCAGTGGTTGTTGCCGAGGGTTACTTATGGGAATTAGAGAGGAGGGGCTTCCTGCAGTTTGGCAATTTCCTACCGGAAGTAGTGCTAGAAAAACCAGAAGCAGTCGAGATGCTGCACGAAGAATTTGCACTTGCTGGAAGTGACGTCATAGAAGCATTTACGGTAAGTCTGGAAATTGTTTATGTTCGCCATACTTCAAAATCTTTCCTTAGAAGGTTTTACTTTGCGTCGTAATATTGAAACTATAACCATGACTGTTTTAGTGTTCACAACATGACTAAAGTATAGTATTTAAAAGTTTTAGTATTTGGAACTGGTTAGTTAGGTTCCTACGCGTTCCTTGTATAGCGCAGATACGCAGGGATTCGGTGTAAAGTCTCACTGTGAAAGTGATGAAGACTAAGATGTTTTAGAAATGAAATCTTGATTGACATTATTTGTTTTCATCATAAAACATTCAAAATGTTAAAAAAGGAGAAAATTTTGGACCAAAACCATGTGAAAAAGTAGAATGTTTTACAGGTGTATTCTTTTATCGTCATAACAGTATTATGGATACCGTGAAATGATGAAACTGCGTGGCAGAGAAAAGGATGTAGAAAAGTTGAACACGGACGCACTTAGCTTGGCAAGAAAAGTTGCTGATAAATACGGTAAACTGATGGCTGGCAACTTGTCCAACACTCCGTTATATAAGGAGCATGACACTGAAAACCATCAGAAAATATACGATATGTTTAAAGTAAGTATTACACAGGTATAATGCAGGGCTTCTACAATAATGCTGTATCCGAAATACATCAAGGCCTAGCTAGTTGAAAATGCGTGCTATTCTGAATGTAAAATTATTCTTCTGAAAGTTATATTACCCTTTAGATGGCCATATTAAATTATGGCCTATTATGAAGCTTAAAGCATAGTAGATGATTGAAAAACGTGTGAGAAATTAGTTCTACAGATTAACTTTTCTTATTGACAGACATAAAGAAAATTTGCCTAACTTTCTAAGTAAACTACGTTATTTTAAAAATACTTCTTTTTAACACCACCCATAAACCAAAGAAAAGTATAATGACGTATTTGCGCGTTGATAAAAAAATTGTGGTTCTGATAAAAACATTGTTTGCGCAGGAACAAGTAGAATGGGCTGTTGATGGTGGCGCTGATTACATTATTGCGGAGACGTTTGCTGCCTACGGTGAGGCAGAGATAGCTTTACAAACCATCAAAGATCATGGGAAAGGTACATTCTTTGTTTTACAGATTTTTACCTCTCTATCATTTCTGAAGATTATGTTTTCTAGAAAATAAGCATAACATCGGGTCCTATACAAGTCAATGAAGTTCGTATTATAGGAACTTGTGAACAACATATATTTAGGTAACCGTTATTTTTTCAAACTTACCATTGAGCACAATTGCATGTTGTTGTTTTGAAGTCGGTAACCAATTGTCTATATATCAACAACTAACAAATCCTTTCATCCGACCTTGTATTGCTATTGTGTCATCACCTTATAGTCACAAAGTTGGTTGTGCAGCTAGTCGGCTCCAAACAGTACAGGTTCGGATCATGACTATTTCTATAACCCTTAGAAGGGTTGCACGTGTAATGTTGATAATCCATTGTGATTACGATTGCATAACTCCAGACCGGAAGTATTCTGCAATCACAGAAATCCGTATCGTCTTTCAGGTTTGCCTGCGGTAATTACCTTAGCTGCCTACTTCCCAGATCGAACCACGGATGAGATTTCAATTCCAGAATCATGCAAGCGTCTAGAAGACCAAGGAGCTGCTGTGGTTGGTCTTAACTGCTCACGTGGTCCTGATGTTATGATGCCACTTATACGAGAAGTGAAAAATATATGCAAGGTTTGAACCAACTGATTTTTAATCGCACGAAGGAACGTATTGTGGAAACGCCCGCGGCTGGCGTGTGAGTGGGCGGGCGGTGTCAACACTTTGTCCGCTCTCTAAGTCAAAATCCAATCTTCACCATGTTGAAAATATTTTTGGCATAATATCTTGGCCATATTCGATAACCAGCCAAATCGACCCAGGCACTTTTGGCTTATGGCCCTTGAATTATGAAAATTGGCCAAATTAGCCTTGTCCGCTCTCTAAGTCAAACAGTTTTCAACCGATCTTCACCAAACGTGTTGGAAATATTTGTGGGCATAACATCTCGGCCAAGTTCTCTAACCAGCCAAATCGCCAAAGGTTCTTTTGGATTATGGCCCGGGAATTATCGAACAATGATGAAATGAGCCTTCTCAGCTCTATAGTGAATTAGCCAGTTCTAACAGGTTTTACAAAACAATGAACTGCCAGATACCGAGTCATGCCTCTTGACGGGCGTATTTTGTGACAGTTTGACACTCTTGTAATGAATAAGTTCAAATTTTAGTATCTTGAACTGAATTATAATGAAATGTACAATACAAATGTAAATACAAAACCGATAACGAAGCAAATAATCAAGTGTCGTCTGCTGCGAGTCTGACATGTGAAGACTTTTGTTGACTTGTCATTTGTTTTCGCTAAAACAGTTCCAGAGTCAGAAATTGATTATCACTACTTTTGTAATTCCGTGTTTGATACAGCACTAAAAAGGTCTTTACAGTGTCAAACGTTCAGTTGGCTGAACTGTCCTGACTAAATGCTAAACTATATTTTCAATTCTTTTTAGGGTCCAATCGCAGCATTACCTGTGCCTTACAGAACAACAGGAAAGCATAAAACATTTTTCTCTTTAAAGGATCCAAAGACAGGTTAGATTTTAAACTAAATATCTACAAACAATTTTTGAACGAACATGTAACCTTTTCTATAAGGTTTGATATTGTTTGCACTAATATTGATGTAGTTAAAGTTCAGATGTGTACGGAATATCATTTTTATCATTTGATTTATAAAGACAGCTGTTATGAAATGAAAAGTATTTATATTTCAGGAAAGCTGATATATCCTGACAATCTCGACTGTGTTCGTTGCACGCGCACTGATATTCGTGAGTTCGCGGAGGAAGCGAAGGCGCTCGGGATCCAGTATATAGGACTGTGTTGTGGAAACTCTGCGAGTTTGACACGTGAGCTTGCGGAAGTGTACGGAAAGAACCCGCCAGCTTCAAAGTATGCAACAAGTGGAGAACAAAGTTTTATATTCGGGGATGCAGCCAGCGATTACGGTGAAGATATGCATAAACTAGCGAGGTTTATGAAAGGAGAGTAGATTCTAACAAAGCTAGCTATGTAAGTTATGTAGATCAGGCATATCTCCGAAAGTAAATTCTAGAAAAATAGTGAATACAAGATATTCTATGTGACTGTGGAGCATGATTCAGTAGCAGTCACACTAATAACTCAATGATAACGTTTAGGA
Source organism: Saxidomus purpurata (assembly GCA_022818135.1). Classification (NCBI taxonomy): domain Eukaryota; kingdom Metazoa; phylum Mollusca; class Bivalvia; order Venerida; family Veneridae; genus Saxidomus; species Saxidomus purpurata. The sequence goes on from JAFMSR010000003.1 coordinate 55,394,679, forward strand.
CATTATTGCAATGAGTATAGAGTGTCCGGTATGATCAACTTTCTGGAGAAGAGATAGAGCCGAGGCTTTAAATACTTCATTTGACAGGAAATATTAGCAAAAAGCAGTATGATTTGATTCATAGTTTGTGTTAAAATAAATGTACCAAAACGAAAACACTCTACACTGGTGAAATATATTACACGATTTATCATTGTGCATTATTTTACTTAATCTAAACTACATTTATTCCGGATTAATAAAAATAATCTCTATCTTACCATATAATATAAACATGAACCATATTCTGTCTTATTTCGTCTTTTTTATTTTACAAGTTTCGAAGGTTTTTTATCACCGGAATAACGAGATAGACATGTAATCAGTAACACGTACAGATATGTAGATGAATACAATAACAACTGAAGTAGTAAAAACTGTGAAAATAGTACATTGTATTGAAATAACATGCAACTTGCTGCAGTGATTAGAGTTGATTCGTTTAGGCCGATCTGATAGCACACTTAAGTGATGGTATCGTAAAACTCTTGACCCACTTATGTCTTTGATATGCTGTGTAAGTGTTCTATATCGCGACCATGCTAATGAATACATACACTGACACAATTTGTGGAATGTATCACCAATTTATTTTTTGTTATCGTCCGCCCGTTGCATGGTTTTGAAAATCCAAATCTACAGCATGATTACACGGACTCTGAATTATCTTGTCATGCTTTAATCGTACATATTTTAAACATGCGGATAGTGGATTGCAAGTAACAGGTACAGGGTCGACACAGAACACATTGACGACAAAGAAGCAAGTGGTGTCATCTACAAACTAGTTTGATAAAGCTAAGATAGATAGAGACATTGTTCTGTTTCTTAGCTCGTATAGCTAATACTAGTAGACTTCAATATCGGGTCGATGGCAATTTTTATACTGTGCACCTCTCGTGATATATGGAAAGATACCAGCCCTATCCTTTATACTCCCTGACCTATGTATAATCAGATAATATGCCAATAAAACATTAAGTATAGCTCCCACCAGCAATCTGATCCACGTAATTATAATATTTACATGGAAGAATAAATCTTCCAACCATGGGCAAAAACAGCCGACAACGTCATGATAACTATTACATTAAATCGAGTCGTATTTCAGGGAACAACACCTTGTAGTGTTACAACAGAAGCATTTCCCTTATCACATAAAAATGTTCTGCTTGTTGTGGTATTTTGCTTTTGTTAAAATACGACCCATACTTAAATACATGAAACAATGGCGTACTTACGTATTTGCTAAGGAAGCCTTTTGTTGCTAGGGAAAGTCACATATTGCTAAATAAGTCACTGGTCGCTTAATTTCACCAGCTGCCAGAGGCAGTCAGATGTTATTAAGGAAAAAGTCACTCGTGGAAAGTAGTAAATGCCAAAGAAGTGAACTGTTACTAGTTGTCGTCAATGGTTACTAAGGACGTCACTTGTGGTAAGAGAATGATAAAGGTTACTATGGAAGTCACTGGTTGCTAGAGAACTTAGTTGTTGCTAAGGAAGTCAATGGTTGTTAAAGAATGAACTTGTTTCTAGGGGAAGGTACTGGTTGCTTGAGGAAGTCAATAATTGCTAGTGGACTAAGTTGTTGCAAAGAAAGTCAACGGTTGCTAAGGAAGTCACTTGTACCTAGGGGAAGTCATTGGTTGCTTAGAAAGTCACTGGTTTCTATGGGAAGTGACTGCTTGCTAAGGATGTCATTGGTCACTGGCTGCTAGGCAATTAAGATGTTGCTAAATATATTAGACTTTTAAAACAGAGAGTAAAAGAAATTAAAACTATAATAAACTATAATAGAAATTGTGGAACTTTTAAAATAGTGGTAAATGTTTGGTAATTTCAGTCTTCCTTATTATGTTGTCGTTTCGTTTCGGACAAGCTTAAACGAAGAAGACAGTTCTGCTCTGAATATATGCAGTCGCAGTACCTATAATTCAACCTTTTTATTTTCGTGATGTTATTGATACACAAATGCGATATGCCAGGAATTTGAACTAAAAAAAACTAAAACAACCCAGTATATACAATACTATTATGTGTGTGTGTGTACATGTATTTCTCTTATATTATGTTTCTGTTATTGTAAGGATGGTAGGGGATGTTCCCCTATCACGCCTATTACGGGGATAATAATCGGGGTTACTCCTATGGGGGCCTAAAAATGTTGCTAATGAAGTCAGTGGTTGCTAGGTAAGTCCGGACCCACAAGGTGTGGTCAGTTTGAACCCAGGGTCATGATTTGACCAAACCTGGTAGTGGTCCACTAGACAATTCTACAGACCAAAAATATAAGCTCTAGACCTTGTGGTATGGAGTTTTTTTTAAAACGTTTTCCCATACCAAGTGACACCCAGGCAATGTCAATTTTGACCCCGGGGTCATAATTTGAACCAGCTTTCAAGAGGTGCACTGGGGTCCACTCGACAATGGTACAAATCAAATATCAAAGCTCTAGACCTTGTGGTTTCGGAGTAGAAAATATTTCCGTCTATGTAAAACAAACAGGGCCAATATTGACCAAAGGGGCAATATTTAAACAAACATGGTAAAGGTCAACTATACAATACAACATACTAAATATATAAGCTTAACGCCTGTGTCTTTGGAAAAGAAGATTTATAATCTTTTTCTTATAAGAAGCTATGTAAAACCAAGTATCTAAGCTTTGGACCTTATGGTTTCAGAAATTTAAAAGAAGATTTTTATTTTTTTCCCATAAGCCTATGTTAAATCAAGCGACTCAGGGCGTTGTCAATTTTGACAAATGGGCATGATTTGAACAATTTTAGTAGAGGTCCGCTAGGCAATGCTACATGCCAAATACATTGTATCTAAGCTCTGTGTCTTGTGGTTTAAGAGAAGATTTTAACGTTTTTCCTTTCCATTGTCATGGCCACCAGAGGTGGAAATGGTTTGAAATGGAAATCTTTGAACGTTCATGCAAGGAACATTCCTGCCAAGTTTCATCAACATTGTCTTAGTGGAGCAAATGTGAGCGACGGACGACGGACGGACGCCGAGCATCCAGTCATCGTAATGCTTACCATGATATATGTTACAGAATTACATGTACTAGTACATGAAGCACGCAACACTAACAAGTAAAGCAAGCTCAAATAAAGTTTAAATTGAGATATTGATTCAAAACTGAACAAAACTGCAACACGAGAAATACAAGAAGGTTCACAAACTTTCTTCAACCTTTAGCTCAAAGTGAATTGTATAACTAAGAACAACTGTTATACACACAAAACAATCAAAGCAATGCCAATGATGCACTCCTGACCTTGCATTATTTTTCGACATTTACCTAAGCGCAATATGTCCTTCAGCTATTGTTAACATTTCTTCCGAAATACTATGTCAGTGAGTACAACATGTACTCTATAGATAACAACAACATTTACTTTCCCTGTGAACACCGGTATAACGTCGTGGTGCATCGTTATTGAGTGTATTATTCATTGACTTGCTCGACATAAGTTTATGAGATGAAAGGTAAGGCATTAATAAACTCACTAGCACTGGTCATATGTACAGCATAATGGTTACGAAAAAAGGTTAAATATTTTACTACAATGTATAATTTATTGTGTTGTACTATACTCAAGACGTTCATTTACAACATTGTATTTCATCTTGTAGGAATATTATTGCTCACATGTCGCGAGAACTAGATTTTCACCTTGTCTTCAGAGATAGAAAGACGGATACATACGTGATTGTGACTTTCTGTTGACGACAAATCCCTTGGTGTACCATCAACTTACGATTTGCTTTCAGTATATGACATATTGACACTATTTTGTAAGAGGCTATTTTATACCTCTACGGCTGAATTCTTTATACCTTCTGCTTCCAAAGGTCTATGTGAACGACTCAGGGACGGAGAAACAGTAGTAATCGCGGAAGGATATCTTTGGGAATTCGAAAGACGCGGATTTGCACAGTTTGGTTCGCAAATTCCACAAGTCGTTTTGGAGAAACCGGATGAAGTGGAAATATTGCATGAGGAGTTTGCCCTAGCGGGGAGTGACGTCATCGAAGCTTTTACGGTACATTTACATATTCAAATAAATACTAATACTCAACATCGAATCTAAGTAACGATAGGCAGTGTTTCCGTGTAATAACCTTATCACTAAGAACGCAGCTATGACACAAACACATTTCCTATTTATTGACATTTTACTGACAAAAGTAGAAATATACAAGACAATTTCAGTTTATGATCCTTTGATTCTGCTTTTTCATAGTATTTCGGCCATCGAGAATATATGAGACTTCAGGGTCGAGAGGACGAGTTGGAAAAGTTAAACAGGGACGCACTTGTTATTGCAAGAAAGGTGGCTGACAAATATGGTAAACTTGTGGCTGCTGGATTGTCTAATACACCATTGTACATTAAGGATGACAAAGATTCGCATCAAAAGATATACGAAATGTTTAAGGTAAAATGTACCATTTATATCTATTCATGTTTCCAAAGTAAAGTATATAACCATAGAAAGATCAAAAGGAGCAGCAATACAGATTTATTTTATCATTAATTTCTATATTACGTTCAATTTGGACCATGGCAAAAATTAATGCTAAACAAAAAGAAGCAGTTCAGCTATTTTGAAAACCATAACATAATTTTTTATTATTAAGTTCGTCCACCTTACCACCCTCTACAATTTCATTTCTATATTATTAACATGTGCTTTGTTGCTTTAAGTACATACGTGCTTTAGTTATCATTCCTTTCATTTTTTTCACACAAAGGAGAAAAAACTAACATTAAACTACTTCCATTCTCTGTTGTGACAGGAACAAGTGATATGGTATGTCGAGGGAGGCGCTGATTACATCATTGGGGAAACGTTTGATGCATTTGGCGAAGCCGAGCTCGCATTAAAGGCTATAAAAGACCACGGAAATGGTATTCATTACTTAACACAACAATTAGAATAGGATTTGAAAATACAATATGTAGTCATACTATGTCTTCTTTAAGTGATACTCTCCAAGCACAAAACAATGGAATGTAGTGACTGAAACCGCGATTCTGTGTATCAGATTTTCTGTATAAATCGCTAGTATTTCACGACAAGAATAAGCAAAATTCTTTTCTTAGGTTGCCCAGCTGTGATAACAATGGCGGCCCATATTCCCGACCGTACCACTGATGATATCCCAGTTGTTGAAGCGTTAAAACGTTTAGAAGATCTTGGAGCCGATGTTGTTGGTTTAAACTGTTCACGTGGCCCCGACACAATGATGCCACTTATTCGGGAAATAAGAAATGTTTGTAAGGTACATGTTAGTTTTGCAATGTTTGTACAGAATGAAGAAAACGGCAAATGAGCGGTTTCCTTGGTTTTGAAAATACTTAGCCATAACAATGCTTTACTTTTGAGGTAACTGAGACACTCTCTGAGTTAACTCCTTCAGAAAACGGTGCGGGAATCTTTGAACATACGTTCGTGATGCTATATTTAGAGTAACTATCATGAAAAACATCTCGTGTTCATGCAGTCAAAGTCATAAAATGATTCAATTTATGTGTTGTTCATATTTTTCAAATCTAAAGCTCATGATTGTTTATATTATTGTTTCGTTTGTTTAGGGACCAATCGCTGCCATACCTGTTCCTTACAGAACCAATGAGGCAGAGAAGACATTTTATGCTGTAAAAGATCGGAAAACAGGTAAAACGATATATACGTGAAACGTTAGTTACAAAACACAGTGTAAAGTCTAATCTTCAATTGACATGATTTGCTTTTTCATACATTCGAGTATTTGAAGAAAAAAGTCAATGTGACAGTGCTTCAACTGATGTAATCTACCGCCGGAAAATTAAAACAGAAAAAAATAACATGCTTCTCCAAACATCTATATCTTACAAGCAGACATTTATGATGTAGTATGTACACATTATTATGACATACACCTACACTTTTCAGGAAAGTTTCTGTACCCGCACAACTTAGATCTAGCTCGCAGTACAAGAGAGGAAATCCGCCAGTTTGCAGAAGACGCTAAATCGTTAGGCGTGCAGTACGTAGGTCTTTGTTGTGGCAATTATCCTAGTTTGATGCGAGACGTTGCTGAAGTCTATGGAAAGAAGCCTCCTGCGTCAAAATACGCGATGAAAAGTGTATGGATTTCAGGAGAAAAACCAAAGACAGAAACACTGAAAAAGATTAGAGAATTTATGACCGGTGATTAGTTTGCATGCCGTCATTTACTTGTAATTAATTTAGTCCTCCAAAGTTCGCAAACATAAAATTGATACTGCACTTGTCACTTGGTGAGAAAAATGTGCACTTTGACCGGGACACTAACCATGAACTCTTTGCTTGCAAGACGAATGTTCTACCGACTAAGGTATCCGACCGCTTACACATGTGTCCTTATAGATCTAAATAATTTAGCCCGTAGGCCTAACTATTACACACTGGCTTTTAATGTTGAAATTTACTGTAAGCCTTGAGAATGTTTCAAAACAAGCTTTCCATGTGCTTTTGATATGATTATATCGACAGGAATGATATGTTTATTCGTATGAAGTTCAATTTAACCTTGAATAAATGATGTTGTACAAAGCGGACAGGCAACAAACTGTGAAAAGTGTATTCTTGCATACTGGATCGGAGTATCCGCAGTTTTCACCAGTGCTGGAAAATCTCATTGTAGATCTACACCGCCCATGTAATATGACTCACGTGAATTACTTGTGACGTAACGTTATAAACATTGTGATGTCACTTCCCCAAACAAAGCATCTGAATATCGTTTGATTTTATATCATAATGCATTATTTCGATAAGTTTGCATTTGTAAATCTGTTTTAAAGTGCAAGACAGTATGCAAGAAAAAGTTTCTAGATCATGAGACATTTGGTTAAGATGGAAATATGTGTCACCTCGGGTAACTGTCTTGCGGGAACTCGGCAGAACCTCTTTCCTGCCAAAACAATCCTGCCCTCGGTGACGGATATTTCGATCTGAGCCGCGTGCTCATGACAGAATAATAGTTTCTGTCATAAGCACGAAGTTCAGATCGAAATATTAGGTGACGGATTATTAGTTTCTTATATGAGCTCGAGGGTTCAGATCGAAATATCCGTCACTGAGGGTAACTGTTTTGGCGGGAACGAGGCTCTGCCGAGTTCCCGCGAAACAGTTACCCGAAGTGACGGATATTTCCATCTGAACCAAGTATCTCATGGAAGAAACTTTTTCTTGCATACCGTCTTGCACTTTGAAATAGATATTTAAAAACCAAACTTATCGAAATGATGCATTTTGATATAAAAACAAACTTTCTTTAGATGCTATGTATGGGAAGGTGACGTCATATTGTTTATAACGTTACGTCACAAGTAAGCCTCGTTACGGATATTTCGATCTGAACCTCGTGCTCATGAAAGAAACTAATATTCTTGCATACCAGATGGGGATATCAGCAGTTTTTACCAGTGCTGGAAATTCTCATCTTACACCCCCCCCACACACACACCCATGTAAGACGACTTACGTGCTTACTTGTGACGTAACTTTATAAAAAATGTGACGTCACGTTATAAACAATGTGACGTCACGTTATAAACAATGTGACGTCACTTTCCCATACATAACATCTAAAGAATGTTTGTTTTTATATCAAAATGCATCATTTCGGTAAGTTTGTTTTTAAATATCTATTTCAAAGTGCAAGACGGTATGCAAGAAAAAGTTTCTTCCATGAGATATTTGGTTCAGATGAAAATATCCGTCACTTCGGGCAACTGTTTCGCGGGAACTCGGCAGAGCCTCGTTCCCGCCAAAACAGTTACCCTCAGTGACGGATATTTCGATCTGAACCTCGTGCTCATATGAAACTAATATTTTCCGACGTTGTGTTTAGGAAACTGACGTCACAATGTTTATAACGTTACGTCATAAGTAATTCACGAGAGCCATCTGGCATAGGCGGGTTGCCAGACCGGTTTTTCCGGCACGGGCAATATCACCGGAATGCCGATCCGATATGCAAGAAATATTAATATTGAATCAAGCTAACATTGTTTAAACTTCTCTAACTTTCATAAATTTACCTGTTGATTAAGCTTGCTGTGAACATGAAACTAATAAATACTGATGTAGTAATATTGCCATTGAATTTCCCTTGTTAGATAGTGGGTTTCGCACGTTGTCTATTACCTTCGTTTCAGGTGAAATTGCCAACATAAAATTGACTAAGCAAATATCAGCTATTTAGTAAAATAAATAATTAAAACAATGCTGCAATTTTAAGCGAAACTCTCCACATTTTGAATTCTGCATGTTTTCGAGTACTCAAAATACAAAACTATTTTTACAGTAGATCTATAATAACAAAAAAAGTCTTATTTGTGAAAAGTCTCTCATCAACTGTATACAAAACAATTCTAACTGCAATAGCGATGACTAATTATAATTGTCAACTAGATTTGTAAATATGAAAATCCCTGAATGATACACTGCACGCTTTAAGAGAATCTTGTCCGTCCCTGGGGCTAAAATTGGCCCCATCCGAGAGTCACATGTTTTACATGGAAAAATATAGTAACACTTAAAAACTCTTCTCGTCAGTGACCGCAACGCCTTGCGCTTACACATTTGGTGTGTAATAGTCTTTTTATCAAGTTATCAAACATTGGCCCTGCTACAGGAACCATGTAGTGGTCTATAAATATTGTTCAAATTAATCCCATAGGCTGAAACCGACCGTGCCATTGGTTGCTTGTTTTATATAGACGTATATAAAGAAATACTTAAAAAAATCTTTTTGTCCAAAACCATGAGGCCCAGAGCTTAAAAGCTGTTGTATAGTATCGTGAACTGGTCTTCGGTGTATAGTTGCTCCTTTGTCTTTGGTATGTTGTTTAATTGTTGCATCTAGCGAAAATAGCTCACTAATATGGTTTAGTTTGAAGACTATACTGTGTACCTTGTCCGCTACCATTTCTAATAGTTTGAGATTTTGCGTTTTATATTAACTTGGCTGCTGTTGCTGGTAGGTGCTATACCTAATGGTGTCTTGGTACTTAGAAAACCAAAGACAAAGCAGCAGCTATACATCGAACAGATAAAAAGAAATAAAGCATTGTTGTCAATTTGGAATAACCGCCTCGAAACAGTCACTTACCTAAAATGTTGGTAATTGGGTTGAAATCGTTAAAAGCTCACCTTACTCATACCGATACAGAGTTTGTTTAAATGAAATACATATTCTTTCATTTGCAATGCAGCACCTGTTTATAAAATTCAAACTGAACACATCATGTGATACAATCAAAACTTCGTACATAACACCTTCTATTGGAACAATTTAACGTATACAAAAGAGCTTAAAACTTAACACTTCTTTTAATCAAAATAACTCAAAAGAGAAAACACTTGGCATCAATTGTCAAACTAATAAGAATTATTGTTTCCGAAATAGAAGCACAAACAGATATATGCATAAATTGCCTGTTTGGAAACTTTTCTGTCGCTTAAAATAGTAAATGAATTTCCCGTGCCAAGTAGTTGCTGTGCCCTTAATATGCAAGACACGATGATTCCACATTGCCCCCCTACCACCACCTTCTCTCTATTCGATGCTGATTCCACCTGAAATGAGTCGCGAGAGTGATTAAGTTGTCAGAACTTGTTCACGCTCGAGAAAAACTAAATAAGGTTTTGTCCTTCCAATATGCATTACAAGGACTGTCGGTGCTGCATAAAGAAGACCTCTAGAAATTAGTTAAATTATCAAACGTAACCAAGCTCGATGAATACATCTAGCCATCGGAGTCTTCACTCTTAATGTGAGAAGAATTCCTACTCAGTAATCAAAGTTCGCGGGAAAAAGTAAGTCACAAGGGGAGCATTTTCAATAATGCATTTAGTCCTCAGGAATATGAACAGCAATTCACTCCCATTTTCTGTTTTGACAGGAACAAGTGATATGGTACGTCGAGGGAGGCGCTGATTATATCATTTGGGAAAATTTTCATGCATTTTGCGAAGTCGAACTCGCCCCGAAAGCTATCAAGGACTATGGGAATGGTAAGAACACTTCTATATCAAATACGAAAAGAATATGTATCATGAATGTAAAATGTAAACTTTTGAGTTTCCAGTTGAGGTGCAAGTCCAAACGCACATGTGATCGAGGCCGGGTTCACGCGCATCAGCTCCGTGTACTTCTCAATTTAAAAGTGAACTTTTCATCAAATGTGCAAGACTGTTTCCTTAGGTTGCCCAGCTGTGATGACAATGGCGGTCCTAGTTTCCGACCGTACCACTGATGATATCCCTATTGTTGCAGCGTTGAAACGTTTAGAGCTTGGAGCCGATGTGGTTGGCTTAAACTGTTCACGTGGCCCATACACAATGGTGCCACTTATTCAGGTAAAAGAAATTTGTGAAAGGCATATTGATTCGCAATTAGATATAAATAAACTCTCAGGAACTTAGGTTCCAATTTAGATTCGGAATTTCGGAAAACAGGCATCACGTGGTGTGCAAATTTAAGATAGATAGCAATATGGAGACATATAAAACGTCAGAGGGTGTGCTCTTGTATAAGTATTTTGAGTAATCTCCTTTTTCCAAATTTATTTTTCAAGACGATATAACAGTAGCTTTAACAGGCACTCCCATGTAATTTTAATGACAAATCAATGACACTAAACTCGTAAATAACTTCGATTGAAAAGAGGACAATGTACAGAAGTGTAATGTGCATAAAAATAATTACAAAAGTCTTCTATAAAACATTCTTTCGTTATTTCAACATTTTAAACTCGATTGTGTTAGATTTCGATGCATGTTTTAAAGTTTAATTTTACTTTACAAGTTTTTATTCCTTCTTGAATTTGTCTAGTTGACCTACACAGGAAGAATTGCCCCATATGTAAAACTCATGTAAAACACTATAGGAATAACTGTTTTGTAATTTTGATATTTTCGACTGTATATTCGGTTTTTAATTGTTGCAAATATTTTTAACGGCGCCGGCGTTAGCCGGAGCTGTTAAAAATGTTTGCGACCATTAAAACCGTATATACGGTCGCAAATGTCAAAATCACTAAATAGTTATCCCTTTTCTAACGCACAATATGTCTAAATGCGATAATTAAAACGCCGAAAATAGTTATTTTTAATAAAAAATGAAAGTTGGTATGTAGAAATTCTAAATAAACCACAGTACATGTACAATTATTTTTCTATGCATTATGAAGACAGATAAAGAGACCTTGGTGGTCATTTTGTCAAATCACTGAGATTTTCAACATAATACACATACTTTTCTTCGTGTTCCAAACACTTTCTGTAAATTTTAACCTGACAATCTTCATACAGCCGTGGCCGTTAATCTGCAGCAGTTCATATTAGTTTAACTACGCATATACACATTCCTTTCTATAAAAAAACCGATACATCTGTCCATACATAAAGTGGGAGAATCCATTATAGAATTACCGCTTAAAATAGGGGTGTCGTTAGTACATTCACGTCGTTAGTACATGCGCTTAAATTTAAACCTTTCTTTACGTCAAAATGAAGATAAGTAAATGTGGCAGATCTTATGTACAAGGTACAAAGATTTCGGCGGATTTAAGATCACTAGTGATTGACAATTTAGTCAACTCTTTGAAGGAAATAAAGACTGTTGCTTGATGAAAATGACTTTGTTCCTTTTCTTTGCACAATACTTTCCAGTTTTTACAATTGATCACCAACGAAATGTTGCCCAAGACTGCTCAATCTGGTTCACAGGTTATATTCTAGACGGCAATTATGAAAAGTGCAAGGTGTATTTTGATTATTAAAAAATGTTTGCCAATTGTTTTAGACTATTAATTTTCTTTTATTTCCAAACAAGTTTCTTTGAAGGAATTGACTAGAGTTGGAAAGCGTCTTTAACCTCTAATGTCAATGCTTACGAATGTGTTTTTGAAACTTTTTAAGTTTAATGGGTTTACAATACGATAATAAAAGTTAAAAAAATATTTCCCAGTTTGTTTGTAATCGTGCTTATTAGGTCCACTACACTCGGGAGAGGTATATATGCGGTACGACCCGTGAACGTCTTACCAACTTAAGTTCCTTCGCTTTTTAAGCTCGTTTTTTCAAAGAAAAGGGGGCTATCCTACTTGCGTTTGTGTCGCACCCTTGTTAGGTTTTTTGTACCACCCTACTCATTACAAAAAATGGAGGTATTGCTAGAAACTTGCCATACTGCTTACCGTCATAAGTTCAAACATCCATCAACAGACGAGAGAAACATAACCCTGTCAAGGTTTTTGTCAAAATTAGGGCCGTTTTACGTATTGGGTCAAGTTTTGCGTACACCCCAATTTATTTCAAAACCATAACAGATATTGCTTTAAAACTTGCCATCTTATATTAACCATCACTTCCATCCAAAGACAAGAGTGTAAGCCCTTTTTTTCTTTGAAAGTACATTGAATAGGGTTAAAATCCATTTATTAACTTAACCCTTTGAAATATTGCTAACATTACCACCATCTGTAGGCAAGAGATACACTAAGCCGTGAGGTTCGTGACACTTCAGTTTATCCCGAAAGGTCAGAAAAGGAAAACCTCTCGGTTGTGCCGTAAAACCAATCTACAAACCAAAGTTTGAACCCGTAGACTCGAGGTTTCTTACGAGGTCGCACGAAAGTTTCTGAATTCCAAAATAAGAAAATGGAAAACACCATTGAATTACCGTGTGATATTGTATTTGTAATTATAACAGTCCGTTGCAAAAATCCAAAGCAATCTGCAGTCGCTACAATCTGCCGAGATGTTCTCTATAGGGAGAAAATGCATTGCATGTGCGTATCTTGCGTTGATTCAGGACAGGGGTCATTTGCCATTGAAATAACTGTCACTTAAGTTTCGCTTAGTAGTGGCCCTTTAATAGTCGCAAATTTAAACGACGCCACCAAGCAGAAACGACGTTACATCGGAACTGCGTTAGAAATGTTTTTCATATGGTGAAAAACATATGTTTTCCCCAAGAAAAGCACACCGTATGTTTTACATATGTTGCAACCGCATGCTTTTCACGTTTTACATATGGACCCATATGAATATCACATGTTTTTCATATGGTTCAGCGATATATGAAGAACAGGTAAAAAGCACACCCTATGGTTATCACATGTTTTACATGTAGCCACATATGAATATCATATGTTTTTCATATGGTTCAGCGATGTATGAAAAACATATGATATTCATATGTGTCCACATGTAAAACATGTTTTTCATATGGTTCAGCGATGTATGAAAAACAGGTAAAAAGCATACCCTATGGTTTACACATGTTTTACATGTGGACACATGAATATCATATGTTTTTCATACGGGTCAGCAATATATGAAAAACTGGTACATGTAAGTAGCACAGTTTGCCATCAGAGAGTTTGCTCGTTTCTTTCTGTATTATTACATCATACATACTTCAAGTGCTTCCACCACAGAAGTTGGGACACCAGTTTTAGCTTGCTAAAGCAAGTGTAAATCATATCAAAAGGAACTTACTTTTAAAATGACAATAAATAAGATAGTCTGTAAAGTCTCTGTGTTAATTGGATGTTTTCAACAAGGAATATACACTGTAGTTAAGATATTAGGATAAGGAGTTATTTAGAACAAATTTCGCAAGATACTTGTGTCATTGAAAAAAAATGGGTGTTTTAAATCAAATTTCTTGTTTAAATATATACATCTGTTTTTTTATCTTTGTTTTGTTCCAAATCAAATATGATGAAAAGAGAACTCTGTTGAGGTTTCAAGTCTTTATTCATTTCTTTCTGTCACACAGAATGTCAAATAACAGTGCCATCATGATGGACATCACCACATGAGCATGTGTCTGAAATAACAATAAAAATAATCACATAATTATAACTATATCAGTTGGCACAGCATTATTTGAGTTGCCCGCTAAGATAAGGGACATTACAAATTTGATAAGCAATAAAACTTTAAAACTGTCAAATATGATGAAACGAGAGATGTCCCTTGTAAGTGATGAATGCCCCCAAACCGGTATCCCACATTATGTGACATTGACCCTCCATTTGTAGACCTGGTACTTGTGCATAACACTATATCCCTATGTGCTGAAGATTTTTTCCAATTCATTTTCAAATCTTTCAATATATAACAGTGTTACAATCTGGACATAAACATGTAAATATTTCAGGATTCTAACACCTCTCACCTCTAAGAATGACCTTGACCTTCATGGTAAGGACATGGGACTTGCATGTGATACATCAACTCCATGTGCCCAACAATTGAGCAATGTAACTTTAAACACTTTGCATGCACGACAGATTTACCATGAATACAGTATGCCATGACCTTTAAACTCCAAGAGTGACCTTGACCTTTGAGGTAGGGACATGGGTCTTGCATGAAACATGTTGTCTTAATGTGGTTAACATTTGTACCATATGATTTGAAAATCCCTTCATGCATGACAAATTTACAGCCTGCACACAACAAAATGGAATACCATACACTGGGAGAGACTGTAGTTGTGTCACTATTTTTTTGTTCTCTGTGTTGTTCTTTTTAGCCACATAAGCCATAAAATAGGCACATAACCAAAACACAATGAATGATTTCAAAGAGAATTAACTGTTACCTATTGTTGCCATAGCCACTTAAGTCCAACTTTTAGGGCACAGACAGATTCTAGACAGACAGTGGGAATTTAATGGGCAGAAAATGCCTATTTCAATAATAAAAACTGTTAGGAACACATTTAAAAATGCTTGTCTATTAAATATGTTCTAAATACAATATGACCTTTGTTGACATTTTTTTAAAGATTTACCACTTGGTTGTCTTTGCATTGAATTCTATGAACAACTTTGGTATAGCTTTTATTATGCAAGGAATTTACTCATTACTGTGAAGTTTATTTACATTGGTTCAGTGGTTTTAGAGGAGATGTTTGAAAGCAATTGTGAACGCTTTTTATTACAACTTAATTTCCTGAATTTTGAGAATTAAATATTTACAAATATATGTACCTGTTTAAAGTCCTTTTGAGTCATTTTCTTTTAAATCTCCCACTCATTTTGTCTATTATCCTCAGGGAACATCCTATTGTACTGCCTCAATGCCTCCTGGCTCCAAGACTTCCCTTCAGTATCTAAACTGATCTCTGAAATGTTTTTTAAAAAGTGTCTCAAGTGGAATTATGCACATTTTTTTCAAGTAAAAATCTAGCTGAAATAGCTGAAATCTTGACTGGGAGAGACAATTTAAAAGAAAAACTGCATGCAGGAGTTGCTTCCCTTCCACTGCCATAATACCAACAACAACAAAAACACAAAGGAGTTCACTGTGATGAAAGGAACTATTATTTTATTTGTCCAATTCTTTTATTTCTAAAGCTCCAATTTCAAATTCTTATGCGGCATTATCATTAATTTAACACATTTAAATGCACAGCAATCAAAAATTGCTCTTACAAAGCTGTCACCAAAAATACACTATGTGCTGTAAGATGCGCCTAATGTCACTTTAAAAAACTAATTAAAGAGATTCAATTTGATGTTTTGAAAGACCAAAGGGATATAATTCTGCCCTTACCTGTCCAATATAAAAATTAAATTTAAGTTTGGCAACAATTTCAGTTAAGGAGTAGGGTGTGCCACAAGATTTCTGAAAGGACATAGCAAATAAAATATTGCCTGCCATCAGTGCGGCATAAAAAACTTCTTATAAAATATTACCTGTATTAAGTATAGGTGAAACAAAATACTTAAAGAAAATTTTTAGAATAGACATGATTTTAATAAAGTTGTATTTAAAACCAAGTTAAATAAGATAAAGGTTCATTTTTTTAAATTTCAATTATTAAGTATTGTTAAATGTTCCATAAAGTATTTTTATTTAATAATTTATTGAGAGTTTACTTACTTTAATTAACTTAATGCATGCTGAACATGTTCCTGTGAACATGTGTTCTCCCTATTTGGTGTGTAATTAGAAGAGGGCACCCAGAATGTATTGGCAAGGTTTTTATGTCAGCCAGTTTAGCCATGATCTGAAATATAAAAGCAGAACAGTTTGCTATAAACTAGAACTTTCACTGAAACCGATTATTAACCACCTTAGTGGCTTGGACACAGTAATGGATAGATACATATCTAAAGGAATGTTTACCTTTCTATCCAGTGGTTGCTGAGAAATTAGACCTATCACTAAATGTGATTAATACCCCTGAAAGACAGCTTTATCAACTGAAGAAGTTAGTAGTAACTGAATACCTTGCAAAAAAACTAAAATAAAGATATGGTTCTTGGCAATAACTCTGAAATTTGTCAAGATGGAGTTATGGTTCTTGTGTACTGCACTTTCTTTCAATGTGCTTGACCATTACATGAAGTTTTATTGAATTCCATCCAGTAGTTTTCTAGTTATGCTCTGAACAAGGAAAAGTAACAAAGGGCAATACTCTGTAATTACTTAATACAGAGTTATTGTATTTGCACACTGCACTTTCTCTCATTGTGCTTGACCATTGTATGAAGTTGTATTGAATTCCAACTAGTAGTTTTCAAGTTATGCTCAGGATAAGGAAAATGCAACGGACCTATACACCACCTGACCAACCACAGGATGACTCCTATATACACCACTTAACTTCTTTTTGGGGATATGAAAACTGTCAAAAATCTGTGTCACAGAATCTGAGTGAAAGATGCTGAGGGCATGTACATAAAGGCTTGGTACTGATCACTCCTACAAAGTTTCATGGATTTCCCTCAAGTGGTTGCTAAGAAACAGCGCTGACAACATTTGCTGAAAAAATTAAGAGCCGTAACTCCATGGAAAATTACAGTGGATTTCAACGGAAATAAATGTCTCAAGTCTTCATGAAAAATATTTTAGGGTCAGATAAAAAAACTCCATACTTTTAGAAACAATTATATGAAGAAGAAAAATATTTTTTTACGAAGTCACTTTCTATGAGATAAAGTGGCAATTACTCCAATTAGCAATGAAAATACCATAGTGGCAATGTGTGGTTGATTCCTTCTTAATCAAAGTTTCTAAATGTATGTTCAGTTCACATTTATAGGTTTATTTTACCAACATTTTGACTGGACACATACAGATAAAATGAAAAGCACGTAATGTCTTCTAGACTATAGCTTAGTGAACAGCCATACAGACAGGCTGACATGAACCTTGTTTGACAGTCACTTGTAAAGAATATTGTACTCATTTTAGCCTTGGAAATGAGAGCCTTTAAAGTGGAGGACAAGAAATGTTGCTACTCTCAGTAAGATCCATACATTTATATTTAAATTCTGTACTTAGTGAATTTGTTGATAAATAAAGTCTGCACCTCCTTTTTTGGGCTCACCTGGCGCAAAGTCTTCATTGCCCTGTGTTTACCCTGTTGCCCTCTTCATTCAAATGTCTCTGTACCATGGTCTAAAAATACGAAATAAATACATTTTATTTGCTTTTAAATCAATACAGTCTATTATACTGCTGTGTAGTAAAAAAACTTTACCTGACACGTCCCGGCAGACAGGCACTTTTCAAGAAGACTGAATCAATTCATTATTTTCTATGTGATGTATAACAGTTAGTTACAAGTTATAGCATTACTTACCAAAGCTTAGAATAAAACTACTTTATATCAGTTATGATTTGTGCAAGGTCTTTGAAATAGTAAGACCTTGATTTGTGTAACAAGTTTTAATGAAGATGAATCAAAATAAGAAGCTAATAAACATTTCCATGATATTTCAACTTTCCATAAAAGGGTTTGAATATCACCAAATACACAAAGTCAAATAAATTACCTTAAATGCACAAATTTCCCATGCTAAATGGATGACTGCCTGTGCCACTGGTGCTACATGCACACAGGACTTCAGTTTGTCAACATCCTTTTGGAGCCGTTTCAGTTCACTCACTTCATTTTAAAAGAAAAAAAACATTACATGTACTCCAATACAAGGAGAAAGCATGGTTACTGTTTTCATTTGTAAGGCAAAGTTGTGTGTTTTATACCTGACCAAATGCACTGATAAAAAAATTTCAGGAAGACTTGCAGTATCTATATTTTTGCTTGTTTTTGAATAATTTGGTTCTAAAAATTGCAAAAAAAATTGCTATTACTTACATATTTGTTGTAAAACATCTTCCCGGCTTCCCCCGACATCCTCAAACAATTCTCCTGATTAACCGTTTCGGTAATTGTCATGCGCAGTGCATGCTGGGGTGTCTTGGAAATGGGAGCAGCCGGAAGTGATACGCTGAAGGACATCTTCATTAATCTACCGCATTGAATAGTTAGTCGGTACTGGTAAGTGTCCCTATATTCCGGCTTGGTTAATCATCGTAGTACCAGAGTACTATAATGGTGGCAAGCGGTTAAATTTGGCGTTATTTTGGTCTCCGAACGCAGGTCGGTTGGCCCTAATTCCTGAAAAGCGATTTTGTGTCGGAGGTGAAATACACTCTCTGAGACTGGTTACTTGGCCGGAATTATTAACGATACCATCCCTCCAACCAGTATCGACATCGATGATTCTGCATTTCGTTGTATTGTTTGATGCAGCGAATTTTTGTTTGCGGAAGGTGCACGTTACTCAACCGTGAAAGTACAGGCGTCGTTCATCTCGCCGTACTTCCGCCACGGATTGTAGCAGCTTTCGGACAACTAATTTCGGACGTTCATTTATCCCTTCCAAAAAACACTTGTTTATCTAGTGAATGGAAGAGGGGTTAGGCAGACAGCATTCGTCCATTGCCAACGTTAGTCCGTCTGCACCGGTAGACGGAATTTGAAAGTATAAAGGAAAATTTTGAATAAAAGTGTTTAAACAATTTTGATTTAGTGTTGCAGTATTTATTTTTGGCAATTTTTTTTTGGCAACTCCTGAAGATGGCACCACAGTGTTGAAGATTCCAGGTAAGTCGAACACAGCTGAAACGGGATCCTGAGTTCTTGTCAGCTCCCGCAACAATGATGCTATTAATTTTGCAGACCAGGAGCAGTTGTAAGTGATACCTGATGTGAAAGAATGTCTAGCCAAGGCAATGGTGCCCTTAGCTTAGTGTCTTGCCGGACGATGTGTCGGCAAAGCCTGTTAAGCTCAAACGCCAAGAGGTGGCATCAGCAAGAGTAAGGCTAGACTTAGCTTGAAGACCATAAGGTTTATGCGGGTGGGACTCAGCCGCATAAGTAACCTCAACCATAGGAAGGTGAGTCCTTAGTTAACAGGACAATTGCAGAAGACCCTGCTACAAGGAATGGGGGTTGGGGAGACCAACCCTCGACTAAAGAAACAGGCTGAGGAGGTCGAGTTAAATAGCAGCAAGGTGTTGTATCATCTCACCTTTGCTCAAACAGGATTCAACTGAGAAAATTGCAGCAGATGAGGACATTTGACAGACATAGGTAAGTCCTGCAGCACCCACCGAGGGTAAGGCTGATATGGCTGGCAAGGATACACAAGAAATAGTCTTGGTGAGTCAGCTTAGGTCAGCATTTCGGATTACCATGAAGGTTGGGGTAGGGGACAAACCTGTGGTAGCTGTAACAGTACTGCTGGTTAGGTTACACTTAAATGGAATAGGGTGTACTCTGTCTTGAAAGGTTTACCCCCATAGTTCTGGAACTCAGAGTTTCTTGGTGTGGGGAGGGAGATGAAGATGGAAGGGTTTGAAGTGGGTCCTATTTAGTTGAAGTTTAGCAGGTGCATATTCTAGTCTTCCTGGGTTGCAAGGTGGGTCAAAACACCTTGCCATGTCTGACGCAGACATTGAGGTTGTACAGAATTTGGCTACAGCTGAAATCTGTTAGATGTGGAACGTTTCATGGTTTGATCAACTACCATCGAAACTTCATTTAGGCTTGATTAGCCTTTGTATGCAGTAACGGGTGAAACAAGTAGCTATTGGAAGACCAAAGAGCAGATAGGCTATTGTGAGACACACAAAGAATTGTTAGTTATGGTGCGCTTCTCCAAGCTGTACAGGCATTACCTGATTGGTAAGCCCTTTGTTGTCAGAACTGACCACTCAAGTCTGACGTGGTTGATGAGATTCCGGGAGCCTCAGGGGCAGCTGGCTCGTTGGCTGGAAGAGTTGTCCCAGTACAACATCGTTCTACAGCATCGGAGAGGTTGCGAGCACGGGAATGCGGATGCTTTGTCCAGGATACGGCCGAGTGAGGGACAGTGCGTTGCATATGGTGCAGGGATGCAACCCGAGCAGTTGTCATGAGGCAGTGGTATTTACTGTGTGAAAGCCCATTACTGGGGGGTTTTCTGTAAGTAGATGAGGCCATACCTTCAGCCCAAAGGGGACACCAGTGGAGACCAGGTTAACGTGACCTTGGGTTTGTGTCCCGGTCTGGGGGCGGTGGGGACGTCTACAGGTCACAGTATGGGGTCCATCATCACAGTGACGACAGTGGCAAGACGGGGATGACATGAGGGGCAGATCCAGAGGCAGAGGAAAGTGCAGTGGACAGCAGCGGCCAAGGGAGCAATGTCTTGTGGTGTCTAAGAGCGAAAAATAGTAGCTACCAGAGTGCATGTGTCACTAGGCACTACAGTTGTTTGACAAAAGGCAGCGCAGATGTCTTAGTCTGAGAAGGAAGACGCCACATCTACACTTCTCAAGCCTTTAAACGGTGTCGCTGAACTACTGTTTGAAGTATTGCTATGGAGAGGTATGTTTGCTGAACTTCCTCTGGATACAGCTAGGCGCAATGCAGAGGGTGGTTCCATGACATACTGGTATGAGATATAGCAGTTTACCACAGCCAAATCCTCCAGATGGATCTATTGGGTCCAGCCTCGAAGATAAAGTGGGGGGGGGGAGTGTGGTGATTGGGCCGTTTCGGTAGATCGGGACCGTTTCGGTAATTGTCATGCGCAGTGCATGCTGGGGTGTCTTGGAAATGGGAGCAGCCAGAAGTGATACGCTGAAGGACATCTTCATTAATCTACCGCATTGAATAGTTAGTCGGTACTGGTAAGTGTCCCTATATTCCGGCTTGGTTAATCATCGTAGTACCAGAGTACTATAATCTTTATCAATTACCAAATCTGTATTATTTCAGATTTTTAATTCAGATGTAACACTATCAAAGTGCCTATTGCACAGCTAAGAATCTAGCTAAGAATGACAATGACTATGACATTGTAACATGGGTTATGCATGCCATCGTGATAAGATGAAAATTTTATCCCAAACTAGATTTCTAGTGAAAATAATTTTTAGGTAATGAAGAAATTTACTTTCAATTAAATAGATCTAGAGAGTATAGATCTACAGTACTTGGTTTATACAAGCTTCTATTCAAAATTAAGAACAAATGACATATTTTCACAATGTAGATCTGACCTTAATTTTCAGGGGCAGTCGATTTACAGCAGTTTTCAACGTTTATTGATTTTCTACTTTCAGTTTCATTTTCAAAAAAAAAAAACACGCTGTAAAAACTCTAACTCTGTGAGGATTGCTATTGGGACTTACACCTATAAATTAAAGAAGCAGAATCGATCCATCCGTTGAAAATGCTTAAACTTGGAGACAAGAATGAAAACAAAAACAACTGTTGAACTATCTTTCTGCCAAATTCTGAAGTCTTGAAAACAATGAGGACCGGATCTACCTTACGTCAAAATCATATGTTTTTCATGTGGTACTGGTTTCCATATGTCATTTTACATATGAAAAACATGTTTGCATACACATGTTTTTCATTACATATGAAACACACATGTTTTCCATATGGAAAACATGTATATGGAAACATGTGGTGTTTCACACATATGTTAAACATATGGGGCAATTCTTCCTGTGTAGCGACACATGTATTGCACATAACACTCTTGTTGATCCTAGCTATGGATTAGCTTTAGAATTTCTATATCAACCGTTCTTGTACCACATGGACCAACCTTTTAAACGGATACTGCCGATTTATTCTCCAAGTCTATTTCCATTATGTTTTATTACTTGTTTACCTATCATAGACAGGACAGTGTCATTCCTTATTATATCAGATTTGATAATGCACTAGAACATGACATTTCATCATAGATACCGAAGAGTGTATGATGCAACAAAACCCACCAAGGTTAATTATAATCTTCATGATATAACACAATCAAGACAATGGCAACCAAAGGTACCTGCATTATTTTTCTTCGTCTAATGACTAATCCATAAAAATGTCAGGAAGTATTCATGTGATTGTAGCGAGCGAGAATAAATTAACTAGTATAAACTAAACCGGAGAGAAGCGGAAACTGTGGGTTCCGATGATAACATTAACCAATGTAATTGTAATGACATATTTTTGTGTCATTGAAAAGGGGACAATAAACAGAAGAGTATTGTACAGATGTCTTCCATAAAACGTTCATTCATAAAAAACACAGCATGTATTGCAATACATTTTGAACTCGGTTGCGTAAGTTTTTTCCCCCATGTGTTGCCCGTAACACTCCTGTTCATCCTAGCTATGGATTGTTCAGCAACTTTTAAATACCAGTACTGTCCGGTTAGGATAATTTTACAATGACGCAACAGAAGAGTCTACTTTTATTGGGTTACACGTTATCTTATTACAAGGGAGAGCACTAGGCGTAATTAATTTCAATATATATTATATTGTACATTTCATATAGACGATGTCACTATAGTGCAGTAGGTAACGACTCCGGTTGCTGATTATTTGGGTTGTGTCAAACAGGAGTTCATATAGGGACATGTACATGAAACTTTTACTCACTTTTTTTTCAGTAAGATAGTTTTAATTTATTTCTTCTTTTTTGTTTCATTGATATGTTTACTTCTATAATCATTTTAATTCATGTATTTTTATGATTGTACTAAGAACAAATTAAACAATCAAATGAATATCAAATTTTGCCTTTACCTGACAATTCAACTGCAACAGTTCAAAGGAACAATGTACCTTCATTACTTGCTGAAGAATTGTCTTGTACATAATCCATTACACGAGATGCCAGTAAACACGAAATGCTCGTGCTTGAAATGGTTATTGAATATTTCAGTTTTAGTCATTTTACTTTCATTTACTGTTTATTGTTTGTCTAAAAAGATTGTAAAACATGTATGTACACAATTAAAATGTTACCTGAAGTAATACTGAAATAGTTCAATGGAAAAAATATAAAGCTTTGATGAGGATCGAACCAGTCCTTAAACTCTTTATTTGTAGACACCCAGTGCCCTCCCCACTGTGCCATCGCACGGTTCTCACTAGCGGATCCAGGGGGAGGGGGGCGCACCCGGCGCGCGCCTTCCCCCCCCCCCCTAAAATTCCCCAACCTTACATAAATATCTGAGTATAAATTTATATTTTCTGTATCCGAAATCGGTATCTTAAAAGTATCAAAAACACGTTTGAAATGCAGGAAAATGCACGAAATGACACCCTCGAAAAAAAATTTTTTCAGGGGAGCATGACCCGAACCCCCCTAGAAAGTGCCTCCCTATTTTTTAACCTCTGGCTACGGCCCTGATATTGTTCATTGCAATTCAATTATACATGTTAATTATACACTCGCTCGCTCCACCGCTATTTAGAGTTCGATTACTTAAAACCAAAGAATAAAACACAGTCATAAAAGCCGTCTTAGAAGGCTTGAGCAGAACCAAAAAATGGCAAAAAAGTTACGCCCCCCCCCCCAAATCCTGGATCCGCCCCTGGTTCTATTGTATATTCATGTATACACATATAAAGTATCTGTTACGTCACTGTCACATTATCCAAACTAGGTTATATACTTCCTTAGTTCTTATTACGTGGGGAAATACATTACACGTAAAATAGATAGGACAGTATCAAATTTGGTTTTGAACTAGAACATGACATAGATAACGAGTGTATGATGCAAAAGAAAAAAAACTTTAACGTTAATCATTATCTTCACGATATAATGGCAACGAAAGGTACGTGCACAAGTTCTCTTCTTCTTTTCAAGACTACGTCATTCCATAAAAATGTCAGGAAGTATTCGTGTGATTGTAGCGAGCGGGATGGGGCTTAGGTGAGGGGTAGAAGAAAGGGGTAGCAAATCGTTGAGTTTAGGAGTAGAAGAGATTTTGAGAGAATGGATGAGGTGAGGAAAGAGAGTAGAGAAGCAGTGAGTTAACGGTAAGGAGAGGAAGAAATTTGATGTTAAGGGGTTGAAGAAAGGGGTTCAGAGGAGTTATATAGATTATTAGTGAGCAGAGGGGATAATAGTGGGGAGAAGTGAGTATGTTTGAGTGAGGGGGATGGGTGGGTGGTGCAAGTGGTAGATTAGAGAGAGGTGCGCACGAGTCGAGTTCTAATTTGCTGTAGTAACCTAATAAGATTGCCGTCACTTAAAATGAGTTTCTTTTCGATAAGATTTGTAATATGTAAAAAATTAAATAATAAATGAATGGGTCCTGGGCAATGACTAAATTAAGACACTGTTCTAAGGTAAATTGTGATAGTTTTGTGTGACAGATTTCTTGGCATATTTTAACACACTCAGTAGCAATTCGCACAAACTTAAATTGTTCGTGGGTATAATGGTTGGAAACAATATTTTATCTGTTATTATTGAAAAAAATAGGCTTACCTTTTCGGAAAACTGACAGATGTATAGGCTTTTGTCAAATTTAGTCACCCGGTAAATGATATATCAACGATCAATAAAATAAGATGCATGTCAAAATCATATAATTTATATATACAGTCAAACCAATTAGGACAGAAAAATACTGGATGCTTTTGGCAGTTGGCTATTTAATCTGTGATCTGTGATCAGGGATTCAGCTATATTGTTTACCATTTGTTAAATCGAGCTTGTAGTATGGTAAATATGATATTTACGTATGTGTTCAAGTATCATGTAAAATAAACATATCATACGCGCCTTGTAAAATAGACAACAGGTCTCTTCCTTAAAATAATTTAACCTTTCTTTTTAGACTTACGTGATCGCCTGAAGGATGGAGGGAACGTTGTCATTGCAGAAGGATACGTCTGGGAGCTAGAGAGGAGAGGATTTGTTAAATTTGGGGGCCAAATTCCTGAAGTAGTTTTAGAAAAACCGGAAGAAGTTGAGCTGTTGCATGAAGAATTTTGTCTTGCCGGAAGCGACGTTGTTGAAGCTTTTACTGTATGTTTTAAAGAGTTTCAGGTTTTTCCTATCGGTTTAAGATAAATAACACAAGTGCAGTCATTTTCAGTCCTGCGGATTGTTTCGTTTATTTGGATGCATACATTTGGTTTCATCTCTTTGCCTGAAAATGAGATTTGAATGTCTTTTAAAAATGTCAAAACTATGACTTGAAAACTTAATGTTTCTTTTTATTGACAATTTTAAATCACATTTCTATTGCATGAAGTTTAAATGCTTTTAAACGCACATATACATACAATACACTTCAGTTCAACCATTTTCAGTATTATGGGCATCGTGAATACATGCGACGTTTTGGCCGGGAGAAAGATCTTGAGAAGTTGAACAGAGACGCCATGACAATAGCCAAGAAAGTTGCCGATAAATATGGTAAACTTGTAGCAGGAGGACTGTCTAACACACCACTGTATAAGCAACATGACAAGGAGGCACATCAAAAAATATATGATATGTTCAAGGTGAGAGTATGTGACGTCCCGTATCGAATACCAACGTTTCCCCTTTTATAATATGCTTCATCACTGAATAATTGATTGATACGGTATATTTAACGGGGGTTCCGGCAATGACTTGACCAATAATTTGACCGAATATGAGTATGTAGGGGACTCTGGTAGAGTTCGAGAAGGTTGAAAGCCTTTACACAGCCCCACTCAGTCGATCGAAGCACAAAACGAGTGCGGCCAAATCGAAGTCGTTTAAATTGGCACTTAAAGCATAATAGCTTGTTAGTTCACTACTATGGACTCGAACTGCAAATCGCATTTGCATATGGCTACGTTAGATTAATATTAATCATTATTTTTTAGGAGCAGGTTATCTGGTTTATAGAAGGTGGTGCTGATTACATTATAGGAGAAACATTTGATTCCTTCGGAGAAGCTGAAATAGCTCTTAAGGCTATAAAGGATCATGGAAAAGGTAAGTGTCAGGTGGTTATGTATGGTTTCAAAGCGATTCAATAATATACATAACAAAGTAGGGAATACTTAAAGAACGTGCAAGCTCTCTATATATACAGTGGTTTACAGAAAAATTCGGATTGAAATTAATACAACAGCATGAAAGCAACAACCAGGGTTCGATGTCAACTTTCGTTGTAATTAGACATTATGCTTATATCACAGGTTAGCTCCACTTAGTTTGTTGTTTGTGATATTCCAGGTTGTCCAGCTGTAATAACAATGTCAGCTTATTTTCCCGATCAGACTACGGATGATGTTCCTTTCACTGAAGCATTAAAACGTCTGGAAGATCAAGGTGCCGATGTAGTTGGTCTTAACTGTTCTCGTGGCCCTGAAACCATGCTACCACTCCTTAAAGACATCAGAAAAGTTTGCAAGGTAACAATATGTCATGATACAAGTCATGAAACAATTTCAGCTGAAGCCCGAAAAAACATGACTTATTATTATGTTTTTTTCTTGACTATACCTGACGTTGAAACGACACTTTGATGTTGGAACGATGGAACCCATATCAGAAAGGACGTAAATTACATTTGTATCAGTCTTTTGATACTTTATACTTATTTCTTTTAGCTCCATTGTGAAGAAAGCTTGTAGCGTATCGAGTCACTCTCGAGACCTCTTCCTGGAAAAAAACAATACTGGTGTTATATTAGGATGTACGGTCGGGACCCAAGTGGGGCTCGAACCCGCAACCTCCAGTATGAGGGGCAGACACCTTAACCTCTACATCACCGCTCGCCTGTTATCTAATGCCAGTGAGTGATATAAAATAATTATCAGTAATAGGACTATATTAAATAATTGATGTATTTGTGAAATCCTTTTAGGGACCGATCGCTGCCCTTCCAGTGCCATACAGAACCACGGAAAGCGAAAAGACGTTCTACGCTTTAACAGATCCTAAGACAGGTAAAAGTCTCACAAACTAGAATGACAAAAGATGGTTTGACGAATTCGTTTTGTCAGTTTGACAACTTTTACAGTTGAAGCTATGAAACATAATGAACCACCTGAGGCTGTATGAGTATTAGAAGAACATGGTGTCCCCAGTCAAACTGTATTTTGGATCCGGTCCTTTTCAATAGGTAGATCACAGTCAGTAGTGGTTAACGGATGCACGTCTAATCAAGTCCCTGTCATGTCCGGGGTCCCCGAGGGGCTCTGTCCTAGGACCTCTCCTGTTCCTATTCTACATAAATGATCTCCCTGACACTGTCACCTCCAAGGTGCGTCTATGCGCTGATGATACTGCCGTTTACCTTGCAGTTACTTCCCTTTCCGATTGTCAATCTCTCTAAGATAGAAACTTATGAGAAATTGTTTGAAATTGAGTTTAACCATTGAAATGCAGGTCCCAAATAGTACACGTAGCAGAAAGCTTATCCAGTTCCTTTGTAAACTTCGTGGTCAAACACCCTCGCCAGTTAAGGATGCAAAATACCTTGGTGTAGACTTTAGCCAAGCACACATATCCAGAATATCAACGAACGCAAATGAAACACTAGGCTTCCTCAAACGTAACATCAGAACAACATATGAAAATCACTCCCTTACAAAACATTAGTCAGACCACAATTATATATACCCAGTTATCTAGAAGTCCCAAACAGGTTAACAAGACATATGCATCACCTTAGTCTCCGTCAAACCTATGCAAACTTGGACTTCTTTAAGTTCTCATCCCGCCCATACCACAGTGCTGTTAAGTAGGTTACCCTCTGTCTGATCTTGAATCATTGAAGCTGGCACTGGACAAGCCAAGTTATTAATCATACAGCAGTTGTTTTCAGACCTTTTATTTTACTCTTTTTAACAGTTTTAACAACCTTGATTCTCCTAACTGGAATTACTATCTTGCATTTATCTTATTTCATCTTTGCGTGCACCCTGCCAATAACGAGAGGTGTGAGGCAGTATGACAAAATAGATAGATTCATGTAAGATAGATAGGTAGAACAATTGAAATACCTACTGTGATGTGAAAATTAAATTTGGCCATTAGACTATGCTTATTTAAAACGTTCATTTATTTAGCAGGACGTTAATTTCATCGTCACCATCCTAGCATATAAGCAAACAAGTCATGAAAAGACGGTCATGGCGTTCCATATGATCTCCCTGTCAAATCTGCTAATCTTTAAAACACGTACAATATGCGTGTCAATTACAATAAACCGGACGTTTTAAAATTCAAACAGAAGCTTTTAGAAATGTCTGTATTAAGACAGAACAAGAATGTGAGATCTTATCTTCCATTTCACTTCTCTTCTTGCTTTCATTGATTATTCTCTCTCTTCAACCTTTCTTTCTGCTAAGTTTTTATTTTTAAAAAACCTTAGCATGCTCCATATTATTATACCTTAAAATAATGTGTACTTTTTATTTTTTGTCATAATGCATACGTTTGTCTCAAAAATAAATGATAGAAAAAAGATTTGTGGGTAAACGATTCATACAAACCCATTCATTAGTGTTTATGTTATAGGTGAAAATGTATACACGCGCAATCTGGATGTAGTCAGGAGCTCGCGAGATGAAATACGTCAGTTTGCTGAAGATGTCAAAGCCCTTGGTGTTCAGTACATTGGGCTGTGCTGTGGTGCCTATCCGAGCCAGGTTAGAGAGGTGGCGGAAGTGTATGGCAAGAATCCTCCAGCATCGAGATACGCCATGGACCTTACTAAGAGCCCTTACACCCTTGGGGAAAACCCAGAAGCCGAAATGCTAAAACTTAGAAAGTATAAGACTGGGAAATAATACGAACAAACTGGTACAATGTGTTTAATAGATATCAATTTTTTCCATAAAAACACATCTAAATATGTAACTGATGATATAAATAAATGAGCTAGAAATTTACAAGCATGCTGGTATGTAACCTAATTCGCAAAAATAAACTGTACAAATGTACATAGTTCACTATCTTATTTGCCTCCACTACTTCAAAACGATTTAGAACATATCGATATTTGACTCTTACGATACGCCTAACATAATTTGCATTTGTATAAACATAATTTGTTTTATGAAATACAGGACCAGTGGAAGAGAAGAACATTTTTATTGTTATTTAAGACCCCGTTAGTTATGTAACTGAATCAGCCACTGACCAGTGTCAATGTCCCCGATTTAGTAATAAATGCTTATTTATCCTTGTTAAGACTCTTCAAGACATTTGTCTAATCATCAGTACCTGGAGCGAGAGTTTATGACCCTGTTGAGATCGAATTTGAAGGGTCTGATTGGACCACTGTACATAGAAGTATGGCCCCTGGATTAAACGCCAATTTAGAACTATGATAAAAGTAGGAGCAAATCAGCGGTCCAGTGGTTAACGTTCTGGACTTTCAATTTAAAGATTGCTACATGTTCGACCCCCGCTCCTACATAAACATTGACATCACCTTTGGTCTTTAGGATGAGACCTAAAACCGAGGTCCGATGAATCGTTGCTGTACTCCAGGCATGTTAAAGAACCAGGGATGTCTCTGGAACGGGACGCGTTTTGTTTCTTGCACTATCCCCAGAAACCTAAAATAAGTAAACTCCTATGGGGGATTATCCAGCACTAACGATAAAACTCTAATACATGATAACAAAATAGCACCATTTATTCAGGAATCCAAATCATGTTAAAACAGAATGTGTATGACAGCAAATTCTTAATTACTGATTAGTGAACCGCGTTAACAATTCGCATGTCACATTTGGCATATGACTTTCATGAAACGTTTGATCAGAAGGTAGAATTTAGTGTGCATAATGCCAGTATACAAAAAGTTCATATGGAGTGAAAACATATCAATCATATATACATCATGTCAACATTTTACAGGTTATAGGTAAAATTCGATATTTCTACTATTATCATGTTTACATAAACAAGGTATAAGGGGTATAGTCCTTTTATGATAACTTGATAGCGCGTCATAGGATTAGGTTCAACTTGACAGGTAAATCAGGTATAACGGTTATCTCGGTACTTGTTATGGAGAATATTAAATAAATAGTTAACAAATCGCGGAAAATAATTATTGCCTGAATAGGTCAACTGGTTAGTACGTAGACAATTTGATCGTATAGTTTTGACGGTTCAGGTTCGAATCCAGGTGATTCTAATTTTTCATGAATCTTTTTTTTCATTTCTTCGTTCTTCTTTTAGCAAACATGAAATTAAATACACGAGAATATCATGTCTAATATGTAAACCTTTCGTCAATACAGAACTCGTTTTGCCAGATTTTGTATGTACAGTGTAACCTCCACTAACGGTCACCTCCCACTAACAGCCACCTCATCACAACAGCCAGTTTTAATTCCCCCGTTGGGTTTTCTATATGTTTTACCTCCCACCAACAGCCACCTCCAAACTCCGGCCAACGGCCACTATTTTTCATCCCGAATTGACAGAAAAACTCTCAAACGGCCATGGAACACACTAACCGCCCGTCAAGATTTTGACCGGAAAAGGTTTCCATAAAGCAATTTTCGGAAAATTTCGAGTTATATTTTGGACTGAAATTCGGTCGTGGTCGGACGTGAAATTCGCCCACAGAATGGATGTACATGTATACGTACACAACAGTCACCCATTCTGGTTTCCTAGGATGCACTACGACATCCATAAATTGGTCTTTTGTGGAGTATTTACTGTTCAGACACACTACGAGGCCATAAATGGTTTACCGTTGTATACGACAGACGCCCAATAATGGATTTATGTACACAAATATCCCAAGTCGCAAAAGATGTTACCAGCGCCCATTTCTTGTTTCCCCGAGATATACTACGACATCCATATAATTATTGGTCTATTGTCATATATTGTTAGTTACTGCTCAAGTAAGGAAAAGGTCACCCAACATATTCTTCACAGAAGGACAGGTATCATGTATCAAACACAGATCTAATTATGTATGTTCATGTAAAACATACAATACAGAATCCGGGACGGGAAGCTTGTGCCGGTTTTTATATACAAAAAAGTATGGACACCTGTACATGCAAACACCTGCGTCACCTTAAATTTCAAAACTAACAATTATTAAATATTTTAAAGTATGTCACGGTATTAAATGATCATTGCACCATTTGTGCACAAAACATCCGAAATTTAATACCTCAGACATTACCTGCAGATCTGCGTATCTGCACCTGACATCGAACATCATTATACTACCAAAAACTTAACTTCTCATGATTAAATTTCGTTTAGAATGTGTTTGAAAAGAAAATATAAGATACTTGTAGTTTATATCCCGAAAAACTGTACGTACATGTGCTTCT
The DNA here is from genome assembly GCA_022818135.1 of Saxidomus purpurata. Taxonomy (NCBI): domain Eukaryota; kingdom Metazoa; phylum Mollusca; class Bivalvia; order Venerida; family Veneridae; genus Saxidomus; species Saxidomus purpurata. The sequence goes on from JAFMSR010000003.1 coordinate 55,426,200, forward strand.
AATATTTATAATACTTTTATTGCCACTTTGACATTCTGTATTAAACCCGATTAAAAACAATAAAAAAGCTGATCATATATGTATTACCGCATAATAATCCCTCTGTGCAACAGCCACCTCTGGACAACAGCCAATTTCCATTCATCCGATTGATGGCTGTTGTCGGGAGGTTGCACTGTAAATATTTCATACCCTATATGAATTAATTTTAATGCATTGCTCGCATTCCTATTCAGAACTTTACGAGAACAGATGTTAATATTTCCATGAAATGTGTTAACTCTTGATAATCAAAGAATTTAAACAGGATTTATGAAAAAAAGAAAAAATAGAAAGCCTAACATTCTGGGATTCGAACCAACGACCTTGTCATAAAAAGATGCAATTTCACTGCCGTTACCACTAAGCCAATGACTAGTTTTATATTATCTTTGTGAAAAACAAATACTTATTGTATTGACAAAAAGCTGTCTTACCTGTTTTGGTGTTTTCAAAATACCAGCAAACGTAAACATCATGTGACGCAACTTTCAAGTTATCATAAAAGGACTATAGTCAGGCGTAAATTATCCCTTTATACTTTGTTTGAAAAGGTATATGTACGCAAGCCTTCATGTTTCACCACAGACGTGTAGCGCAGCCCGTTGAAACTTGGTTTCACGAGTTCGAGTCCTGGCTGCAGAAGATTTTTTTTAAAGACTTTTCATCTATGTTAGTCTTTTAACGGTTCACGACATGCACGGGTGTTTACTAGAAGTAAATGTAAAATGATCTCAGAATTATATCTACATACATTACGAAGCTTAAAAAAATGCATTCTGGCTACAGACGTTGTTTTCCGGCGACAATTCATAAATTCGATTGTATTCAGACACCTTATCCTCTACGCCACGGCGGCTTTACGAATGTGCACCGTTCTTTATCCACTATATCTATAAATGTGTTTATCATAATACTATTTCCTTAATGAGCGTCAATTTGGTAGGTAGTAGGTAGTTGGTAGTTGGATATTCGAATAACCAACTACCTACTAGTTGGTAGTTGGTTATTAGTAATTCCAAACTATATAACAGCTGGCAGTTGGTAACTCAATACACTATCACCAGAATGAAATATTCAAACACACAATACCCCTTCCTTAACACAGAATAAAGCAGGGGGCCTAGTTGGTTATTCGCGTGAATCTCCAACTACCAACCAGAAGGTAGTTGGTAATTCGAACTTTGCATGTATTCCTCTCAAAAAAGAAAGTTTTTTTCAGGAAGAAATGTAACGGAAATATAACAAGATAGTTGTGTTCTACAACATGGTAACACCCCTTCTCCCTACGTCCACCAGGGGACTCAGTTGGTTATTCGCGTGAATCCCCAACTACCAACCAGAAGGTAGTTGGTAATTCGAACTTTGCATGTATTCCTCTCAAAATAGAAAGTATTTTTCGGGAAGAAATATTACTGATATATAACAAGATAGATGTGTTCTACAACATGGCAACACCCCCTTCTCCCTGTGTGCACTTGGGGACTCAGTTGGTTATTCGCGTGAATCCCCAACTACCAACCAGAAGGTAGTTGGTAATTCGAACTTTGCATGTTTTCCCGTCAAAATAGAAATCATTTTTCCGGAAGAAATGTAACGGATATATAACAAGATAGATGTGTTCTACAACATGGTAACACCCCCTTCTCCCTACATCCACCAGGGGACTCAGTTGGTTATTCGCGTGAATCCCCAACTACCAACCAGAAGGTAGTTGGTAATTCGAACTTTGCATGTATTTCTCTAAGAAAAGAAAGTATTTTTCCGGAAGAAATGTAACTGATATATAACAAGATAGATGTGTTCTACAACATGGTAACACCCCCTTCTCCCTACGTCCACCAGGGGACTCAGTTGGTTATTCGCGTGAATCCCCAACTACCAACCAGAAGGTAGTTGGTAATTCGAACTTTGCATGTTTTCCCGTCAAAATAGAAAGTATTTTTTTCGGAATAAATGTAACGGATATATAACAATATACATGTGTTCTACAACATGGCAAAACCCCCTTCTCCCTACGTCCACCAGGGACTCAGTTGGTTATTCGCGTGAATCCCCAACTACCAACCAGAAGGTAGTTGGTAATTCGAACTTGCATGTTTTCCCGACAAAACAGAAAGTATTTATCCGGAAAAATATTAACGAATATATAACAAGATAGATGTGTTCTACGACATGGTAACATTCCCTTTTCTCAACGTCCACCAGAGGCCTCAGTTGGTTATTCGCGTGAATCCCCAACTACCAACCAGAAGGTAGTTGGTAATTCGAACTTTGCATGTTTTCCCGTCAAGATAGAAAGTATTTTTCCGGAAGAAATGTAACTGATATATAACAAGATAGATGTGTTCTTCAACATGGTAACACCCCTTTCTCCCTACATCCACCCGGGGACTCAGTTGGTTTTTCGCGTGAATCCCCAACTACCAACCAGAAGGTAGTTGGTTATTCGGATTTTGAATGTTTTTTTTTACTGAAAACAGAAAGTTTTTTTTCAGTAATTACTATAGCGGATATATTTCCAGATAAATGTTTTACTGTCATTTGCATCATCTTTAAAGAGCAATGCACCACGAGCAATAATCATAATTCAAATAGGTAGTACGTTATCAAGTATAAATTTCACCTATATAGCGCCGAGCTTTTTAGAATTTGAGCACAAAGTTCTGCGAATTTTAAAGAAGTCTGTCTGACTAAGATCTAGGATTGTCCAGTGCTAGTCCGTGTACATTTAGTACTTCCCATGTACTAACCTTTTCTTTTGGATGAATATAAAGGTACCAACACGAAAAGGAAATGAACGGGCTTCAATGTTCACTACCATTATTTCATATCTTGTTAAAATCAAATGTTCTACATGTTTCAACTACGTTACTATCACTAACAACTGGATGTACATTTAATTCCAAGTAATATTTGTAATTATGTACTTTTACGTCAGAAAAATGACGTGCGTTAATATTTGTTTGGAAATCAAACATTACATTTACTGGATTACAATAAAAGGACAGCTGTTATTTAGACAAGAACCATCTATCACGGTGTTGACAGTATGTGTTGATTATGAGAAATTTAGTAGTAACACAGGCCATTTTTAAGATGATGTAGTATGAATTTAACCGACGACATCGTGGAAAAGAACAAAAGTCAAAAATATTTTGTTCCGCTAGTTCCAATTCAATACAACAATAACAACAACAACAACAACAACAACCATTTTACAATAAACCCAGTTTTGGCTTGCCAACCCTGTTTCTCTCATGTAGCTGTACTGCATATTATCAAACGCACTCGTAAATACTTTTACAGACGTAAAGCATGTCTGCCTTTTAATCCCTGTACGAAAAAATACGAATATCAGTGTTTTGTAATTATTTGATACATATATAATCACTATTTCGAAAATGAATGATATATCTCAGCAGTAATCCGTTGTTATTAAATGATTAACAAGTATCTTATTACATGCAAAGTTTGAATAACCTACTACCTTTCTGGTAGGTAGTTGGGGATTCACGCGAATAACCAACTGAGTCCCCTGGTGGAAGTAGGAGAAAGGAGGTGTTACCATGATGTTGAATACATTTATCTGGTTACAGATCAGTTACAGTTATTATTGAAAAAAGCTATCTGTTTTCCTTGAAATACATTCAAAATCCGAATTACCAACTACCTTTCTGGTAGGTAGTTGGGGATTCACGCGAATAACCAACTGAGTCATCTGGTGGATGTAGGGAGAAGGGAGTGTTACCATGTTGTAGAATACATCTATCTTGTTATAAATTAGTAACATTTATTTCAGATAAATACTTTCTGTTTTGACTGGAAAACATGCAAAGTTCGAATTACCAACTACCTTCTGGTTGGTAGTTGAGGATTCACGCGAATAACCAACTGAGTCATCTGGTGGATGTAGGGAGAAGGGAGTGTTACCATGTTGTAGAACACATCTATCTTGTTATAAATTAGTAACATTTATTTCAGATAAATACTTTCTGTTTTGACGGGAAAACATGCAAAGTTCGAATTACCAACTACCTTCTGGTTGGTAGTTGGGGATTCACACGAATAACCAACTGAGTCCCCTGGTTGATGTAGGGAGAAGGGGGTGTTATCATGTTGCAGAACATATCTATCTTGTTATATATTCGATAATTTTTTTCCGGATAAATACTTTCTGTTTTGACGGGAAAACATGCAAAGTTCGAATTACCAACTACCTTCTGGTTGGTAGTTGGGGATTCACGCGAATAACCAACTGAGGCCTCTGGTGGACGTTGTGAAAAGGGAATGTTACCATGTTGTAAAACACATCTATCTTGTTATATATTCGTTAATATTTTTCCGGATAAATACTTTCTGTTTTGTCGGGAAAACATGCAAAGTTCGAATTACCAACTACCTTCTGGTTGGTAGTTGGGGATTCACGCGAATAACCAACTGAGTCCCCTGGTATTTGTAGGGAGAAGGGGGTGTTACCATGTTGTAGAACACATCTATCTTGTTATATATCCGTTACATTTATTCCTGAAAAATACTTTCTATATTGACGGGAATACATGCAAAGTTCGAATTACCAACTACTTTCTGGTTGGTAGTTGGGGATTGACGCGAATAACCAACTGAGTCCCCTAGTGCACATAGGGAGAAGGGGGTGTTGCCATGTTGTAGTACACATCTATCTTGTTATATATCAGTAAAATTTATTCCGGAAAAATACTTTCTATTATGACAGGAAAACATGCAAAGTTCGAATTACCAACTACCTTCTGGTTGGTAGTTGGGGATTCACGCGAATAACCAACTGAGTCTTCTAGAGCACATAGGGAGAAGGGGGTGTTGCTATGTTGTAGAACACATCTATCTTGTTATATATCAGTTACATTTCTTCCGGACAAATGCTTTCTATTTTGACGGGAAAACATGCAAAGTTCGAATTACCAACTACCTTCTGGTTGGTAGTTGGGGATTCACGCGAATAACCAACTGAGTCCCCTGGTGGACGTAGGGAGAAGGGGGTGTTGCTATGTTGTAGAACACATCTATCTTGATATATATCAGTTACATTTCTTCCGGAAAAATACTTTCTTTTTTGAGAGGAATATATGCAAAGTTCGAATTACCAACTACCTTCTGGTTGGTAGTTGGGGATTCACGCGAATAACCAACTGAGTCCCCAAGTGCACACAGGGAGAAAGGGGTGTTGCCATGTTGTAGAACACATCTATCTTGTTATATATCAGTAACATTTATTCCGGAAAATACTTTCTATTTTGAGAGGAATACATGCAAAGTTCGAATTACCAACTACCTTCTGGTTGGTAGTTGGGGATTCACGCGAATAACCAACTGAGTCCCCTGGTGGACGTAGGGTGTTACCATGTTGAAGAACACATCTATCTTGTTATATTTCCGTTACATTTATTCCGGAAAAATACTTTCTTTTTTGAGAGGAAAACATGCAAAGTTCTAATTACCAACTACCTTCTGGTTGGTAGTTGGGGATTCACGCGAATAACCAACTGAGTCCCCTAGTGCACACAGGGACAAGGGGGTGTTGCCATGTTGTAGAACACATCTATCTTGTTATATATCAGTTAGATTTCTTCCTGAAAAATACTTTCTATTTTGAGAGTAACACATGCAAAGTTCGAATTACCAACTACCTTCTGGTTGGTAGTTGGGGATTCACGCGAATAACCAACTGAGTCCCCTGGTGGACGTAGGGTGTTACCATGTTGTAGAACACATCTATCTTGTTATATTTCCGTTACATTTATTCCGGAAAAATACTTTCCTTTTTGAGAGGAAAACATGCAAAGTTCGAATTACCAACTACCTTCTGGTTGGTAGTTGGGGATTCACGCGAATAACCAACTGAGTCCCCTAGTGCACACAGGGACAAGGGGGTGTTGCCATGTTGTAGTACACATCTATCTTGTTATATATCAGTTAGATTTCTTCCTGAAAAATACTTTCTATTTTGAGAGGAACACATGCAAAGTTCGAATTACCAACTACCTTCTGGTTGGTAGTTGGGGATTCACGCGAATAACCAACTGAGTCCCCTAGTGGACGTAGGGAGAAGGGGGTGTTACCATGTTGTAGAACACATCTATCTTCTTATATATCCGTAACATTTATTACGGATAAATACTTTCTATTTTGACGGTAAAACATGCGAAGTTCGAATTACCAACTACCTTCTGGTTGGTAGTTGGGGATTCACGCGAATAACCAACTGAGTCCCCTGGTGGACGTAGAGAGAAAGGGGTGTTACCATGTTGTAGAACACATCTATCTTGTTATATATCAGTTACATTTCTTCCGGAAAAATGATTTCTATTTTGACGGGAAAACATGCAAAGCTCGAATTACCAACTACTTTCTGGTTGGTAGTTGGGGATTCACGCGAATAACCAACTGAGTCCCCAAGTGCACACAGGGAGAAGGGGGTGTTGCCATGTTGTAGAACACATGTATGTTGTTATATATCCGTTACATTTATTCCGGAAAAATACTTTCTATTTTGACGGTAAAACATGCAAAGTTCGAATTACCATCTACCTTCTGGTTGGTAGTTGGAGATTCACGCGAATAACCAACTAGGCCCCCTGCTTTATTCTGTGTTAAGGAAGGGGTTTTGTGTGTTTGAACATTTCATTCTGGTGATAGTGTATTGAGTTACCAACTGCCAGCTGTTATATAGTTTGGAATTACTAATAACCAACTACCAACTAGTAGGTAGTTGGTTATTCGAATATCCAACTACCAACTACCTACTACCTACCAAATTGACGCTCATATTTCCTTACCTAAATCATTAAAATGGGATTTTCCGATAACAGTAGCATTATCGAATTGGACCTATACATCTTGCATTTGATTATCGTGAAACTTGGTCAAAGTGAAGTTTGTGTTGTGTCAAGCTAAAATATGAACATAAATAGGCAATACCATGTTAAAACCATTGACACTTCACTAGACTATAGAACCGATTCATTGTTAGCAATGCTTCAGTGAGCAAAATAGGGCAACCAGGACCCTCTCTTTATTCGATACTAGTATTTTGTTAAATGTCAATTATGTGGTGTGTTTTGTTTTCATTATAAATGTAGATCAACAGATAGTATTTCGCCGCTGGCGTACTATCTACTTATCCACCAACAATTTTTGACAGTGACGTCATTTTGTCAACAAACTATAAATAAGCATGGTATATCCCAAAACGAATGTCGGGTCGTACCGACTATACCTCGAACGAGGATGGTGGACCTAATAAGCACAATTACAAACAAAACAAAACGAATGTATACTTATGACAAATAGAAATGTGTCCCTATCAAGTGAGATGTTCAAAGTAAGGTATGGCCCAGTGGATATGCTGTCTGTTTGACACGCAGGCGATCCTAGTTCGAAACTTGTGCTCGGCGAGATATATTTATGTTTTCTTTTTTAGGGGCCAAATTTATATAGTTGGAAAGGCCTGTTAACATTTGCTTTCTTTTTTGGGGGAAAATTGTTTTAATATGTTTTCTACACAATTTATTCTGTATGCCTTCTTCGTGAAGCACGAGAAAATCAAGATAAGTATACAATGAAAAAAACATACCGTACAGGAAAAAGGTTCCGCTGGCAGGTTTCGAACTCGGGACCTTTTTGTTACTACCACAGCGCCTTTATCCCCTGGGCTACATTTTCATGCCCACTATATGTAAGAAAACAGGATCATAACCTAATACAATATAAAGGTACATATTGGAAACATAAACACAACTGGAAAGTGTAAACACAATATGACGTCACTGTCAGGTATCCCTGGTGGATTAGTAGATCTATATTTTATTTATTTCGTTATAAACAGAAATATAAAAATATAGAAAAATTAATATAATAAGAAAAATTAAGAATAAAGCGTATGTTAAATTCCAGTTAAACCGTTTTTTAAAAGTGTAAAATAACTCCTGCTGATAAGGTTCATAAAAGTCCTTTAATTTTTGCCCCAAGTAAGGGTCTATATATGGATGTGGTCTCCCTTTCTCTAAACATTCAACACTATTTTCTCTTTGCAAGCAAAAGAATCATCTACTTTCCACGTATGCAAAGTGCTTTTTAGTAAAATACTTGCTTATTCCCAAGAAACGTTCTATTTCATTCAATTCCTTCACGGGATTTTTAGCAAATTCATTCCAATCAACTACATGTATTTGATCGACTCTGAAATATTCCAACCATTTTTTGAGATACTTGATATACACTGACTTTGACACTAGTGTTTTCTTGTCATTTATTTCACCAGTTTCTGAATTTATTATATTTTCTTGCACCGACGTGCCGAACAAAAACTGAGGTCTCCCTACCGCCATTTGAACAAACTCTGACTCAAAAAAAGAACAAAAATAATATCAAACAGGGAATGCCACGTACCAAAAACGCAGCCTCCCCAAAACGAGCCCCACAGCTCTGACTCGGACAGTCACTATCAGCTTCATTTTTGGATTAAATTTAAACATGCGTTCCGGTGTTAACTCGCTTGTAAAATATTGTGGGGAGTTTTCAGCGGTAAGTTGTCCATGTATACACTGTAAAAACGGACGTTTCTTTTTTAAACACTTTTTGAAACACTTCTCCCGTTACACTTTTAAAACACGTTCAAAACGAAACGCGTCACGTGTTCACTTTTGAAACACACACTGTTTTCGATGAAACACTAGTGTTCCAACTTGGAACGTGTTCACGTGTTCCAAATGAAACATGTGACACGTTTCAAAGCAGAACACTTCCTCTGTTACATTTTTAAAACACGTGAACACGTAAAGTAAACACGGTAGGTGTTTAAACTGCAACACGTGACATGTTTCAAAACTGAAGTGTGCTGTTTTACAACACCTAAAATCTATATAGATAAACATGTCACATGTTTCAACTTTATTCCAGCATTGCCAATTTGGACTGATAACAAAGAAATGACAACTACTCCAAAAACAAAACATTTTTATTTAAAATTACTAGATCAGTTATCACAGACATACTAGCATCTTATTAACACAAATTGAACAAAACAAAGAACAATTACATTTAAATATGCTTTACTATAAAAACAAACAAAAAAGGAAATCATTGGAAACGATGGATGTTCCGGGAGATACTCCACCGCCCCCCGCCCCGCCCCGGGGCAAAGGGAATTATATTTAAAGTAGAACAAAAGTTCCCCTCAAAAGTTTTCAGGTTATGCCGCAGACGAGACATTCTAATAAAGGGAGACAATTCAACTAATTAAGAAAGTATAATCATGGTTCTTGCACACTGCACCTCCTCTTTATGCCCTCTATCATTGTGTGAAATATCAACTACATCCCTTGAATAGTACTCAATGTATGTTCCAGACAGGCAGGCATAATAACAAGAGCTGTCAGTAGGACAGCGCGCTCAACTTTTTCAGTGCTTGCCAATAAAACAAAAATGGCAGTAAAAGGCAAAACAAGGTTCTGTAAAAACAAGGGCCACAAGTAGCAAGATATTAAGACAAAGAGTCATCAAACTTAATTGTTCGATATCCCTGAATACTGCAGCAAAGTTTTAAATCAATACTTAAAAGTGATTAATGATATATAGTGCCAGTTGCACACAAGACTTTAACTATGTACAACTCAAAAAACATTTTCACAGAGCTTTCTTCTCTTGCTTACAGATAGGTGTCATGAAGGTACTTTAGTTTTCCAACTTTCAAAGCAATATCTAAAATGGTTAAGTCAACTAGTGGACAAGAATGAAAATTAACCGAGTTTCTAAGTCGGTTAATGGGCTATAATTAAAATGAAATCCTTGACAGAGTTGCATTCTCCTGTCTTCATTTGGGATCATGATGGTAAACAAGTATTCCAACTTTCACAGTAAAATCTCAAACAGTTCAGTCAAAAAGTGGACTGGTACCAAAAACTTAACCGAGATTCTAAGTCAATAAAAGGCCTTAATTTTCAAAAGTTCATTGACAGAGTTACCTTCTCTTGCATACAGATGGGGGTAATGATGCAAACAAGTATTCCGAGTTTCGCAGCAATATCTCAAAGGGTTATTAATTCAATTATTGGATTTTACCAATATTCATTGTATTTTCTAAGTCACAAAAGGGCCATAATTCTGACAAAAACCTTCAGAGTTATGTACTCTTGTCTGTGGATGGAAGTAATGACGGTAAACAAGTATAAGAAGTTTCAAAGCAATATCTGTAATGGTTTTGAAATAAAGTGGGATGGTAGGAAAAACTTAACCGAGTTCAATGCACTTCCTAAGTAAAAAAAGGGTCATAATTCTGACAAAAACCCCGACAGTTATCTTCTCTTGTCTGTTGATGGAGGTTATGATGGTTAACAAGTATTGTAATTTGCAAAGCATTACCTCCAATGGTTTTGAAATAAAGTGGGGTGTTATGAAAAACTTAACCAAGGTGTAACACCAACGCCTCGGCGAGTAGGATAGCTCCCCTTAGCTAAAAACAGAGAAATCACATTTCTCATATATTCAACAGTTATAAATTTCCTTCAATTATTCTACATGGCATCTGACTTACATACCACAACCTTCCGCGCATATAACGCAAGTGAAAATACTGTACACCTTCAGAATTCGTTTTTCATAGCAACATCAGGGTGCTCGGATAGAAATGTTCTCACAGAGCCGGTTCCACACTTCGGCACACCAATCATAACTATATCCGGTTTACTCTGTTTGCATTGTTTTCCACCTCTTTTGTCGTCACGATCTAAGATTGGAGGCATTTCAATTATGACAACGTCATCAACCTTACGATATATGGTATATTTATTTTTCACTGCTGAAATCATTATATTAGACTATTGGTTTGGTGCATGAAAAAGATCAAATAATAATACAGACCACGCTATAGTCAAAGCCACAGATAAAACGCCAAAATGTGCAATGGTTGAAATTTGTAAACTCCTGCGGAATGAATCGATCCAAGTATTCCTCATCTTACATATAGAATGTTTATAGTTTAAAAAGGAAACATTAAATAATCCTGCAACACGCATTAATTTTTTGTGAGTTTTAAAACCATAGTTCTCTCTGTGAACGCATATTGCTAATTGCATCAATAATTATATCTTTATGCCTCGTTATGTTTTTGCCGCCACAGGCAATTTGTTTAACAATTTTTACAAACGTTATAATTATATCTAGATTGTGACGTCAATTTCCCAGACACAACGTAAAAACGGAAAATCGTTTGTTTTTCATTATAATTCATCATTTTGATCAGTTTGCATTTAGAAATCTACTTTACAGTGCAAGAAAGTATGCAAGAAAAAGTTCCCATCGTGAGACACTTAGCTCAGATGGAAATATCCGCCACCTCGGGTATCTGTTTTACGTGAACTCGGCAGAGCCTCGTTCCCGCCAAAAACAGTTACCCTCGCTGACGGATATTTCGATCTGAACCTCGTGCTCATGACAGAAACTATTATTATACCTCACTTTTGTCTACAATGGTAAAATCCCATTACCCGAAAAAGAGATATTTTGACTATCAGAAACATTTTCAACCTTTTTGACACGTGACCAAGCGAAAATTGACTGTCAGGTCATGTGACCGCAGTGATATTTTGAACGTCATATAAGGGCAAATAACTGCTTCAATAGTTTTGCCTCCCTTATACACAAACAGCATATACTGGCAAAAACATCATTCCTGATATATGTGATATTTTGTTTACCTTGTTAAACTTGTACAAGTTATAGCATTCCAAAAGTTCCTTCTAGGGCACATCTTTCTATATATTTTATTGAAGTACAAACTACGACAGCCGAGGCAAATTTAGGCATTAGCATCTACAATATTCAATACTCCACGCACCTGTTACTACGTCACGTTAGATCTGCTTTTATATGGTCACATGGTAAGTTCGCGCCAATATATTAGCATATTTTTACGCTATGCAAACGATATGTAAATTAACATTCTTTCAGCTATTTGTCAAACTCATAATGCAAAAGCAAACGCATTGTCGGACGATTTCTGCAAGTCCAACGTGCAATAGATCTAGCTTATTTTGTATATGTGTGCAATAGCTTACCTAGCCTAATTAATTTGGCGTTTCAGTGTGACCCCTTTCACAGATCTGATATTTTATAACTGTCACACTATTTTGTAGAAGGCGGACAGCTATAAAATGTCAACCTGTATAATCGGTTTGCCTTCGAAGTGCAAATAGCGAGACTATAGCTTACCCAGTGAAGTTACCACATAAAGGGAAATAACCACAGTAACGTAAACATGTAGCGTGTACGGAAAAGAACGGCTATTGGTTGTTAGTTGTTCCAATTTTCAATATCACAACATTTAATTTATCACGGAAACACACCCAAAAACGGCTTACGTGCAGCATTGTTCAGTCAAGTGTGTCTGTACAATTTTAAGTGTTCCTTTCCATGGAAAGGAACAATAATTAAATGAATTAAAAACATTTTAAAACTTTTTTATGTACTAATTTTAAATCTAGTCAAAAGGTGATCCTGTTTCATACCCACCTATAGAGTGTTGAACAATGAAATTGCTTTTTTCGAACAGATTAGTCTCTCAGACACCAGAAAATGCTGTTTTTATATGGGCTTAACCAACCCAGTTTTTTTACAATTTGGCAAGGGAGACAACCACCCCACTCAGTCATGTGAGAGTTAGGGGTCTAACCCGCATGTGTACACCTTCTATTCAGATGGCGATTTCAGTGTTATTTATTATGATTACCAGTCCTAAAATATTCATTCGAGTGCAGAAGACAAATTGCATTTTATTTTTCAAATGAGTATTTTTCATTTGTAAATACAACCTTTTCTACCAATCAGGTAATGCCTCATTTAATCCGAAGTTACGGTTTTCCCTGTACTTTTTTCAACCAATCTGCAATAGGATCATCTGACCGTAACAACAATCGGAGCGGAGCTGATGAAGATGGCAAATGTGTAACGGGAAGGCGACAAAGATGTGAGTTATCACATCGTATACTGTCACAATGACGTGGGAGGTTGATGGAACGGTCGTGACAGATTGTACATTTTCTTCCTGTAGGACCTATACGACATCGCATTTTGCCTTTTCTTTTGACACGGAAAAGGGAATACTTATTATCACAATGGATCCAGTAATATATTTATATAATGGAAAGACGTTAAAATGTGTCAATGGGTACACGTCTGCTCACAGTAAATTACTTGTTAAAGGTATGTTTGTATCTCTCAGATCGTTACCGAGTCAACTTCTCTCGCTGTTCTTGTACATTGTTACATATTAGCGAACGTTAATAAACTCTTTATATGTAATGTATAGGGTAGGTATCGCTTATATTTTTGTTAATTTGATATCGCTTGAACACATACCGCTTTGGTTTGACTTAGTTCTTAAAAGTTGACAATAATTGTGTGCTTCCATAACAAATCGACAAAGTATAGTACGGACTTAGATAAGCAATTTGCGTATCATCTCTAATCTTGATCAAGTCAAATTCAAATATGGATCCATGCATACCCGTTGAGTAGACACGATATTTTGCATATGCAGTAGAGTTATTCATTCATTATACTCATTAGAACCCTGTTCACTCGAGTTATCCGAGAAGCTAAATTGAACATGTAAAAAGATATTATTTCTGGAAGTGATGGATGTTTAACTGCCACTAACACGCTATAATTAAAGGAAGCTCAAACGTTCTTAATGTTTGGTCACTAATTTCTTGTAAAAGTTGAAAAAAAAAATGTTTGTATATTCTGTACTTATCTTTGATAGTAATAATATTTTTGTTTTGTTACATGGCGAAATAAACTGTTGATTGTTACACACTTAATATGTCAAACGACTGGTATGTATTGTTACTGCCTTATTGCAGTTTATACTATTGTGTTTATGTTTATGGTTTTCATAGTTATACCAAAGAGCAGCACAATAAAGATTGAATCGGAAGGAAGTGTAGAAAAAACAAACCTAAAAGTTACAACTGGGTGTATTCATCCCAGTAGTAGCCTGGAAATTCAGTGGTTTCTGGTGCACTTTCCTTTAGAATATTTTCTGCTATGTCTTAGTCAAAATTGTAAATGTTCATCTAGTTCTCTAACAAATATGTGCGGTGAGCAGCAAGAGTCATTATGTTTTGCCAATTATAAGCTTGCCAAAAATTTAAAATGTTGTAATAGATACGCAAAACGATTCCGATTCGAAGAAACGAATACTCTTACGGAATGCTCACTCCTTTCCTGCATGGCCGTAGCTAGTCGGCTGTTTCAGACATCGATGCGTGTGAAAGTAATGCAAGTTGAATGCAGAGGATTCAACGGTAAAAAGTGCAAAACACACCCAAAATGCATGGATTTTGCTCAAAATTATCGAAGTTAAGGTGTTTAGCATAAAAGATTTGCATTGGCATGTAACTTTGGGTCAAATGTCGTAAGCATGTACCAACACTTTACCGATCTGCTATTTTTATAGGCAAAACTTACCCATTTAAAAATACAACGATTCAGGCTCCAATTGACGATACAACGAAAATGTTCCAATTCGTGTTTCACGGATCATTTTCACAGACGTTTTTTAACAATTACAAACATAAGAGAATCTGTTATCGAACAAAATGTTGAGTTTTATGTCACCTTGTACCCACTCTCTTTAAAAAATAATTTAAAGGAGAACATCGCTCATCCAGGGGTTGCGAGTTCGAGCCCCACTGGGGTCACGACCGTACCTCCTCATATGACACCAGTACTTTTTTTCCATGAAGTAGACTCGAGTGTGACTCCAAGCTTCACGCTTTCTATACAATCGAGCCAAAATAAATAAGTATAAACTAACATTTAAGTATTCAAAATACTTCCTAAAATAACAGGATTCATGGATACCGTATACCGCTCTGCTCGGCTTGTTAGTGATAAACTGAAAAACATTTACGTATGTCTACCTTGACTATGTCGCTGTAGAGCTACAGAATTTAGGCATATAAATAAATCACCGTAATTGTTTTCTTCCACTTCTACCTCGACTAATTGGGCAAAGATTATATTGAGGTCGTGTACAAGTTCACAGAAAGATGATAACGCATAAATGGCGAATGTAAAATTATATACTTCTTCAACCGTCGCTTTCCAAATTTTCATTAGATGACAATTTCGATTTTAGTCTAAGCTGCATGTGATTATTGATAGTGGTCAAAACGCTAGGTCAAATAAAACCTTAAAGCTGTTCGCTCTCAGATTTTCGTAAAAGAATAATTTCTTCAAACTGTATGTAAATAACGTATTTTAGAACATATGGTGATATAAAAAGGCTCCAGTATAAACTCATGTTACGTACATCTCTAAATTTTGAAAAATACGCTACCAAATTCAAAAGCGTTGCAAACACTTTTGAAATTTCAATATAACATATAGTGTAGCGGTGCCGTGTAACCGACCTTTTCAATCGATTTCTGCGAATTCCTACCTAGATTTTTGCTTTCTTTAATTCTAGCCTTTAGTTTTATACTGATGAATAAGAATGTCAATGGTTTTGCGAGAGCGAGCAGCTTTAAACACTGTGTCCATGAATCCTGCCATTTTGGAAAGTATTTTGAATATTTAAAAGTTCTGAGTTGAATTTTCAATTTTTCACTAAGAAAACACATAAATTTGTCCGATAAGAGTTACTTTTATATTTGTAATTGTTCATAAACGTCTGTGAAAATGATCCGTGAAACACGAATTGGAACATTTTCGTTGTATCGTCAATTGGAGCCTGAATCGTTGTATTTTTAAATGGGTAAGTTTTGCCTATAAAAATAGCAGATCGGTAAAGTGTTGGTACATACTTACGACATTTGACCCAAAGTTACATGCCAATGCAAATCTTTTATGCTAAACACCTTAACTTCGATAATTTTGAGCAAAATCCATGCATTTTGGGTGTGTTTTGCACTTTTTACCGTTGAATCCTCTGCATTCAACTTGCATTACTTTCACACGTATCTATTTCTGAAACAGCCGACTAGCTACGGCCATGCAGGAAAGGAGTGAGCATTCCGTAAGAGTATTCGTTTCTTCAGAAGTTGCGATTTACCATATAAAATACACGAATCTGTTATACTGACTTGGGTTTTGTTTACTAAATCAGCCATTTTTTATTGGAGCCGGTTCGTTACGTTAGTTGGAGCATTATCGTTAAATTGGAGCCAGTGCGTTTTGCCGATACAGTGTGATTGTCCCTGCGGAAAAATCGATTATTTCCCTTTACACCAAAATGTAATTCGTTGAAAGGAACATTTAAATTGAATAATGTTTTATCAAAACGTTAACTGACCACATACATAACTTACTTACTTACTTTTATTTCTATTTTTATCAATCTGATTTACTGGGTCTTTTTGAGACCGAATGAAAATGATTCATAAAGGACAAACGAGCAAAAAGTGCAATTCATTTTTTATTAAATCCATATACATTGACTACATGTTCTTTCTTCCTAGGAATATTCATGTGTCTATCTTTTCCAATTCTCCAATAATGAGCAAGAGTCTGAATTTCGTCAATGCGATTTTATATTTACATGTTTTAAATATTCTTCAAACTCAAATTCATACTTATATAGGTTATATGTTTCGAGTCTGTTGGAATTGTTGATATCTTTAATCAGTATCGAATTATTATGATTTTACGCTGGCTCTTCATGGGATGTAATTAACTTTTGGCTGTGATAAAACATTTGACAAACCCTTAATTTATGTTTTATTTTAAAGCTGGAATGTTCCTTACACATATATTATACACATTGTAAAAGAAATGTAACTCTGAATGTTATAAAAGGAAAGTGAAACGCGCACCCTCCTTGTTCAGACATAAAGGCGCTTGGTTATTATGAATTAAAGTCTATACAATTAAGTAACTTGATGATGTTTACATATGGGCGAGTCTTTTCAACTTAAGTTATGCTCCTTTCACATGTGCCGTATATATATATATATCCTTTCGAACGATATAAAACTTTATATGTTATAACAGGAACATACGATTAATGTTGTTAACATGTTCTCCTCAAATGACTGTCAGCACATAACAGAACAGAACATATCTTTTATTTCAAAATGACAGTCAGAAAATTATTGTTTGACTGGTTAACTTCTTTTGTTTGATATAAATATTATAATATAATTTACATAGTAAAACAGAAGAACTGATTTTACTTCCACTGTAAGAAGTATCCCAGATCTTTATGTATGAAGACTATTTAAACAGTGTAAAATTCAGGTAACCATTGCTATATAATCTTTAACTAAAAACTGTCATGGTATGAAACAGAAGTAAGAAACTGAAAAGAAAATACACTACTGCGCATGTAAAAATAGAATAATCGAATATCACCCTTGATCAGATCAAGGATGAACTGATTCAACAATGATAACCTAAACTTCTCATCAGTGTATATGAGATCAGTGATATAAAAGACGTATACAAGAATGTATTAGCTAAAATCATACTGATAATTAGCTATGTAAGTGATAAAATATTGATTACATTAAAGTCATGATCTACACTACAATGATCTTTTTTTCAATTGAAATATGATGGCAGGTTTTGGCAGATATATAGATGAGATTTTCATCACTAAATATTTTAACAATTTTCTCTTCATCTGACATATTTTGGTTCACTATTGACAAGTTATTTATTGCAGAGTCTAGGTCTTTCCTAATATCATTGTACAATGGACAGTTTAAAAGTACATGTATTTCATCTTCTACTATGTCAAGACAGTTAAAACAGGTTCAATTAACTAAATCAATATTCTCATATCTGCCTGTTTCTATGTAAATAATATATGTGTTGTAAATAGGTGCGGTGCGTTACATCAGTATATTATTACATCTACATTTCTGCGCTACGCACATTACCTTTGTTTGGTAATAAACCCTGTCATGTTTACATGCAATTGCAGTAGGAACAATACACGTAAACACTTACTGCAGTGTTTGTTGAGTTTCAGTATAGCCATTTCATTCATGTGTCAAATACATCTGTACCATGTGTATATCTATTGAGTGTTGTGGTTATGGTATGTATCTCGGGTCAGTATGGAAGACGATCACTGCCACAATTGCATCTTACTATACTTTCTTGCTATTTGAAAACTTGTAGTGTTTTATTACATGTACGTATGTCATCTTTAAAGGATTTCTGCATGCTGGATTATGCTTTCTTTAGCCAATAAATTGGTTATTCCTTAGTTTAAGTTTTTCATTTCACAACTGAAGTTCTTCATTTTTAACTCCGCCTCAAAACATATTTATGGGTATTCATTTTCTTAGTTAAATAATTTTCTAGCCAACAACCACTTTTAGAGAAATATTTGATTTAAATCTTTTCATCCCCATCCATTATGAATTTTAAAGTTCTTAATGCTTAAATATCGTCTGAAACGTATTTGGCTAAACAATTAATTTTGATAAAACGCCCTTTTGAATAGTGTCTTCCTTTATAAAGTGAATATATATATATTTATATACTGAAAAACATAACAAGAGGGCCATGATGACCCTATATCGCTCAGCTGAATACAAGTCCACTTGTCTGCCTGATGAGTGTGGTCAATTTTGACTCAAGAGGCATGATTTGAACAAAGTACGTCGAAGACCACAAGACAATGTAACATCCCAAATGGGTTTTCCTATATACGTGTTTTTAAAACAAGTGACCACCTGGGCGGGGCCAATATTGACCCTAGGGGTATGATTTGAACAAACCGAGGAAGTCTACTAGGCAATGCTACATGCTAAATATCTAAGCTCTAGGCCCTGTGGTTTCAGAGAAGAAGATTTTTAAAGTTGTTCCTATATAAGCCCATGTAAAACCAAGTGACCCCCTTGGCGGGGTCAGTTTTGACCCGGGGGTCATAATTTGAACAATCTTAGTAGAGGTCCATTAGACAATGCCACATGCTAAATATCTAAGCTCTACCGTGACGCCTTTTGGTTTCAGAGAAGAAGCTTTTAAAGTTTTTTTCCAATTTGTTGCCATAGCAACCACAGTTCTAAATGGAATGGAATTCTTTGAACAATTTTGATAGAACTTCATGCAAGGAACATCCCTGCAAATTTTCATGAATATTGGCCCAGTGGTTTCAGAGGAAAGGTCGTTTGAAGGAAATGGTGGACGGACAGACGGACGGACACCCCTGCGTAGGAGTTATTAGGTGGTATTTCCGTTGTTCTTGAACAATAGAGTGACCACTTAAGTAACAAAAGAATGACCACTTAAGGGACAAAATACGGAATGAAGACATTAGATTTCTATTGTCTTAGACCACTGGTCTACTCACACCTCCTACCACCTAAGGTACCCAGCATGCGTGCAGACGGACGGACGCCGGACGGAATGCGATCCTAAAAGCTCACTCTGGCACTTTGTAGCCGGAGTTAGTTGTTCAACAATCCAACCGTGACGTGGTGTCCCTCTCGTGTCGTCTCGAAATCGAAATAAGATGATTTTCTTAGATTGTGAACTTGCAACCAGCTAAAACGACAGGCATTGATGAAACAATGTCGGTTTCTATTCACGTTGAACAATATCTGGGTCGAATAGCAAGCTTCGTTGTTTTTCTGTTAACTGCAATGTTCAACGTGTTTCTTAATGAAAGCTATTGAGACATATAGTGACATGCGGGGGGACTACAAAATACACGTTAAGTTTCGTTATTACATCAGCAGCACGCAATGGGTCTCTCAATCTATTCCTTACTTAAAGAAGGTGACTCACTAATTTCGCGGAACTATCTTTCTCGAGGCCTTCCTATAAACATTGCATTAATAATACAAACAACAGTTAAACATAAAAAAATCATGATCACTAAAACACATACATGCAGTTATGAGCAATTGCACCTGAGTTACAGTAATGAGAAACACGTGAATTACAGTAATGAGCAAAAGTATTGAAATATCAGAGATCAGTTACCGATTAAGATAACAGGCCTTTCAAACCAGATATATGTTATTTGTGGACAACGCAGCTGCATTTCTACGATGATAGCAGATGTACAGCTGCACTGTACTCAGTGACCGAAAACCTTAATATGAAATAACAAGAACGTCTCTGACCTACGGTGGCACAGAGGTGACATCCGCAACATTTTATTTATATTGTGGCCACAAGTTAGTAAGTTGTGGCCACAAGTTAGTAAGTTGTGGCCTCAACTTAATAAGTTGTGGCCACAAGTAAATAAGTTGTGGCCACAAGTTAGTAAGTTGTGGCCTCAACTTAATAAGTTGTGGCCACAAGTTAATAAGTTGAGGCCACAACTTATTAAGTTGAGGCCACAACTTACTAACTTGTGGCCACAACTTATTAACTTGTGGCCACAACTTATTAAGTTGAGGCCACAACTTACTAACTTGTGGCCACAACTTACTAACTTGTGGCCACAATATAAATAAAGTGTTGCGGATGTCACCTCTGTGCCACCGTACTGACCTGATAATTCTTTTCGTTTTGTTGTTATTGTTTCCCTGCGATTTGCCGATGATTTCACCGACTATGTTTTGCAATAACACGAAAAGGAACATCATGAATTAACACAAAGTATTCAATGACACAGAAGGGACTAGTGGTATAAAGCATATGAAAAATATAGTTTGCGTGTTGAAATGTTTGAATTTGCATATTGATATAAAACCGCTCTTGGTCTTGCTTCATCTATCTAGCAATACACATTGTTTTTTATTTTCTTGATCCGCTTTCTAGCTTTTTTTAAAAGCTAACCTATGAAGAACTTTATTACATGCATTTACTATAAGGAATAGCCCATTTATTGGCTAAAAGAAAGCATCAACCAGCATGACTAAATCGTTTGATGACATGAAAAACTACAAGTTAAAATGGCAATTGTTATAAATTTATACGCGTACGTTACTGTGTAATGTATGTGCAGGGAACCAGGGATTAAATCATTTTGTTATTGTTGTTTACTTACTTGTTATCTCACAGAATCGGGCAGAAAACGCTAACTGAAAAATATTACATGTACAGTGTGGCTCGAAAATGTTTTAACCGCTTGCAAGCTTTGTTTATTGATTATGCTAAAACACCCCTTTATAATATTGGAGTCTACCGCGTTATTGGTAATTTCGTAAGAGAGGCTGTCAGACAGTAACGCGTGTTCTTCCTACACACCGGAATAGAGCCACATGGAAAAGGTCAGTATCTCTTTGTTATAAAATAAAGCTATTCAAATAGTTAAAATTTCGATTTATTCAGTGTTTCACATTAAAATAGAATTTGATTTGAGTTGACTGCGGAAGGGAATGTTTGAAACGTTTAAATCTTGATTTCCCAAAAACCTGAGAAATGCGGAAACACGTTTTTATGTTCATTTTATAATCAGTCCATTTGGTGTTTCTTTGTTCTCTCGTTAAGACAAAGTGGATGTTTTATAAGAATACTTATCAGCGATGTAAGCGGTATGTCCTTTGTCTTTCTGTCCATCTGTCTGGAGCCATATGTAGTTTTTATGATATTTTTTTTTTTCATATATATTCTTCATTGTTGAGAAGGAGTCTAAAGTGTAAGTATTAAAGCCTTTACCATCTGGTAATTGTGGTGGTATATATCGTATTATATGGCAACAAATAGGGTAACAAACAAATAGCTTGGTAGCGAACCCAGCGTATATCAAACAAGTGAAACTATGTCAGACACAATCCGGTTTCGTTTAACTTTAAACCTCATGGCAGAAACCATTCAATAAAACTGCTTAAAATTTGATACTTTTGTTAGCGTTATCCTTGAAATCGCTACTATATTATGTTCACTAGATACCATTGGGATTGAATGCGTCATGCCTACTTGTCTTAAATAGGATTGGTTCAGAAGATTTGCATTTGTCTGAAATTATGATAACCTTGAAATAGGCGATAACAGTATCATAGTAATCAAAATGGTTTTATATATTAAAGGTGAAGTGGAAAAAAAACGGAAAAATGTTTGGCGTTTTCTTTTTAACCGACAGAAGCAGATACTTTGTTTAAAATATCCGCGAGATAAGTCGCATGTAAACACAGTATTGTAATGTACAATGTACATACACTATTTCCGGTCATAACTCAGTTAATCAGTATGCGAGTCATTCAACCCATTGTACAGTAAAAATTTGCTGATTGGCTCTTTTCCAAAGCCAGTTTCCTCATGACAAGGGTCAACTATGAGCGGAATTCGCTAATAACAACAAATACTCATAATATTAAGCTAAGGAAACTAAGTTAGTTGTCTTTGAAATTGGTTTAAAATAGACCAGAGAATATGTTTGACATCGGAAGTGGAATCTATGCAGAGTTTCCTTCACACGCAGGCAATTATTGTTAATAAATTATGTTTAATATGTATTCATTCCGTACTGCTTGCTAACTATATTTATTTGTGGGCCTCGATAGCTAAGTGGTTAGAGCGTTCGCCTCCCGGGTCTGAATTCCAGTCCGAGCACGAGGTGTATTCTTCTGCAAAGACACTGATGACACACTTGCCTCAGTCCATCCAGCTGTAAATGGGTAGCAGTGATGAATAGCAGTGGTGAACTACTCGCTGCCGCTCTCTCTCTCTCTCGCGAGCGTGTTGACATGTCTTTGTTCAGGACCAGAATTTCAAGTATAGGTACTGTCCGGTTATGATAATTTTACAATGACGCAACAGAAGAGTCTACTTTTATCGGGTAAACACGTTATCTTATTACAAGGGAGAGCACTAGGCGTAATTAATGTCAATATATATTATTATTATTCAACTTTACAATATTACACTCTGTATTAGATCAATTGCACACATGATATGAAACAGGTAGAGCTAATACAAAGCATAACTGAGCCAATATGAGAAAAGCAGGGCCAATACGAGAAAAGCAGGGCCAATATGGAATTCATGCATTCTGATTTGTTTAAAAGAGAGGACCAATACGGAGAAGTCACTTCCGTTAGATTTTTAAACGACGCCATTTTGTTTTAAGACTCGTGCTGATATCGAAAAATGACTGTAAATTTTCTATTTTTGAAATAAACATAGGGTTATGGGTATTCATTTTCTTAGTTAGATCATTTTCTATCCATCCATAACAGTTTTGAAGTAAAATTCAAGAAAAAGTTGATTTTCATTTTTTCATCCCCCTCATGTATATTTATTTCTTCAAACTTGTGTGAAAATGCGATTCAAACGGTGAGAAAATAAATTTACCATGTCCATTGAGTTGTGGATAAGGAAATCTCACCCTCGGGTTAAGATACGTCCAAAAAAACTCGACAGAGCCTCATTTTTGAGACGTATCTCAATCCTTGGGTGGGATTTCCTTATCCACAACTCATGATCATGTTAGATTCTCTTTATATTCTTGTTTATTTAGCCAATATTGTAAAGTTGAATAATAAAATTATCATTAATCAAGTGATTTCATATTGGCCTTGTTATTTGTCCTCGGGCAGTCGTATTGGCCCTCGGCCTTCGGCCAATACGACCACCCTCGGACAAATAACAAGGCCAATATGAAATCACTTGATTAATAACATTATATTATTGTAACAGGTCAACTCATCGTAGTTTTGGTAATACTAGTTCAATGTACATATTACATTACTAGAGATGCCAGTAAGCACGAAATGCTCGTGCTTGAAATGGTTATAGAATCTTTCTGAAAGTTTTAGTCATTGTACTTTCGTTTATTGTTTATTGTTTGTCTAAAATGATTGAAAAGAAGCATACATCTACACAATTAAAATTTTACCTGAAGATTCAATGGAAAAAAATATTAAGCTTCGATGAGGATCGAACCAGTCCTTAAAATCTTTATTGTAGACACCCAGCGCCCTACCCACTGCACTAACGCACCGTTCTATCGTACGTTCATGTATTTTAAAGCCAATAACCCTTTTCTATAAATGTTTACGCAATGCTTGTAAACTTTTGTGTACACATATATCTGTTACGTCACTGTCACATTATCCAAACTAAGTTATAAAATCGCTATTTGCGCGCGTTTCATGTTTATATTATGGTTGGTTGTTGTGGATTTCATGCATGAATGAATTTGTAACGGGTATCAATGTGACAGGTTAAATATATGTATAGGATATCGACCGAGTACAAGGTCTTTCTTTGTAGGAAAGACCTGTGCACGGGCTGCATGTAACATCGAGAGCGCGTAGCGCTCGAGGTGTTTCATGAAGCCCGTGCACAGGTCTTTCCTACACAGAAAGACCGCCGTACGAGGTCGATATCCGGCTTACACACCACCAACAAGTCTTGCTAGTAACATGTCTGAATTAAGTTACATTGTTGAAACGGAGTACGATTCTTACAACATTTTATATCACAAGCTCTGGATACTTTTTGGCCTGGGGACTGAAAGTCCCCAAGGCCTAAGTTAGTATACCACATTTCAACCCTGCAAGAATTTTAGCCGTGCTATGTGCGAATAACAACTGTAAACATGCGCTATGCGAAAGTAGTGCAAGACAGACCAGATCAATCTTCTGTTTGAATGCCGCATATGATAAGAACATGTTACAAATAAAATAGTACATAAATCTTCAAACGACTGCAGGAAGGTATATAGCTTAAGGGCTGCTTACACATTTTTTTCTGTTTTAGAAATTAATGCGCTGTTAGCTGTTACGGAGATAATCATATGCATATCACGGAAAAGTACGGATTTTACGGAAATTTACGAAAACGTCGAAGCTCGATATAAGAGTTATAAAAGTTTGATTTTCAAATTTCCGATGTTATTTCATTGACAACTTTTGTTTTTACGAACGATTACATATATATTTACCTAAAAATAAATGTCTCTAAAAAAGATATAATTTGCGTACTTCCCGAGAAGGAACTAACGTGATCAAATTCACCCGCCATTTATCGAGGACGCTGCATGTCGAGGCCCAGTGAACGGTTTCACCGATTACACTACAAGGTAACCCAGAATCTTTTTGGTTTTCTCTGTTATACACATTGTACAGTACTGTATTTATATTTCATTGCTGGTTTGCTTTGTTTATTTCTGTTTCAAGGTCTTGTCATTGGTACACAATAATTTTCGATCCACATCATCAGATCATATCGCTGAAGTTGTACGAAGCGCAGATCGATTTTTGTACTGGCTTAAACATTTTATAATGTTGACTATGTGATTATTTTTCATTTAACGTACTTTTATAATAAAACAAACTTCCCTGCCATCCATATATTTGTGAATCTTCATTCTATCATATATTGAATTTCGTCCTCTGCATATTTCGACCCCGCTTTAGGTAAGGTTCAGCGCAAAACCGTATGTCAAAAGTTGTTTTTCGGGGAGTTAACCTATAGCCCCCAGGCCTTCAGCGGTCACAGCGCTTTGATTAAGAACAGGAGGCAGATGAAATGTTTCTAATGCAGAATACGTACATGTACTATGAGATGTATTTTTTTCATCTGTTATTTTTTTTCATCTGTTATAGTGTTCGTGAAATAACACGTTGTACGGTATTTACATGAACATATATGCATGTATTTTAGTTTTTATACCCTCGTAACGAAGTTAAACAGGGAGTATCCTTGAGTCGCGCTGTATGTCTGTCCGTGCGTGATCGGTACTGAGCGTATTTTTCGGATATCGTCGGCATGATGCGCAAAGGTTTTTATTCAGTAATGTATATAGCAAATTTTAAGCAACCACCTGCCGGTAATCTATGAAACTTTACTAGAGTGTGCATATCGTCAACGTGTTGCGATCAGATAATTAAGTTACGGCCCTTTGATTTTGAAAACGCCTGTAACATTTGGCGCCGAACATATAACCATGGCGGGGGATATCCATTTACGAAATGTGCTGATTGAATCTAAGGAGGGGATCTTCTTGAATGTGTCCGCTGAAATATTCTATGGTGTGCATAATTTAAGAAAAAAAAATTAACCTTTACACCGAAATTTCTAAAATGGACTTGATCGTTTTTACTGTCATGGTCAGTACCATTAAAGAATGCTCTGTGAAGGTTTATTAAATAAATAACGAGCAGTGCAGAACATGATCAGACTACACAGATGTGCCATCTGATCATGATATGTACTAGTCGCAAGCAGGGTAAGGGTTAAGCTATAGCTCTGAAACATTCGGCATGTGAAGTTTGCCTTTGTAATACAATTATTACACTATACCTTGGAGGAAGGCGCACATTTAGCATGTGTCTGTTTTGTTTGTATCTCAGCTACTGAGCAAGGAGTAGAAAGATAGGAAAGCTATTTTATTTTTTTCTCAGAAAAGAAAAGTGTCGGAAATTGCTATCTATTCTAGCTACAACCTTTGAATATAATCTAGAAGCTTGATTACAAGTTCAGTAAAATCATATGTCTACATTGTAAAATTTAAATGCCTTCTCTATTAAAATAGTTTTGACATGTCGGTTACAAACAGTTTCTACATCTCTTTTTATCATATACAGTAATTTTGAAATGATATATATATCACATACTTTCAATAGAATACTAGAATTTGTGGTATCAAAAATATGAAAAGTATACGTACTGGATCGATTGTGTTTAGTTTTTTTCTGTTTCTTTTTTCGAGACCTACGATTGTGTTGTAAAATGACCCGTTTCTTTCAGAGGTAATTTTATGCATGTGCGCAGGTCTATCTGTGCACGTGGACAGGTCTGGCAAGAGAAATACCAGACCTGCCCACGTGCACAGATAGACCTGCCCACGAGCTTTTCTTTGTTACTGTCGGTCTTTCCAAAATATATGGACCCATGCCAAACAAAAGAGTAGGTGTGTAAGCTACAATACTTTAGTAAATGTTTTCTGCTTTGAAATGTTGTAAAGAAAAAAAAATGAAACAGTTACGAATATCGAATTGGATCTATAGCTCTTATTTTACCACCGGCGATAATGACCATTATTTGTACCAAAAATATTCCTAACTTTTCTTTATCAATCGATGAAAGAGCAGTGTTTATTTCAATGAGATTGCAAAAAACAAAAAGGCTTCCTGGCAATATGTGCGTGAAGTTAGCTGCCATTTGCCAGTTGTCAGTTGCCAATTCAATGCCAATTCAATTGGCAACTGGCAGCCAACTTCACACTCTTGTTGCCAATTCGTCTTCACTTGCAAATATTAACTAAAAACAAAATTGTTAAACCACGCGAATTGGCAACTGGCAACTGGCAGCCAGATGCCAATTCCATTTTTATGTAAAAATCTTAATAAAAAATGAATTGGCAACTGGCAACCAACTTCATATGCCAATTCAACTTTCACTTGCAAATAGCCAATTCGTTCAACCTCACCTCAACTTCTGTCAGTAATTGTCAATAAAAAGCGAATTGGCAACTGGCAGCCAGATGCCAATTCCATTTTTATGTAAAAATCTTAATAAAATTTGAATTGGCAACTGGCAACCAACTTCATATTCCAGATGCCAATTCAATAGCCAATTCGTTCAACCTAACGAACTGGCAATTGGCAGCCAGTTGCCAATTCAACTTTTATTAAGATTTTTACATAAAAATGGAATTGGCATCTGGCTGCCAGTTGCCAGTTGCCAATTCGCGAGGTTGAACGAATTGGCATCTGGTTGCCAGTTGCCAATTCAACTTTTATTCAGATTTTTAATAAAAATGGAATTGGCATCTGGCTGCAAATTGCCAGTTGCCAGTTCGTTAGGTTGAACGAATTGGCTATTTGCTTTGTGAAAGTTGAATTGGCATCTGGAATATGAAGTTGGTTGCCAGTTGCCAGTTGCCAATTCAAATTTTATTAAGATTTTTACATAAAAATGGAATTGGCATCTGGCTGCCAGTTGCCAGCTGCCAATTCGTGAGTTTGAACGAATTTGTTATTGGCAAGTGAAGTTGAATTGGCTCTGGAATATGAAGTTGGTTGCCCGTTGCCAGTTGCCAATTCAACTTTTATTAAGATTTTACATAAAAATCGAATTGGCATCTGGCTGCCAATTGCCAGTTGCCAATTCGTTAGGTTGAACGAATTGGCTATTTGCAAGTGAAAGTTGAATTGGCATCTGGAATATGAAGTTGGTTGCCAGTTGCCAGTTGCCAATTCAAATTTTATTAAGATTTTTACATAAAAATCGAATTGGCATCTGGTTGCCAGTTGCCAATTCGCTTTTTATTCACAATTACTGACATAAGTCGAATTGGCATCTGGCTGCCAGTTGCCAATTAAAGAGGTTAAACGAATTGGCTATTTGCAAGTGGAAGTTGAATTGGCATCTGGAATATGAAGTTGGTTGCCAGTTGCCAGTAGCCAATTCAACTTTTATTAAGATTTTATATAAAAATCGAATTGGCATCTGGCTGCCAGTTGCCAGTTGCCAATTCGCGTGGTTTAACAATTTTGATTTTGGTTAATATTTGCAAGTGAAGACGAATTGGCAACAAGAGTGTGAAGTTGGCTGCCAGTTGCCAGTTGCCAATTGAATTGGCATTGAATTGGCAACTGGCAACTGGCAGCTAACTTCACGCACATCCTGGCAATTTGAATACAAAAGTAATGTATATGTCAGTATTGCTTTAGAGTGAATAGAACATGGTTATATCATTATTCTATCAGTGTATTATTTTAACAGTATCAGTATAAAATTCAAAGTGATCCTGGGACTTTAAAAAGAAATAAACAAGATTTTAATGAAACTATGATTTCGATTCAACAAAATAATACATTGGCCAATAGTGCTAATCAGATTCCCTCCAGACTTTAAATGTTTAACACAAACCAGTCCCTAATGAGTGGGTAAACCTTGTATGATTTTGTGGTCTGACTAACTCCGATTAAATTGTCAATCAGATTTATTTTTACTTCATCTAAATCGTTTTATTGCACATGTATCAAGTACAGTATAGTAACATGAGAGATAAGAGATGTCATTGTGTAAAATGAACAGAAATGTGTTAAAAGCTAGGTGCATATAAATTAATGTTGTAAAGCTGTTTTATCTTTTTGTTAAATTCAGCAGGTACTTGATCTCAGCCCAATGTACGGCGTCGTTTGTTTACTGAACCTTTGAGTGATTGCAAATTTTGTATACGTCTATAAAAAAATACGACTTGTGCATATTATGAACCTAATTAAGTAATAGCTATAGGGACATGTGCGTATAGCTGTTGAAATAACCTGATGTTGCTGATACCACGTGGCGACAGAACGGATCATGTCAAAACATTAACCTTACTGAGTAAAAGTCCCGTTTGTCACAAGACATAAAAATGTGATTCGGTATATTTGTTATGTTGCATATTGCTCTACTCGCACTGTTTTTACGAAATATTAAAAGAAAACGAAAATATGTGGGCTCGGGATTCGATGCAGACATATATTAAGGCTAACCAATGAATTGCATTGTACAGACTATTATTATACATTTTAAAATAGATACAAATATTCATAGGATTTTATTGTTTCACTACGATTACAGACACTTGGGATGTATGTGGCTGCGATAGTACCGGCATTTTTGCAGGGTTTTTATTTTAGAATAAATACCACTATGTTTGACATGGTATCATGTTAACCATACGACTTTGACACAACTGAGTAAGTGACTCGGTCACTGAAACAAAGTTAAGTGCATAAACCAATACATGGGGTTAACATTACCACTGAGACTGAATGTCTGAAACTAGTTACTGCTGATTTAATATATTCTCAAGTATTTTATGTGATCTTATTTTGAAATTATTTCTCGGTAAGAGCGGCAGCCTTTCAATAAAAATGTAAAACTAAGGGCTATAAATAAATCAAAGCGCTGAAAGTACTGGTGGTATGTATAAATAAAGTTTAGGCAAGCTATATTAAAATGCTCAACTCCAAGTGAAACACTGAAATGTTCGTCCCAAGACCTGAAAATGTTAACAGCTCAATTACTAAGTGAGGTTTGAAATACTCCGCTCAAACATGTCCAATATACTGACCTGCTCAAATTCAAGACGTGCAAATGTGAACACTAGACGAAGACCTATGTTAAGGAAATGAAAACTGATTTGCAATGACGTCGCGCCTACTATGACACAATTACGTAACGTCAAAATCGAGATTTTCAACGTCAAATTAAATAATGAACTTGCATTCAGTTTACAATCGTGTTGTGACTGCAGTGATGCAACGCTCAAAATGAACTTAACAGCTAGAGACTATTGTCAACTTCAGATAAATAAAAAGGTTCTACCCGCGGGCAAACCCTGATGATAGACGAACACTTGGTGAGCATGCTAACTCATAAAAAGTAAATATTTAAAATTCTTAAAGATAGATAGTGCTGATGTTTATAGTGTTATGCAGGTAACTCATTGCATTTATGCGTATGCGATTTTGTTGGGGTTAACATAGGCAATTTGAAGGCAAACTACTGATTTCTGGGATGAAAGCATTGATGCAATATTTTTACATCAAATGTAATGTAAATTGCTCCGCCCAGAACTATTTCTTGCGGCGGTGTTGAATGTGCTTTTTAGGAACGTTGTCAGTCCAAAATCTGTGTATACATTGTTGTTCTGTGGGACCGGCTGTTATTCGACAACCCAAAAAAAGTTTTTAAAAAGCTATAGCGGTGACAACTATACGCCGGAAGTTGCTGATATGCCGTCCATGATTATGAGAGCAGAGCATTGATTCTGTAGAACAGAAAATATAAAATGTTTTGTGCTGTTATATTTTATTCTACTGACTCACATCAGTTGATAAACGATTCGATCTTAAAATTCTGCTAAATAAATTTTATGACTGTTTCCGATGGGAACGAGGATCAAGTACTGAGTCTTTTACATCAGTCAAATATCCATAATATTTCTATACATAATGACGTAGCAAAGCACTCTAAAGTGTGTAACGGCTTGCACACTGCGGTTTTTCTGCGAAACAAACTATCTGTAGAAATAACATTAATATTTTATTATTTATGATTCTCCGTCTAGTTTTCAGACTAAAGGCGTTGTACGGTTTATGAAATTTAAACGTGTGGATCTAACGTGTGGATCTAACGTTGTCGCAAAGGCTTGCTTGAAGTATTCTAGTTTATACGTGTATGCGTTTTGTTTTGGCACAGTTGTCACGAATACGGACTTAATTATGAAAAAGGGGAGAAAATGTGAAGGCGGCCGGATAGTTCAGTCTCTACAGCATTCGCCCTGTAAGCGAAGGGTCCCGGGTTCGAGTCCTGGTCAGGCTGCACATTTTCTCACCCTGTGAGATGTGGCGCCCAACAGCATTACAAGGTCTGTCTCCAATACCTGTAATTGCTTCATTTAATAGTACTCACTTAAATTCGAGGACGAATTTCAACATAGTGGGGAAGAATGTCACGGTCACGGACTTAATTATGAAAAAAGGGAGAAAATGTGTTGTCGGCCGGATAGCTCAGTCGGTAGAGCATTCGCCCTGTAAGCGAAGGGCCCCCGGGTTGGAGTCCCGGTCATGCTTCACATTTTTCTCACCCTGTGACACAGTCGCAACAACCAACTTCATTATTGAAACGGAAAATGTATATAATTATTCAAAAGTGTGTTTATAGAAGTTAAGATAGTTTTTGTCTTGCAGACCCTTGGGACCGGACTGCAGTTTGTACATTAATTCATTTCGATAATAAACGAATCAGTCCCTTTAAAGTTTTATCGGAAGAAACTACCTTTTAAGTCGTTAAACATATATTCTATTACTACAGGACGACATATTTTAGTAGCATTACGTTTCCATCTATTTTTTTTTCGACCCGAGATTGAACAGTGGCTCTCGTGATTCATGATCTACTTGTGTTATCTGTTCCTCACATACAACTAGATCAATACTCCCACTTGGTAA
The DNA here is from genome assembly GCA_022818135.1 of Saxidomus purpurata. Lineage (NCBI taxonomy): Eukaryota > Metazoa > Mollusca > Bivalvia > Venerida > Veneridae > Saxidomus > Saxidomus purpurata. The sequence continues at coordinate 55,458,086 of JAFMSR010000003.1, forward strand.
CTCATAAAGAACTCTGGGAAGGAAAATTAACATAACATCGTTTCTTGCAAACCAATTTCATCAAGTTTGTTAAACGGCTGCTCGTCCAAAGTTTGCAGTAATGATATGTGCTTAAGAGCTTGAAACGTTAAACAAATATAGTTAATAACATAAAAAGATGTGCATTTGAAAAATTAACCTTAAAAATCGCACTTGTCTTCACAGCAACATCCGTTGGTTCTTTTAAATATAAATAGGAGGGTATAAAAGAGGACTTTACCGAAATGGTAGAACATAGTAATGTCAAAAAAGGGGACAAGAAAAACTAAAAACACAGTTTACATGAAACGTTTAATATAACAAGTAGCACGAAGCGACTGCAAATGCTATCAGCTGTCTGGAGATAGTATCTGCAAAACGGCCAGACCATTCCAGACGTTTCATGAATCAGGTTTTCCACAATAGGACCTAATACTTAAGACTTCTCTTGCTGTGCGGTTTGAGCGTAATTGTATTTACAGACCAACTCCGTTAGTGTTAAGCATTAGTGTTTACAAGGTTTTCGAAACTGTTTGTATATATTACGTAAAGCCAGCAGTATGCCCGCATGCCAAAGCTGCGCACAGGATATTAAACATATTTAAGATACCTAATTTATAGTAAGCACTGTTTATTATTTGCAGATGAAGCAAGACGATCATTTAATGGTTGACGTTACAGAAAAGAAAGCGAATGGTTCAGACGTCAGTGATGAAAGTTCCTCATTAGACTCATCCGAACAGGAGTACACTGAAAGAGAAAAATGGGGTTCACCAATCGAGTTTATACTCGCAATTGTTGGTTACGCCGTTGCTTTTGGCAACTTGATGAGATTTCCCTACCTTTGCATGCGCAATGGTGGAGGTAAGATTTCTTAATAGTAAATAATACGACTTCATTCAACTTTACAGGCAAGCCATCAACAGTAACTGTTTTTGCTCAATCTCTTTTCGTTCATTGACATATATTTGTTATTTTCAGTTTTGCGATATTTAAAAACGGGGTCAATTTACGTACATGTGTAAGCGACACAAAAACGTACCTTCTTGCTTTCAAGCATCCAACCAGTTTGATTGGTTTTACTAGGTAAAAATCTATATCTAGCCTGCAAAATGTCATATAATTTAATTAAGATGTAATGTTATTAATTAAGTCAAATCATATTTGGCTGAATACAGTCGTGTTGGCCTAAGGTCGCATGCCTAATGTCAATACGCCTGTCTGAAGCCTTGTTAACTAAGCCAATATGAATTCAATTATAATTAATGACATATTTATTAATGGACATTTTAATACTTTTGCAGTAGGCTATGTCTGTAAATCTCCCTAATCGATATCTACAGAAAGAAAAATGTTTCCATTTTGACGAAATTTTGGAAACAACTGCTAGATTCGATGCGGCGTTAAAAACTACAGAAGCAGGGTCTCGAATTGACCGAGCAAGTCGTCCAATCTGATTGTCTAGATCTCGTACTGGCCGAGTTTTACTATATTGGTCGTGTTTACTGTGAAGTTGGCTCGAAGATCGTACATCGTACATCGATATTTGATCTTCATTCCTTCGCACTGCATATCTAGATCGTAGTTCGACATAAGATCTGCATTCCAAAATGCAGATATTCGACATCAGATCTGTTTTCGAAAATGCAGTGCTAGATCGTAGATCCAGATCGAAGATCGACATCAGATCTGCATTTGAAACTGCATTTCTACATCGTAGATCGACATCAGATATATATGCAATGACATCGACTCAAAAAATTTCAGTCAAAAATACAGATCTAGACCATAGATTGACATAAGATCTGCATTCATCAAATGCAGAGCTAGATCATAGATCGACATCAGATCTGCATTTAAAAATGCATACCAGGATCGTAGATCGACATAGGATCTGCTATAAAAATTCATCAAATGCAGAGCTAGACCATAGATCGACATAGTATCTGCTATAAAAATGCAGATATATATCGCACATCGACATCAGATCTTCATTAAAAAATGCATATCTGCATGGATCGTAGATCGACAGCAAATATGCATCCGAAAAAGTAGATCCAGATCGACACGAGATCTGCATTCGAAAATGCAGATCTAGATCGTACATCAAATCTGCATATGAAAATGCATATATAGATTATAGATCGACATCAGATCGGCATTCGAAACTGCATATCTAGATCGAAGATCGACATTAAGTGTAGATCAAGTGTTAGTGCAACATGTGACTGAATCAATCTTTTAAATATCGACATGCATTCAATAACACAGGATTGTGCACTCGGATTGTCTCTGCAATAAAATACTTTTAAAACTGAAAAAAAAGTTGTATGACCGTATCCTATTCGTCAACCTGATATTTTTCCTTGCATAATTATACTAAATAGCGTGATAGCAAGGAAGTGCGAGTTTTTTTAATAATGCGTTAAAGTTTCTTTTTGAACATTTGCAAACTGTATCATATGTATTTGTATTACTTGATTGTGTTATTTGAACAAGTATGATTACGTAAAGAAATGATACGCATACCGAAAGTGTCATGCCGGCTTTTGCAATAGCGTGAAAACGGATACACGCACGAATTGTCGCCCAAGATTATATTAAGGAGGATAGGGTGGTTTTGTATGTGTATTCGCATCCACATGTGTGCCCGATCATGCATGGTACATGTTTGTAATAATACAGATTATAGTCGACTGATATATGGACAGCAAACTGTCCCGCAATTTGAGGCCCGCATGGAAGATAGGGAAACCGAATGCGTAAGCCTCGTTAAATAAAGACGTAACTTTACCTTACCTTACCTCACCTCACCTACTTCAACGATCTACGTCTGCATTTTCGAATACAGATCAGATGTCGATCTACGATCTAAATATGCATTTTGAAATACAGATCTGATATCGATCTACGATCTAGATATGCATTTTGGAATGCGATCTGCTGACGATCTACGATCTAGATATGCATTTTTAAATGCAGATCTGAGGTCGATTTGGATCTAAATCTGCATTTTGAAATGTATATCTGATGTCGATCTACGACCAAGATCTGCATCCCGAATGCAGGTCTAATGTCGATCAACAATCTAAATATGCTTTTTGAAATGCAGATCTGATATCGATTTACAATCAAGATATGCACCTCGTGGCAGAAAAAGTGTCAAAGCCAGGGCCAATACCCGCCACAGATTTACTATATGTTTATATAGGAGCACTGTCATTAACTCGCGATAACATTTTAACCAATAAAGTTATTTTAAAATCACAAACGGATGATAAAATATAACATTTCCCCTTTTTAATGAATATTTTTTTATTTTTCTGAGACTTTATTTGTTTGGTCTTTTTTAACTTAAAAACTCTACCCGTCGTTTTACTATATAATATATAGTAAAACGCCCAAAATGTGACAATTTTAACTGAAAATTTTGCAGTTTATCTTCAATTTATTCAAAAACTATAACAATTATTTTAGAATCACAAACGGGATTGAACAAAACAACCATTCTACATTTAAGTGATATATTTTATATAAAAATAAAGAAAGAAGAGAATGGTCTTTTTTTAAGGTTTTGTTTAACAGGTATATAATTTTATTTTTACGATGGGAGCTCGGTTGCTTCCGTAATGCTGGCCGAACACTTCCGAATGATTGATCTAACTGCTTCAGGCCATCGATACGTTTAATGGCCGGACATTACGTAACATTTATCATGATCTTTAAAACGTTGTATATTGGGTTTTGTTTTACATTAAAATACAAACTGGGTTAGAATCTTCAGTTTTCTGTTCATAAAAAGGCAAAACCTTTCAATGAAACCGGATATACATGATATCGTCTTTATAGCGAAGATCCATGAAATTTTCGTATAATTATCAATATTATTTAGCTTTTGATGTTAATTTGCAACACATAAAATATTCACTATGCATGCATTTTTATTTCGAAGCACTTGCACGGGATATTTTATTTTGTTTTACATTTTTCTTTGTCTCGAGTGAAAGGCAAGCATTCACTCAGCTGAAATTAGTGTCATTTTATAGGTGTCAACATAGAGTTTCTTCCAGATTCAAAATACACAGATAAAAGCAGGTTGTCTTATTCCTCGAATATTTTGTCTTTCATTTCACCCCGGAGAAATAAACTTATTATTATTTTAACAAAAAGAAGAAGAAAAAACACGCAAGGTTTGATCGGTGTGCAGAGTATTAAATGACACCATCGTAAAATTTAACAGGTATTATTCTACTGCAAAAATGGAAAAGTTTTTTACCACATTAAATCCTTATTTCTTCTTAATGTTAATTATAATTTCAAGCAATGTGGACAGTGTTACAATCCAGCTGTAATTTTGAAGGAAAAATATATTTGACCATATGGTTTGAAACTGAAAAACCACATTCTTTTTACGACATTCAACATCAAGCGTTTACTAGAGTATGTAAAATCTATTGATATTCTGAAATGGAAACGGTGCTATTTCTCAACTTAAAAAAGCCTACAGAAATCAAATGTTAGTTTTTATCAGATCAGGAATAACTAATTGGGAAATAAACAAGTCGACGTACTATTTAACGCGGTCGCCCATTTACGTTTTAAAAGCACACCATGCTTTTGCAACATATTTGCCGTGTGCGTCTGTACTTGAAAATTGTAGGTCGACAATTTTCAACAATTCTCACGAGCAAACATTACGCACGTGTAAAGGGATCAGCCGAATAAGAAAAATCAAGTGCACACTAGATTCATTCCCATTATCATGTCAAAATTCACGAATGTTGTAGCTTTTGGATTAATCTGTGACTATTGACAATTAATCTTCTTTTTCTTGTAAGAGCACATAATATATAAATTTGCGTACAAGGATATCTAACTGATACAATCACATGCATTTGCAAAAAAACAGACATGACGAATGTTGTTATCAATATTAATCAGGATATGTATGAAATAAAATGCATCGTTTTCTTGGGGTTTGCTAAGAGTGCACTTTTCGCCTACGTAACCTTCCCAAAATAGAATGTGTCATTATTATTTAAACCAATCTGCACATACTCATGTCTGCCATCTATCCATATTAATCAAAATGCATAATAACTCTTGCAATATCTTTATTCCCATCTATGTTAAGATGGTTTTAAAGTAATATTGAATTAGCTATGTTTTGCTGGTTTTGAGCTGTTAATTTAACTAAAGTTATAACTGAAGGCGAGTCATTATGGCAAGCCAATTTACTATTTAATAAAAAAGAGGTTATTTTCTTATTATAACAAAGGGGATATATTTATCAAATTAAAAAATATCTCTGTAAATAAGGAGATGTCTATCATAAAGATATCTAATTTTTTGAAAGATATTTCACAATACTAAAGAGATATCTCTCAGTGTAGTAGATATATCTCTTAACCGTAAAGAGATATCTCTCCAACATCAAAAGATATCTATGAAACGAGTCATCTATTTAAAATACAGAGATATGTCTTAACTTTAGAGAGATATGTCTGTAACTGTGAGAGATATCTTTCAAAAATAGAAAGATATCTCTCAAATGATGTTAAAGACTCAGTAGCACAATTAAATGTAACTTATTTTACCAAGAAAGATGTCTTACCAGCGGAAATGACCTTTATTTGTACCAAAAACATTTCCAATTTGCATTTTATTAATCGTAAGTACCTGTTTAAAATATAGCGCAGTATTTTTTCAATGATATTTCAAAACAAGAGCTGTCCCTCATAAGTGACGAATGCCTCCAAAGAGGTGTCTCACAGTCTGTGTCCTTATGGAACCAGTACTTGCGCATGCTTTTGCAACATATTTGCCGTGTGCGTCTGTACTTGAAAATTGTAGGTCGACAATTTTCAACAATTCTCACGAGCAAACATTACGCACGTGTAAAGGGATCAGCCGAATAAGAAAAATCAAGTGCACACTAGATTCATTTCCATTATCATGTCAAAATTCACGAATGTTGTAGCTTTTGGATTAATCTGTGACTATTGTCAACAATTACTTCCAATGAATTCTATTTTCTACATACGTTATTTTACATTAAACTCCTTAATGACTGAACATGTGACTGTAATGAAGAAGTGCTCTCTAGTTAAATCATTATTATCATTACATATATTATTAAACAATGTTGTTATTATTATTATTATTATTATTATCATTAATTGCGAGTAATGTGAATGATACTGTTGAATGTTCTTTATCTTCTGGTAGAAATGGTAAAATTTAAGCAGAAGATTATCCCCTTTACGCACAAAAGTAACATGTCAAGTTCAATATCTCCCTTGGGCAATATTCAAGTACAATCGATAATCAATGATTTATGACCCTGTCCGTTATTTACGGATATTACCGAACCGTAGTTGTTTCCGTTAACTTCTAATCCCCAATACTTATCGATTGTCAGCTGATATAGCGGTTGGCACTTTTTCTGTCGTATGGAGTTTGGAATGCAGATCTGATGTCGTTCTACAATCTAGAAATGCAGTTTCGAATGCAGATCTGATGTCGATCTACGATCTAGAAATACATTTTGAATGTAGGTCTGATGTCAATGTGCGATATAGATCAACATTGTTGAGTGCAGATCTGATGTCGATCTACGATCTATTGCATTTTCGACTGCAGATCTGACGTTGTTGTACGATCTAGATCTGCATTTTTTCAAATGATGAGTTCGAACATGGGTAATCTAGGGTCAAAAACTAGGCCACGGGGTCAAATCATAGAATGTGTATGCAATAGAGGTTGCATTTTTCATTCTTTCTTTTCTTCATTTTGTGTTTAGAGTTGAAGTTTGGTCGCATATTGTCATAAGTCACAGGTGAGTGATAAAGGGCTATCTTGGCCCTGATGTCATTGGATTTTCATGAAACTTTGTCAGTATGATTGTCTTGATGAAATTTAGGTCGAGTATAAATATGGGTAATCTGAGGTCAAAAATAGGTCACCCGGTTAAAAAAACCTTGTGTATGTCATACAGGTGATATTTACAACCCAAACATCATGTAAATTGGTCAAAAGGTTTGCCTTGTGAAGGTCAAACAGAATGTTTGTGTTTATGATATAAAGTTTAGAGTTGAAGTTTTGTCACGTATTGTCATTAGTCGCAGGTGAGCGACGTAGGGCCATCTTGGCCCTCTTGTATTAAAAAAGAATGACATTTTGTAAATAAGGTTTTGAACACGCTAACCAACAAATATGTTTCTGTTTCAGGTGCGTTCTTGATACCATTCTTCATCTTTATGGCACTGGTCGGATTTCCGCTTTATTACCTAGAGGTTTGCATTGGACAGTTCTCCGGAAGTAGTCCCCTGTTCGTTTGGAGACTTGCACCGTTGCTAAAAGGTATCAGATTACAGTCAAACCTGTCTCATGCAACAAGCTAATGTCTTTTAAAGCTGATGTGTATTTAATGTGATATTGGAAAGACCAAATAGGCGGCAGCAGGGTTTGAACTTGGAACTCGATTGTAACCACCCGGCCACTCAGACCGTGTATTTTATTGGCGACTGTATGTTGCTTGCCTGTCACTGACTGGTTGCAACATGCGATTAAGTCACATGGTGTCAGTGACTATCTGTTACTAGGTTAATTTAGTGGTAAGTGAATGGCTGAGAGTAAATCTGACGGTGAATTGATGAAATTCAGAAACAGATATCAATTCTGTATACAATGTATTTCTTCTTCACTTCTCATATGTTGATACATGTAACATATAACCGCTTTTCTGTGCTCGATCTACTTTTGAACTTGTCAGGGTTGAGCAGGGTATTAACAAGGTGGAGACACTGTAAACAGAGCATTGACTGAAATCTAATTATGTTTGTTCGTAACAAATGCATCGTAGAACAATTTACATATAAGACAAAGAGGTTAATGAACGAACAACGAAATATTAGTACTATAGTAATATATGCGTATCTATTTTATAGCACTGTAATGTATAAAGGTGATACACAAATTTACCAATATTACGGTCAGACATAAATTAGAATTATTTGACAAGTTAGTTTTACCTATTTTAAATTATGGATGTGAGATATGGGGTTTTCATTGTGGTAGTTCATTAGAAAGAGTTCATTTACAATTTTGTAAACGTTTATTAGGAGTTAAAAAAACTACTCAAAATGATTTTATTTATGGTGAATTAGGTAGAATGTCACTGCAAAATCATAGGTATTTTGTAATTGTCAAATTCTGGATCAAAATATTGCAAGCAGATTCCAAAAAGTATATCAAAGTAATTTATAACATGTTGTACCACGATATATTAGATAAGCCTAATAGTAAAAATTGGTGTTCATTGTTAAGAAATTTACTTTTTACGCTTGGTTTTTCCGATGCTTGGTATTATCAAACGGTTGGCGACGCCAAACTATTTCTATCTTTGATAAAACAAAGGATAAGCGACCAATTTTTGCAAAACTGGAGAGGTAGACTGAATGATTCTAGTCGGGCAATGTTCTATAAAAATATCGCAAATTTTAGGTTTCAGCCTTATCTCGATACTCTGAATATACCTAAAGTCCGAATAAGTTTATCACGACTTCGTTTATCATCTCATAGACTTTGTATTGAAACAGGAAGATGGAACAAGCCTGTTAGTACACCAGTTAGTGAACGTAAATGCATATTTTGTAACATTTTAGAAGACGAGTATCACTTTGTTATGGAATGTGTCAAGTTAGCTGAAATTAGAAAACAATATTTACCAGCTTATTATTGGGAACGTCCAAATATGTTAAAATTTGTAGAACTCATAAATACAGAAAACAATGGAATTTTAAAGGCACTTGGAATTTTAGTAAACAAATCATTTACATTGAGAAATAATTTACTTTATGATAGGTCATAAGTTTAGTTTGTATAATATTATGTTCATTTTACGTGTTTATGTCCGTTATGACTTCGTTGCATTTCATGTAATTGTTATAGGTTATCCTCCACTTGTTTATCTTGTTATTTCGTTTTCGAAACAAGATTAACAGTAGTGGATATAAGTTCTATTTTGTACGTACATACTCACATATATATGAATGTGTATAATGTGTAAAGGTATGTTTATGTATGTACGTAATTCAGTATGCACTGTTACTGTCATCATAGTTTGAAAACGTCTCATACAAATCACTGTATAAATATATGCCATAGTGTATAATTACATTCGCCATATTTATATCATTGTATTATGTACATTTTGCCACATGGGTTTATGACCTTCTGGTTTGAATATAATAAACTTGTAAACTTGTAAACTTGATATTTCATGTTACAGGTGTTGGCTGGTTAATGATCATAATATCCGGAATAGTATCCTGGTACTATAACACGATTATTGCCTGGGTGCTTTACTATCTCGTTAACTCCTTTTACCCAACGCTTCCATGGTCCACATGCGACAATAAATGGAACACCCCAAACTGTAGGCCCTCAGACCCGGAAGCTTTGCAAAAACTGTTAGCTGTTAACTCTTCCAGTGAATACGGAAACAACCTCGTTCCTATTAGAAACGTGAGCTCGGCGAAGGAATTCTGGGAGTAAGTCGATATTGGGTTTATTTTGTGTTTATGGACCGGATTACATTTGATCGTAAACAAAGAATTTGTCAGTCTCTCTAAAGGCATACACTTGGAGCCACTCCTAACCCGACTCTTTTCAAATTCGATTTTCTCGAATACGGTTCAAGATATTTATTTCAAATTAAATATTATGTTGTTTGGCAACATTAGCTGTATAAAAATGATAAAACCTTTCAACTGTGACGATCTGTTACTTTTGCACGTGTGACAAGTACGATTTCACTATTTTGCACGAGGAAATGTAGGTTAGCGAAAAATATCGATTTTCATTTTCATTTTCATTTTATTATTCTATAACGCAATTCAAACCGTAAAAACAGAATTTTAATTTTAAAAATCAGTCACTTCAAATGAATAACCAAGAGCGTGGTCGTGCAATTGACATGTTGCTTGCCGGCTAATCACTCAGACAGTCACGTATATAAATGTATCATATTTATTTAGCAATAATTATATTTGCAAACATACAGTATGCAGTATCAACCTGTTCACTATAAATCGTAACAAAGGTGGAAATGTATCTGTAAAATACAATTGCATTGTATTTCGTTTCTTTACCTCTATGTACGGATTTTATTATGAATCGGTGACTTTTCTCATTATTGGGATTTCACGTTGTGCAATTTTGTGAATTCGGATTTTACAGCGATGTTTTTTATTTGTTAAGTTTTATATGTATTTGTTAATCAGTTGAAATTAAATTTCGCAGAAGTATGTATTATGTGTTGAATTAATTATATTCTAAATCTGCATACAAATAATTGAGTTATACCGAATAATATAAGTGTCGGGTTAGAAGTGGCTCCAAGTGTATATACTTTACCGGATAATTTCGGCGGTTGTTGCAGAACACTATTCACTGGCTCCTTTTCCGGCGATTATATGCAACATAGGGTAATTGAGTTTAAGGAAAATTTCTAGAACGGCATAATTGTTAAAATATAATCTTTTCCAATACAAGAATATATGCATATGTAATATAATTCTTTGGTAAACATGGCATGTGTTGTACAGATGTATTTTTGCCAATAATAACTTTCCTTCTAACGCCCACGAACCTATATTAGTTTACATTTCTCGCAGGAACAACGTGTTGATGATGTCATCAAATATTGATGAGATAGGAGGTATTCAGTGGCACTTGGTTTTAGCTTTAATGGGCGCCTGGATACTGGTCTTCCTTTGTCTTATCAAAGGTGTCAAGTCAGTGGGAAAGGTAAGCAGTAATTGTACACGAAATGAGCTATACATTTCTGCTGCTCTATATTTGGAATCATAATTTGGTTTAAACGGAACGGGAGTCGAATGTAAACAATTTTTGTCAATTTCAGTCTTGAATTGTTTTTATTACTCACACGGAACATCAATCCAGTGCGTTTTATGTGCTTTATGTGCTTTATGTCGCATGTTTACGATTACTTTTTGTGTAAATTAAGCCGCCGGAAGTTATATCAACATTGTATGAGAAATATTTGCACAACATTTAATAAGTGCCTTAGTAATAAATTTGTGGTTTTTAAATCAATAGCCTAAGATTAGATTTTATTAGGTATTCAACGGCGTCGTAAATAATAAAATGAATTGAAAAATCATTTTGGCAAACATTTCAATTTATACTAATTCATTTTTTCACGATTGCAAAACAAGGTCTTACAACTGAATTAATCGCTCTCGAGACTCCTTCCAGATTAAATAAATCTCAAAGAAACAGATCGGCATTATGGACATACCTGTGTCTTGCCTAAGGACCAACCGCCATGGCAAATAGAAATCTTTTTGATGATATGCCTGGTCCGAGTTTGCTGTGTTATGTGGCTATTTGGTCCGATGATGTTTTGCCGTATTACTTTCATCCCTTTAAATACTAGGGAGATTCATCTAAATCGTGTTCCAGAGTGTTATCTCTCTCGCTAAATGCCTGAACGTACAAAGTGCTCGTTTTAAAATGCACATTTAATGCAATTCAGCTACTAAACTGCGACAACAAAACAAAGAGCACGGATAATTAGTTAAAAAAGACCATACAATGATTCCTTTTACGATTATGAAAGACCTTAATGAACTAACATAAGTTTCAAAACGTTAGCACCTGGGGGTGAATTTTGAATGTCTTTGCATGTTCAGCGTACGACTACAGGTATGTCTACAATTTCCGTTGATTTTTTGTTTCTGATTTGAACAACCTGTAGTTGTGTGTGATAGCTTTATCTGGACCAGGTTTGTGGTTTGTCTTCCGAAATAGTCACTTTTGTTAGTGACCTGACTTACTTATTTTCATCTTTATCCAATAATTGAATGTTTGAAACTTATGATTAAGATTTCAAATATCGTAATTATACTGCCAATACCTTTATTTACCAAGCTAACAAGTAAAAAAAAGTAACGAATACATATTCAGTTGGCCCTCATATGTTTTAATGTTACGTTTAAGTTTAATGTTTAGGTTGTTGATAGTGCCGGCCGACCGTGGGATTTCTCCCCTGGGGAACTTTCCAAGACCCGCTGAACTGTTATGACTATATATATATATTGCATGTTTCTGTTAATATTCACATTTTCAGGTGGTGTATGTGACCGCTTTACTGCCCTATGTATTACTGGTTGTGTTTTTTGTGCGCGGACTAACGTTGCCTGGATCTAGTGCAGGGATAAAGTATTATCTTTCACCTGACTTTAACAGACTCCGTGACTCACAGGTACGTTGTCCGTTAATACCATTGTATTCTATAACTTAAACTTAATTGATTTCTTTCTATGTTTTAAATAAGTAAGTGCTTTACGCGTTTTGAAGATCGATATTTACAATGACATTATTCAATTGTATAACACGTTTCCAGTGCGTTTGGCACTGTGTGCTCGGGACTGTGGAAGCGACTTGGAGCGTTTCAGCATAACTTATTAAGTATGAACCTCTGGGGGCAATACATCTTAGTTGTTGAAGGAACACATTAACTTTCAAGATTTTTAAGCTTTAAATGGTTTTAATGGCATGTAAAAGTAAAATAACTCCTCGAAAACAAACCCCACCTTTTTATGATGCATCGTACATTGAGCCGGCAGTTTTGGTGTAATCTTCATGTTAGTTGGGAAACGGAAAGCTATTTTTGATTCTAAGTAAGACTGTGAAAGTTGATTAGTGAGGAATCGCAGTAATCGACACTGACGGAAAGTATAACATCGTTCCTTAGAAAAAACTCTGTATAAAATGCGACAAAGTAAACAATCGATAAGCATTCCACTTTGGGAATGATAGACATATTGAGAGCATATGCTTTTTTTACAAAGTAGGATTGACTTAATGTGGAGAATAAAGCAATAAGAATAAATTTGACATCGGAAGAGGGATGAACCACTTCCATTTAAATATAGACTGAAATGAAATCTTGAAATGTGGATATTTCTGTTGTGAGAGAAAAAAATTGCTTTATTGATCAGACCCCATCCCTCTGGTTAACGAGGCTGCATACTTAGTGAATATTGAAGCCTCTGTTTTAATAAACTGCAGTTTAAGGTAGATGATTCTCAGCCTCTGATTTAAGACAATACATCTCTTACTATGAACAATCAACTACCTGTTATTATCTTTTTACATTTAGTGTTGAAGGTAACATTTTTTTCCGGATTATAAACATATCGTACCAGAAGTCATGATATGTTCATCATCCGAGATTATTCAGAGTTGCCGCTGACACTGTAGCTTTCTACATTGCGGGAATTAACGAACAGCGTACACTTTGAAAATGGCATAGGAATACAATTGACTACAAATTCGCTATGACTCGTTTGAAAGATGAACTGTTTCTGTAATAAAACATATGTGCTTCAGAAATACGTAGTTCTGACATTTTAAATACTTAGGTTTTTATTTTCCTTAATATTATTTCATTCTTATTATGACAATTTTTATTGGAAACGGCTTAATTATTGGTTCTTTCATTGACTGACTTTGGTCATATAAAAACCGTAAACGTCTGGGGGGAACGTCCAGGGGAAATTAGATTGCTTCGTGTTTTACAACTTGTATTTTAACTCATGCAATTTAACGTCAAATATTGCCAGTGAATCATAACAGGCTCATACGAACAGCATAATTAACTTAGAAATGAAACTTTCTCTTGACTAGAAAGTCTAAACTGCTTCCCATAAATGCATCAAACCACGAAGTGAAAACCGCTATATTCATGATATTTGCCCTGTAAAATCAATTCGTGTAGAGGAAAAAATAGCTGCCTCGTGAGAGAACTGTCTAGTGGGTCATATTTAGACTGAAACGTTGGCTAAAATGTGACGTCTTTCTTGTGTGAATTTGCTATGTCTGCGTCAGAAATGAATCCGAAAATCAATTTTTACCTTACTTAATGTACCAGTGTATGGTTTGAGATAGACATGCAATTTCATTTTTAGAAACGAAGCAAGCGCCGATGTCAGTTCACTGTTTCAGTACATTCAGGCATATCAGGTTCAACGTAATAATGTATGAAGCAGATGTGTTGTTTTTTTCAACATGGTGAAACATATTCTCGTATCGATTCAACACTGCTTGGTTAAGATTTGGTTACACATAGCACACAGCTATACATGTTAATCTTTACAATTTTCATAAGTTATGGTCATTTTTACAAATATGGTCAGTGAAGTTGAAAAAGATGAATTCATTCTTGAGTTGACGAAAGGGAATTAGTCGTCATTTTTACGTCAGAGTTAAATCATTGATTTCCTATTGTTGGGTGACTGTGTTTTAGAGTGTTAATTGAACTACTAAATGGCTGCTGCTTTAATACCATATTACATAATTTTCATTATTAACGAAGTGTAAAATTTGTCAGAAATGTTTGTAATTGATCAAAATGCTGCTTGTTCATGCTTGCAATAATGAAAAACAATGTTTGTCAATTTACTAAAGATCTCCGTAATCGCTTATTTATTCACATTTTATTGCAACTGGGGACAAATGTTTCATAATAGAAACAAATATTGTTTATGATTGCCTGTTCATGTAAACATCGATACCATTTTATCTAAAATTTACTTTTGTTTTACCATAAATCTACGTCATGTTTAAAATCCATCTTCCATATCTGTTTGCTAATAACGAACCTGCTGCTTTTGCAGACGATATTTTCTGCGCCACTATTGGCCAGAGATATTAAACTATAACATGAATGCTGACTTCTCGAACAGGTGTGGCTGGAGGCCGCTGTGCAGGTTTTTTATTCATTGGGACCAACATGGGGAGGCGTCGTCACCATGGCAAGCTACAACAAGTTTAGGAACAATTGTTTGAGGCAAGAAAATTGCCCTTTTACATCACATGACTCGTGTCACGTCTTTCGGTGTCTGAAATATTGTTCCGCAGTCGTTACTTTCCGCGTAAATACTGCCGTTGATCTAAAGTACATAAAATTCCGTAATGAAAAGATGCAGCAGTTTTCACACAAAGTGTTCCTGTCTAAACTTTTGGCTTCCTATAATGTATAATCCGAAATTCATCCCAAATAGACATGTGTTTGTAAGCTGTAAGTCTGCAGTTATTAGACAGCATGTTTAAAATCAATCCCATCCCGTACACCAATGCGCGTTCTGGCGCATTGATCGACTTTAATGCAAGGCTTGATTCTCCTGGGATTGTCTCGGTTCAGTCAGGAAGCACACTGTATCAAACTGCATATTTTTTCAGATTTATTGTTCTAATCAGATCGTGCTTTTATGTAATTGATATCGGCATCTAACGGAATACGTCGTCGCAATACGACCCACGAGTGTAATTAATTGTTGCGTTTTATGTTTCATTGGTTCTTAGAGTCATGTGATGAGACAATAGGGGCTGTGGTCATATGGAATATGAAGATGCATGTCATTCACTCATCTTAATACCGTTTATTAACTATTCTATTCACTTCTGTAATGTTTACCGTCGGAACCTGTTTCTTTTTAGTTCTTACATTTAACTCTGGATTTTTTCCTCTGCATACAAAACGGGACCTGTTACCTCATCAGGAGTGTTAATGACATGCATTTCATTCATTTTATATGACGGGTATAAAAGGAAGAGTCTGTGGCGTGTTTACCTTGTACTGACACAGAATGTTCTAAGTAATTTTGCAAGAATATTTAAGTGAATTATTGACGTGTAAAGAGAGGATGCAATGATGCGCATATTTTCTGTATTGATTGTTACACCTTGTTACATTTTATGAGTCACTTAAATATTTTATATGCAAGTGTCACGCAGGTTTTATTATTCACGTTATACCATATGCCAGAAGTGTGATCCCTTTGTAATGTTTGATTGTTAGCTATGTAGCTAGACACGTAACAAAAGGCGTTTATTTAATAAATACATTATCTTTTTTTTTCATTAACTAAAAATAATTTTCTCTTTCATGGTACAAAATAGGCATATATTAGATTATTTGATAAAAAACAGTAAATCACATTCAGAACAATTGTATCCACTTTTGAGTACATATGGCTGACAACATACTGTTACTGACGAACCAAACTAACCGACTTGACTCTGAACTGTAGCGTTTTTTCAAATGCTTGAATAACATGCGGACACCAAATTTAGCAATATATATTTATACCCTACAATATAGCTAGTTAGAGAAGAATTAAAAGTTTTTTAAGCTCACCTGGCACAAAGCGCCTGTGCCTGCTATTAGAACCACTCACCGTACGTCGTTCGTCCACAAATTCATTAAAACGATTTCTCTTCTGAAACCGCTGGGCAAGTGATGATGAAATTTGGCAGGGATGTTCCTACCTCTATCAAATTGTTCAAAGACTTCCATTCAATGGAGAACTTTGGTTGCTGTGGCAGCAAATAGGAGAAACTTATTCTTTGATACAGCTTAGATATTTATTTTTTTTAAAAGGCACACTTATTTTCACATTGGCGTAGGCGTAAAAGAGAAAAAATAAAAATTCTTCTTGTCTAAAATCACTAGACCTAGAGCGTAGTTATGGAATGCAGCATTATGTAATGACATCTACGAATATTGTTCAAATCATGACCCCCCGGGTCAAAATTAGCCATTCCTGTTGTGTGATTGTTGACCTTGTACTATAGCCTATGGTAGCCAGGTGAGCGACACAGGGCCATCTTGGCCCTTTTGTCACATTTTGTTTTCCATGCCCTTGCAAAAGTTTGCACCGTAAAGAGGTTTGTGACATTTAAATCAAGTTTCTGTGCTGACTGATTCTCACATTCAGTTGTCAAACTTTCAACAACAGGGCGTACGGTTAAATCTATCTCTGAAACCATTGTCATCTGGATTGCACCTGATAACTGCTAAAATCAGCAGCTTTTTGGCTATAAATAACTTACACGGAAGCGTTTATCAGATCTGTAGCCAGATACTTGATAATAGTCTCGGAGAATATTGCTAAGTATGAATTTGCTAAATTTCATATGACTCAGCAGTGAGTAAGACACCCGATACTATACGTGCTCCTGTCCTGTAAATTGGAAACAGTAATGAAAACTGCTAACTATTCCTCTGATAAGTAATCGATTTCATCATTAGTAATGTCTCGACAGGGAATATAAATTGAGCACACACCGTTGAGCTAAACTTATCTTTGTTTTACTACTAAACTATAGACGCTTAAAGTGAAATATTTTCTGAAATATTATTCGCCCCCTCCCCCCGTCCTCCTTTGTAGCATGTTCTAATCACTTCCTTCTAAACGTTGACCTACTTTTGTCTGAACGGTACAAACTTTTGCAAGATTCACACAGACAAAGCATTTTGTAAAACTGCAGATATTGACAATTTATTTCAGATTGAACTGCACACAATATAATAAGCAGATTTATATAAATATATATTGTTAGCATGCATTATGTGTCAGAATTCCTTAAAATAAAGTGAACTGCTCTTCCTTTCTAAAATAATTACAACGAAGTGACTTAACGCATTTTACGCTTGGTTTCACGTTAAGCATAACTTTATATGAAAACAAACATTTGCTACAAATTTTCAAAATTTTGAAATTTCATAATTTACGGATTTTCACTTGCCAAAAACGGATAAGACCTTTTACTTAAAAGTATTTTTGTTAAATTACTTCCTTTTGAAATCTTTTTTTTTCATTCAACTTTTTTTCAAAAGTTTTCATAGAAAGGAGTCTTGTAGTTTTGTCCTTTTAAATCTTGATAATTTGTATACAATGTTGGAAAGGGAAACGAACGCCAAGAAGAGGCTGTGCAATGCCATGTTCGATGAAAGGTAGCGAATTTTCGGATTGTGTGCCTGTTTTCTATAAATGGTGATCCCCGTAAACAGTCTTTCCTGCGATTGACTGTTAGTTGTGATGAACCATACCATGGTCCAATGTCAGCTGTGTAGTTCGTTGGATTGGCTGACTTTGTTTTTGTTCACATGCAATTGATTCGTCGTGGTTTCATCTTTTTTTACAAATATTTTGTCCGAACATTTTGCATTCTAAGACATTCGTTTTCATGCCATTTAATCAATACAAGAAGGTGATTATGTTCCTATTGCTTTCTTTACATCTGTTATATTTGAGCAAGATAAGTTTCTTTTTCTTTTTTTCATTATTTTGTTTTAGTTTTTATTTACATACAGTAAAATATCATATGTTGACCGGCATCAAAGCATACGTGTTCAAACATTTTCTCCTGATCACACGTTATCATCACATGTTTGCTGTCTATGTCCAATGGTCGGAATCGTTGTTACTTCTGGATAAATGCGTTCCTAGCGTCGTTTTGCGAAGCAGTTTTGATGGTGCCCAGGATGAGGTCCTTTACAGATAGTTTAGATGTAAGTATTGGTAGCCTGGAAGGCTGGTGGACAGGAAGAAACGAGGATGGCGTTCGTGGTAAGACAGACATTATGTTCATGGTCTTCTTGCAATTATGCTGGTCAGGTCCGTCTGTTCAACTTTTGTTATGACACCTCAACATAGATAGTCGAACTGTTTAAAAAGGGTCTGAAAAGAGCTAACTAAATCATGTGCTGATTTTGCATTTGTGTTTACAATTGACGAGCTAACGTAATAACGAATATTTCCTTTGTCGTCTATCTATGTTCTGTCGGAAAAAGCAACGAGACAGATGGATCTCCAGCAACGAAGACAAGGTTTAACTTGTTGTAATGGTGTTTCAGGGATACCATCATAGCATGCCTTGCTGACTCACTCACCAGCTTCTTTGCTGGTTTTGTTGTGTTCTCCGTGGTTGGGTATATGGCAGAGGAAATGAAACAACCTATTGAAGATGTAGCAACAGCCGGTAGGTGGTGTGGTTATATCACTCAAGAACTTCAAATTTTCAGAGCAATATAAATGTCTTTTCTTCGATTTTCATGAATCATGAAGACTTTACAAATGTAATAAGTTATCAATGACATAAGTTAATTAAAAGGAAGTTCTGAAATAAGAGGAATACTTACTATTTCAATGTACATATTCATTATATATTACTCGTAGGTTATCATATTTTATAGGGCCAGGTCTAATGTTCATAGCCTACCCTGAAGCCATATCGAAGATGCCAGTACCTCAGCTGTGGGCAGTCCTCTTCTTTATCATGATGATTACAGTTGGATTGGACACACAGGTATTACATTGACCACAGGTATTACATTGGCCACAGGTATTGCATTGGCCACAGGTATTACATTGCCCACAGGTATTACATTGGCCACAGGTATTACATTGACCACAAGTATTACATTGGCCACAGGTATTACATTGACCACATGTATTATATTGGCCACAGGTATTGCATTGACTACTACAGGTATTACATTGACTACAGGTATTACATTGGCCACAGGTATTACACTGACCACAGGTATTACATTGACCACAGGTATTACATTGACCACAGGTATTACACTGACCACAGGTATTACATTGACCACAGGTATTACATTGACTACAGGTATTACATTGACCACAGGTATTACATTGACTACAGGTATTACATTGGCCACAGATATTACATTGACCACATGTATTATATTGGCCACAGGTATTGCATTGACTACTACAGGTATTAAATTGACCACAGGTACTACATTGACCACAGGTACTACATTGGTCACAGGAATTACATTGAAAAGTCATTTAAATATTTAACTCAACATATGATTCCAGGAGAAAAATCGTATTTCATGCATTACTAAAAATGAAAATGTATAAAGTCACAGCTATATATACTTTTACCCCATTCCCTAGTTTTCATTGACGTGATTGATTTCGTTGTAAGCATTCGTGTATTTAGTAAAAGAACACGTTAGAAAACATGATACCTTTAAACTATATGAACTTTTGAATGATGTTAACCAAAACAGTCGAATAATGTGGAACTTGTGTTACTGAAACAGTATTAAAACGTACACTAGTTATGATCGTTTTCAGAAAAACTCTTACGTTTTATTGTACTACAATATTACATCAATTCGATATTCATGTATATACACTGGGCATTGAAAATCTGTGACTTTGTTTATACCTATATTTCAGTTTGGAATGTTTGAGACCCTCTCCAGTGGTATTGTCGATGCGTTCCCACGTGCTTTAGGAAAGCGTAAAGTTTTGGTTACTGCAGCTATTGCCTGTGCAATGTTTATACTCGGTCTGGTCTTTACAACGAATGTAAGTTTATATTGTTAAACTTATGAAACTTTCTAGTTAAAATTTGGTCAAAGAACAGTGACAGCATCAATGACCAGGACGCTGATGTGCGATCTTTAACCAACTTTAAACTAACCGTTCATTAACTTTTGATTGAACAACATACTCAATAACTTTTGAAAGGTTGAGTGGATGTAATTAAGATTTTACGTGTAGGTTAAAAATAGTAAAAGAAAGTTGAAGTTGGAGTTCGGTAACAATCTATTAATTAGTACAGTTATGAACCCTCTTCGACTTAAATTTCAGCAAAATGCTGGTTTAAGATCAATAACTTTTGTAAGGTTGCGTGGATTTTATTCAGATTACAAGTAACTTTGATGGTTCCGCCTCGGATATGAGGCCGCAGTTCATGCTTGTACCTTAATTATACTTTGTTCTGAAGCCTTGTCTTTGTTGTTTTTACACAGGCTGGTATATACATATACAACCTAATTGATTGGTACGCCAGTGCTTTCTGTATGTGTCTCGGTGGTGGCCTCGAGTTCGTTGCCGTTGGCTGGTATTATGGTATGTACCATTTACTTTCACTTACAATCACACTGTTACCCTGGTTAGAATATATATTTGTGTATATAATTGGACTAGGTCTATCATTTGTTACGTTCTTTGCAACCTTAAATGCCAAAGGCTATATCAGGAAGGCACACATGTTTGGTCTTTACTCTTTAAGATATAAAACCTTACACAAGTTTATTACAGTATGAAGTTTTAATTTTTATCAAGGGATAGACTGATGTTCCAAACATGGTGGCTGACAGTGTTGTTCTTTTTTTTTTCAGGTGCGGAAAGATTCAGTAACGATATGCGGTTAATGTTGGGGTACCGTGCGCCTGTTTTTCTGCGCATATGTTGGTGTTTTATTTCTCCACTTATTGTCTTTGTTGTCTTCATGCTACTACTGTCACGGTATGAGCCAGCAGTGTATGAAGGTCGAGACTATCCCGGGTACGCTATTTCCATTGGACTCATGCTGGCTTTAGTACCAGTTCTACCCTTGCCAATTTGTTTTGTATACGAACTTGCGACAAGAAGCGGTACTTTACTAGAGGTGAGTTACTTACAAATAATAGTTCATGATTTGTATTCATATTCTATCATTATTATATCAGTTGCAGCCAGAGAAAAGCATACTCAAATTATTATATTTAACGGTCTAGATACTTCACCTTATCTATATGTGTATGTACTAGTAGTATTACATAATTAAATTTGCACGTCGATTCGCTTGAATTATAAAGACATCTGGAAACTATTATACATACTGCTCTTATTTTCATTTTGATCAGCGATTATCCCACTCCAGACAGCCAGAAAACTGGAAACCGAACGAAAGAAAGTTATGGGATTTGTATGAATCGATGGAAAAACCGAAAGCTTCCGGAGTGATTGATTATATCAAAATGACAGTTCTTGGCAGAGCAAATTCCCCAGAGCTCGATTCAGTTATCATGAAATGAATATATGAAGGTACATAAAATTCTATATCCGTTTTAAATTATCATTATAGAAATGGTTTAAGGCTATATCTTTGTAATTATGTCAATTTTCATGTTTCGCTTTTTTACATGTCAGTAATCTAGCAGAAAATGGTAGGATTTATAACATAGTCAGTTAAAACACTATTCCTGCAAGACATATCAATACACAATCTGTTTAAAGCTTTTTGAAATGCTAGTATAAATATTATATTACCTGTGTAGAGTTTTCAAATATTAAGACTAAAACTTACTTAGGTTTGCCCAGCTACAGTTACGAATGTTTAACACGAAAATGTTTTGTTTTTCTATCATGCAGGCTTTGGCTGTCCAGCTGTCACGACCGATAATGGAGTGTGGGAAAAGGAGAACATATAGTTTTTTATATCTTATCCTACATCAGTATTTGTCACCAGCATTATGTTTACAGCAGTATACATGTATATAATTTAGTATCAGCATTATGTTTAGAACATTTACATGTTTTTATTACCCTGCAAAACGAAGTTTTTGGAGGTATACTGGAATCACCGTCGGTCGGTCAGGCAGTAGGACGGTCCACTTCACCCTGTCGGTCGGTCAGGTGGTCGGACAGTCCACTTCTATCACTTGAAGTTTGTGGAGTGCACTCCTCATTCAGTTTTCAAAGGATTGCATTGAATATTGACACAATTTTAGCTCTAATGGACCGGCTAAGCTTATACCATGTAGTCTTGTCTGTTCATAAACTTTTGAAAATACTCTGCAGGTCGCAATCAATTGACTTGACAAGGATCCCTGCAACTTTTAGATTTTTCATGATGTTTTTTGGGTCAGTGGGTCAAAGGTCAAGGTCAAAGAGACCATCATTTGAATTTCCTTGATAAAGTTCTACAGGTCAAAGTTTTCTTCAAACTTGCTCAGAAGGTTTCCTGTAACATGAAGATGATCACTATTGGTATTGGGGTCAGTGGGAACAACGTTAAGGTCACAAGACCTTTTAATTTCCCTTGATAACACTCTTCATGTCAATATTTTCATTCAACTTTCATCAGACTAGCTCAGATGGTTCCCTGTTACATGTAGATGATCCATATTCCTTTGGGGGTCAAAGGTCAAGGTCACAGTGACCTCTTTTAGATTTTCTTTGATTACGCTCTAGAGGACACAGTTTTCATTCAACTTTCATCAAACTTGCTGAGAAGGTTCCCTGCAAAATGTAGATGATCCCTGTTGTTTTGGTGTCAGTGTGCTAAAGGTCACAGTGACCTCTGATAGCGTTTGCTTGATAACGATTTATGGGTTACATTTTTCGATCAACTTTCATCAAACTAGCTGAGATGGTTCCCAGTTACATGTAAATGATCCTTTTTCTGCTGGGGTCAACGGTCAATATCACAGTGACCTCCCGATAGATTTTCCCAGATAACGCTCTAGAGGTCACAGTTTCCATTCCTCTTTCGTCAAACTTGCTCAGTATTTCCCTGCAACATGTAGATGTTTTTAGGGTCTGTAAATCATTGGTCACAGTGACTTCCGTTAGATTTACACTTTCCTTGATAATGCTCTACGGGTCACAGTTTTCATTCAACTGTCATCAAAGTTACTCATAAGGTTCCCTGTAACATGTAGATGATTTTGATCGATTTTGGTGTTAGTGGGTCAAAGGTCAAAATTAGAAAACCTTTTTCTCTCAATATCTTGAGATCTTTTTTTCCCATGGTCTTCAAACTTCATAGCATGATTGGTCTTGCTGAGAAGATGGTGCCTATCGTTTTTGGGTCAGTGGGTCAAAGGCCAAGGTCAAAGTGATAGGAACTTTGAAAAACTTTTCCTCTCAATATCTTGAGATCTATTTCACCCACAGTCTTCAAACGTCATAGGATGATTGGTCTTACCGAGAAGATGATCCCTACTGTTTTTGGGTTGGTGGGTTAAATTTTTGTTGTTTACACATAACCTTCAACAAAAGTAGAAATGTACTTGACACATTTTTGTGTGTACCAAGTAATGTTTTGCAGGGTAATTCCATTTTGAACTTGGATATTTGTATTGCATAAATTTCATGTGTCATAAGGGAACAAACAATGTGCTACCACAGGAAGTTGATATTTTGTCCAAAAAAAAAGATCAATGTATCTTGCGAAAAAAATCACCCCTCTCTATATATAAACACAAGGAATGCAATGCGGAGGAGAAAAGCTCTGACGTCAGCACATGGAGTCGACGTGTTGGAAAATTTCGCGAAAGAGATACTTTTTCAGTAGTTAAAACAACGATAAATTAAAAGTAAGGACAGATTCTGTGATAATTTTAAACACTTTAACTGTCTAGACCAGAAAACCCAGTTGTCAGTTTGTTACAAAAAATGTTCTTGTATGGGAGAAGTGGGTGGGGTACGGAAGGCATTGCATTCCTTGTGTTTATATATAGAGAGTGGTTATTTTTTTCTACATTGATCATTTTTATTTTTTGGACAAAATATCAACTTCCTGTGGTGCTACAAAGCACCGTTACCGGAGTACATACATTAAATTTCAATAGTGGTAGCTCTTGTTTATCTAGAAAGAGGACTTAGCAGTGATCACTTCGTTACCCTCCGTGCGGCCGTTCATCTGATGTCATCAGTAAGTCTTGTGTTTTTTGTGTATTATAGATCAAACTGTATTATAGATCATAGTGTATTATAGATCAAACTATTATGTTCTGCATCAAATTATTCACTCACTTTCACCTAGGAATATGTCAAAAATGCATTGAATTCATATTGATTTATAAGTATGAAGGCATTTTGTGAAGGTGATTTGAATAACCAGTGTCACTGACTGTACTTCAGGGAGGACCATAATGTTCCCCTTGAAAGAAACATGGGCTTTCATGCCATAGCATCTCAAGCTGTCATACTATCTTGTTAAAAATACTATCTTGATCATTTAATTCTGAATGAAATATATAGTTTATTGTTTTGGTATTTGCGACAGTAAGATCGCACGTACATGTATTTTTAATGGCGACGGCGTCAAAATCGCTGAACGGCTAACCTTATTCTAATGCACTTTGATCTATAATACAGTTTGATCTATAATACAAAAAAGCACATGATTTACTGATGAAATCGCCTGTAAACCATCTACATATTTACTACATGAAGAACGTATAATGATAAAAATCACGCATGACTGTAATAAATAGTGAAGATTTTAAAGTTGGCTGCCGGCGTCGAAATACTGATTGTTCATAAAAGATACTCATATATATTTTGAAGTCTCCAAATACATACCTTTATAAAAAATCTTTTTCTTATGATTATCGTTTTATCTATTACAATAATGAAATAGTAGAGCTATTGGTCGTGAATTCTCTAGGTTTTTTTTCACGGGACGGAGTTCAGATGCATTAAGATATTACCATAAGGGACGTCGCCTATGACCGTCAGTATTTCGTTACGGTATTGTTGCCATTTTGTTTATGCCGAAAGGGATATTGCTAGGGTCTGGTGGTCAGTGTTGTCTTGGTACGTGTTTCGTGCTGGGTTTTACTCTAGTCTGTTAAAATAAACCGGTGAGAGTAATATTTTGTAATGCCATATTCAATTAAAATACATGTATATCATTGTTTGTGCATTTGGTTTAAACATTATTTGTTTCAAATTTGTCATATAGCATACACATACATTCGAGTGTCAAATAAACAGGATTGAGAAGTGTTGTAGTCTCTCCTGTTTGTGCATTTCATATCATAACAATTTTAAAAAGGTTGAAACATTTAAAAAATATCGATGAGGAAGTTATATTTCATCATTAATCATGTATGACATTGGACTTATTCTGTACCATTTATCTTAAACTATACTTTGAGAGTCAGAAATCCATAGTGTCTATGATGGAATAAGCTAGCTCTCTCCCGGCTCTCTCCGAGTATTAATGGGTATTTTAACATGAGCTTCATTTTTATCAAAGACTACAAATCATACTTAATTGACTTGTTTCATATACATTTTTTCATATTTTTTAATAAGAAATTTAAATCCACATATTATTAGTGTGAATGCACTTTCCTCATTACTAGTATACAGAGTATCAACACTAATGTTTTGTATCATCAGTTGTTTGAAAGTGAAAAAGTCAGTTGTTTTAAACTAACTTAATGATTTTTATGCCCTTTTAAACTAATGGTTTAAACTTCAGTTGTTTTAAATTGAAGTATTTTACGTATTGTATATAGTCTTGTATTTAGGATCTCATACCACTGTTAAATAGGCCCACCAACAGAAGGTAGCATGCTTTTCAAATCGGTCAATCTGTATGGTACCCTGCATTCAGTCCTTCAGTTGATAGTTTTTGTTATCGCTGCAAGCCAGTATCTATTGGTACTCAATTGGTCGCCCGTAATGGTACCAAGACTTATGGAGTCTCGTCAAAACACTTCAAGTACTTTTTGACTAGAAGCAACTACAATATTTCATATTTCAAAATTCTAGTCAAAAAGTACTTGAAGTGTTTTGACGAGACTCCATAAAAGTGCCCTTCTGTACCCTTTTTTTAGCTGGGCAATACCCGTTGACTTAGGACAAAATAGAAATTTATTGAGAAAACTTTGCAGAATGTGACTAGGTACCATAGTATATGAAAAAGGACAAGAATTAGGTCACTGGGTCAGGCTAATAGTATTTTCTAGTACTTGGTTTTGTGATGTGCATGGTCTGCTAATATTTTTTTATTTTCACTAGAAGTGTCGGCATTATATAGAACAGATTTAAGGTGTTTTATTACTTTACTGAAAAAGTTATCATTAAGAAAAAGAACGTTATGAATACTACTAAACAAAATTAGGTTCATCACTGGTCCTGCACACAGTATGCTTGTAGCTGGGTTTTACCAGTAGCATCCAAAGAAACAGAATCTTCTTGATATGTAACTGTGCGTCCTTGTCTACATTGTTTATTTTCTAGTAGTAAGACAGCTGAATACATTAGTGTTTTTACATTTTACACAAATTATTTCTGCATTAATTGTAGATTGTTATGATAATATTTAATCAACTTTTGAATATCTCGGTTTTGATTTATACTGAATAAGAAATATTAGTGAGTTATAAATGATCTACATTTTAATATTATTATATTATAATTGTTGAAATATTTAAAGACATCATAATAACTTTAAGGTATATACAGGCAAAACTCTGAACGTTCCAAGACAAAAATTGTTTCCTCAAGTTTAGTAGTATATTAAAGTAAGTTCAATTGGTTGTTGATTGACACATGGGGCCCCAAGGAAGAATATTGTGAAATTTATTTGTCGTCTCATTAACTGAATCTTTATAAAAGTATGTGTTGATTTTTGTCAGAGTAAATGAATTTTCTGTGTTGACTATACAATCAAGTCATTGACAAGTGACTGGAAGATTTACAAAAATCACCAATTGACATCTGCGAAAACGAAATGCAGTCACTTTACACAGCTTCCTCCCATAATTGAGAATAGGTAGCAATGCACCCTTAAACGTTTCAAACACACAACGGTAATTGGCTTAAAAACGCTTCAAGTAGGACAATAGGTGTCTTTAATTTCGTCATTTCCGGTATACATGGAAGGTTTTACAGGTTAAAATATTCTTAAACTTCCATTTATTTGACTGCAATGTTAGAATTCAAACTCGGATATATAAACATTTCGTTTGAAAGCTATAGTATGCACGTGCTTATAATATTTTGCATTACTCACAAATATATTTTGAAATATAACATTGACATATCACGTTTCTGCGCAAACATTTCATATTATCATTGATATACCAAAAAGTATTTCGTAATATTTTTGTCAACATTCCAACTAGTCAAAGTATATTGCACACATGTTCCTGTTAGGTGGTAAATGGCTTAAGTATGACTTGTTTAATATGAAAAGGACTAGCGATGGAAAAGTTTTATCGTGCGTCGCATCCTTACACGAGGTAACTTATGGACAACAACTCGGTACCATTTGTTTGAAAAAAGATCGTTATCATGTTTAACACAGAAATGAAACTAAAATACATGTGTGCATATTTGGTTTATTTATCATAAACGGTGTTACTACTTGTAACGTGCATATGTTATTTTATTTAATGAAGTTTATGATTACATGGATTGGTTAAAGTACTGAAATGCACTAGAATCGGGAACATTATTATGTACTCTATTTTTGTTGTTGATGTTGTTGTTTGTGTTTTGTAGCTGGCAGACATGTGAGGAATGTTCTAACTGGTATTAATGTCATATAAACAAGTAACCTTCATAAGAGTCGCATGTTGAATCCACATTTCCTACACATGTTGCGTTGCATTTTGTCTAAAACAATGAGCTCAATTAAACGTAGAGGTAACACAATCATGTGTTTTTTTATCTCAGCCAACTGCCACCTGTTTATGAATTAACTTTATGCATGTTGCAAATCGACATGTCTGCAGTCTTAGCCATACTCGGACGTTATGTTTTGAGAGACAGATTTGCAAAGAGGGAGTCGGTGAGAACTGTAGCCATTTATTTACTGAGAACATTTGATTGCAAATATGTCTTACTCCAACGCCAGATCATGATGCCCGTCGGTTTTCCACATCTATTACTTTGTGACTATTCCAGAGTCAACCATTTATACTCCATCATCAACCGAGCAAATTCGTTCAGAATAGTTGTCTTAATGGCATCTATGTGTTAATGCTTGACGAATCGAAATCTCTTGACTAGTCTTAAATAAAATCTGAAAAGAGAGTTCTTCGTTTATTGTAAACTATATATTATTATGGTAGCTGCAGTCGAATACTGTTTACGGTATTCGAACCTGCATTCCTTTGATTAGGCGTGTAACGCCCTGTCCCTACACTATTGCATCTTCTCTATTTGTAACATTTAAATACTAGTTCATTTGGAAATCAGCCGCGCCTCTGGACGTCATATAAGAATAGTCCTATGAATGACCACTTGTCTTCAGAGAAGAGTGTTTAGAGTGAACTATGCAGACATATAGAAAACTATTTGAAATATCTGCCTACGAATCAATCTTATTTGAATAATTGCGGTAAATGGTCCCCAAAAACATTTCAGCCAACTCTCGTTTATATATTGAAATCCGACCAGTGATACGTTGGCATAACAACAAACGTTTTGTATTGGATGTTTTAGTATATAGTAAACTTACGAAACATTCATGCAAAGTTCATCAATTTTCATGATGTGACTTTAGGAACAGTTTGAATAAAACGTAGACGACGGGACGCTGAGCGTCGCGAGAGCTATAACTTACGATCATAAGGTTGTGTTTCAGCAAACACTGTAAAGGTTGTTATCGCACATATCTTGAAATCAATTATGTAGTAACTTGTTTTGACGTTGATTGTTTGTGTGTTATTTCGAGATACCAGTGGCACGGCCTGGTAAAACGCGGTTTATCAGACTGGCTTTAATTTGTATGTATATATAAATAGACCACCTTTGTGGGTTAGTGGTTTTTGTCACAGTCACATGAAGTTTGGACAGAAAACATCATTTTTAAAAAAAAAAACCACCCCGGACCCACTATCAAGCACATAATTATGTTCAAACTTCATGTGATGAGTAGATGTTTACTGTTCAAACTTCATGTGCTTGTGGCTAGAGTCGCTGACTTTATATCACTGTAACCTCTCATCGATTGAGGGCTATGGGTTCGCGCCCTGCTACCGACCATGTCTCTTTATGTGAGAAAGTTAGCAGTTTCTTATGGAGGATCGGAGTCTGGTACTGGTTCTTCCCAGGAACGAGTGTTAGGTTAAAATGTTGAAACGGGCGTTAAACAACAACAACTTCGAATAATAAATATTATAACGTAATCACAAAGGTTGGAAAAGAAAAAGTTATCCTTTCCCTATATATATCATTTTTAAAGGTTGTCTAATAGTGTCAGCATTGTGTTTTCAATATTCAGGAGCTGTAAGCATAGCATTTAAATTCATACAGATAAAACGTGTCGCTTCTATGGAAAGCAAAACCTGTCTTAAACCGCGCATACGATTTATTACGCTACAAGTGTCGAAATGATATAAAACACAGACATTTCTCACCAATGAACTGAAATTTGCTATAGCAACGATGCGCAGGAAAGTTAAAGGCTTCATACATAATGATGCACAAGCAAGTTAAAGGCTTCATACATAATGATGCGCAGGAAGGTTAAAGGCTTCATACATAATGATGCGCATGAAAGTTAAAGGCTTCATACATAATGATGCGCAAGAAAGTTAAAGGCTTCATACATAATGATACGCATGAAAGTTAAAGGCTTCATACATAATGATACGCAGGAAGGTTAAAGGCTTCATACATAATGATGCGCAGGAAGGTTAAAGGCTTCATACATAATGATGCGCAGGAAGGTTAAAGGCTTCATACATAATGATGCGCAGGAAGGTTAAAGGCTTCATACATAATGATGCGCATGAAAGTTAAAGGCTTCATACATAATGATGCGCAAGAAAGTTAAAGGCTTCATACATAATGATGCGCAAGAAAGTTAAAGGCTTCATACATAATGATGCGCAAGAAAGTTAAAGGCTTCATACATAATGATGCGCAAGAAAGTTAAAGGCTTCATACATAATGATGCGCATGAAAGTTAAAGGCTTCATACATAATGATGCGCAAGAAAGTTAAAGGCTTCATACATAATGATACGCAGGAAAGTTAAAGGCCTTATACATAATGATGCGCAGGAAAGTTAAAGGCTTCATACATAATGATGCGCAGGAAAGTTATAGGCTTCATACATAATGATGCGCAGGAAAGTTATAGGCTTCATACATAACCAATGCTGTCTACTAACAGATGACTTGACATTTCATAATTTTACTCCGTTTCGTTTTCTGAATTTCCCTATGACTCATGCAATAGGATGAAATAGGGCGTTTTCTGGAACAAATGAGAAATATCACAAATAGCTTCTTTCGTTGTTACTTGCACAATTTTTGTAGCTTCTCTTTCAAACGAACGGAATAGTTTAAAACCTATTCACACATATTTTCAGAAGTGCATGGCAAATTTGTTCACATTTCGGGCTGTGCCGACGATCGAAAGCATACGGTGGCGTTCAGTTGTGAATGCTAACGGAAAAGAGCTAGCGCTATTTTATATAAGGGGAAATGTATTTTAGTTTAACAAGTGCCATTAATTTCATAGGTTTGTAATAATATAGGGCATGCCACCTTTGACTTGAGTTATGGTTCTTTGTACATGTAACATGTTTTTTTACTGCAGAATAATGGTTTCCAAACATGAACCGTTTCAGAATGTTCCATCAATACAATACACTACATTTTACCTGTATATTGAAAGGTTCAGCACAAATCAGGTGTGCTTTTGGTTTCACATAACTTGTATATGTTTATTCTTTTTACGCTTACTTTCTTTGAATCATTCAACCATTGGGGTATATAAATCTTAAGTATTTTAAGATAGTAGTCAAAGCAGAGTTGTTTCCCTTCGATTGAGCATTGTGTGCCAGTTCCACAAAAACTACTTTTTGAATGCACTTTAATAAACTGTAGATGATGGTGCAATGGACAACATTGAGTTTTATTAAGAATTAATACGTTTGCTTATATGTATGCATGTATATTAAAAGCAATACAGTAAGTATAAATCGAAAGCAGAGGCAGTTTTCATAGGGTTTAAACAAAAGTTGTTAGTTAACAAACCGAAGACAATCCTCTTTATAAGCAAGAAAGTTCTGAGTGACATCAGTATAAGCTTTAAAGATAATCATGGCATAGATTGAAAAGTTCTAAAATGAAGTTAGCTCACGTTGTTTTATGACGATAATCACCAAGAGCATATAATCTGAATTCGATTTAGTATGATTAAATGTTTTTAAGTTTGCATTGATATAATGTCAAAGTTACACCTTACATTAACATCATAGCAGGCACAATAAGTGACATGTCCCCTATGCCTGTTGCACTGTTACCTTCTCTCGGGGAGCCTGTTCGCTGATGCCACTCGATTGCCCTCTGAAAAACCATAGCGTCCAAGTCTGCTAGTAACTGGTCTAATGTTTTACCTTGACCTGCCGAAGCACTGTTTGTGGCAGCGTACGGTTCAGTTTTTGGCGAATTTGCAGAGTTTTGTGAAGTCATAGCGTTTAAGAACTGCCCATAAGTAGCACGTGCAATACGTTGCATGTGAGGTATATATCTCATCATATCCATTATTGACGTGGGTTGCCTCCCTTGACTAACAGCAAAGTCTAAAATTTGTTGATCTGGACTAGCTGTAGGACCGACTATAAAATGAACGGCACGAACGAGACTCTCTGAGGCAACTGCAGACGCACCTCCCCGTGCCCCACCAAATCCACTCGTAGAACCTTGTCCGCCCATGGCTCCTAGTCCACTCATTAATGCAAGTCCACCGAGTCCACCCATTCCGCCAAACAGCTCACCGCCCATCATTTCTCCTCCAAACTGACACGTGCCTATAAGATTAATAGTGCCTATATTATATACTTCGATTGCGACCTTTAATTATCTACCAACTGAAATAATAATTCCAATATACTTTTTTACTTATACAAATGTTTCCAAAACGAAGAATGTGGTACTGATTACGCAATGCATCGATTTTAGTTTTATAGCTAATTGCAGTTAAGGTAACTGTATCTGATGATGTTCAAAGTTGTTAAGTAGAAAGCAGTTTGTCAACTCAAAATAATTTGTATGAAACTTATGGTCATTGACCCCCTTATGAATTTTGTCTTACATCAGTAACTTTAAAATAATGTAGATGCAGTTGTCTGAAATATAAAGCAACTTAGATGAAAATTCAATACGTGATTCACCTCACATTTGTGAACGCAGAGCTGTAAAATCGAAATTCAGCTTTGCGTTCAATCTGTAGATCATTTGTGAATGACCGAGCCGTATAATCAGTATTAGGCAATTGCTTATGCGAATTAAAAGGCGGCTTCTCATTTTGAGATCGAAATTCAGCTCGACTGTGTTTAAAGTTAACTTCAGCTCTAAAACGTTATTCAGACCTGCATTGGTGAGATTAAACTTCTGCTCTGTGGTCGTACTAAACACCGCAGCAAATACACTGCCCAACTCTGCATTAGCCATTGTAGTTTTTTTATCGAATATCAGCGAATAAAAAGCAGTGAAATCGAAATAAAGCTCTGTTTTCAAATAACAGTAGGAAACGTTGTCAGTCAATTAATTATTTTTCCATTTCCCAGTAAAATACCCATTCTGCAAACAATTATAAACATCGTGTACACTAAAAAGCTGGAAGGCGAAAACTCAAAGAGACAGACAGACAGACAGACGGATGGACGGACGGACGGACGGACGGACGGACAGAGACAGAGACAGAGACAGACAGAGAGACAGAGACATAGACAGACAGAGAGACAGAGAATCGTTCGGAGAAACTACAAGTAGTTCAGAGGGGGATGAAGCTGGACCAAATCCTCACCCTGAATCGGCTGCTCATATCCCTGAAACACACCCAATGCCAAGAAATATTATGGTCCAGATTGCATCATAAATTAAATGCTTATCCACTTTGGCTGCTTCTGAATGAACACCTCATTAAGAACGACAATTACAACTGGAGACAAGGCAAACTTCAATCAATTTGGAGAGTTGAACATGATTTCCATCACAAAACAAAAGACAGGATCAAAATAAAGCATTCACATATTGTCCATTGGCTGGCTTCTGGTAATTCCGTTCCAAAGAAGACCAGACTACGTAACTCATCCAGGTGACAAGTGAGGTATTCACGCTTCCCACTGGATATAATTGACTCAATGCTCATTTGAATGAAAAATTGTAGCTGCGCCGGTCACCAAAATGCTTCATACCAAACAACAGAGCATTTACTACAGTTAAGTCCTCTATATAACCAAGAATAATAGTGTGGAACGACTGTACCACCCTGGAAAAAGGTTCGGCAGGAAGGATTGCTTCTTCCATTGCTGAGATTAGGGTGACGGAGTAGACCATGAGAGGCGGAGTAAGAGAGACCCATATAGCAAAACTATACCTTTATATTTCGGAATTATGAACAAGTTCCCACAATCTGTCTTACAGAAAAACTAAACGGAATCTTTTCCAAGGTTCAATATACATTGAAAGATCACAAATTTTCTCATGGCAAAAGCAAGATTTGGTCAACTGACTTTGAAGGCATTTGCATAGTCAAAGACGCCATTAACCGGCCTCTCAATAAAAAGGTTGTTGCATTTTTACGCTTGAATGATTGCTTCGATATAATTGGATAGGACAGTGAACCTTAAACGAGTAACTATAACATAACTGATCCAGAGTTCACGGTCAAACGAACGTCATCAAGTATATAGGTTTATATAATACATTTATGCACCAAAACATGTTAAAACAGTAGATTTGATAGTCTCATACTATATCCACAGCTGTTTCTCAGACTGACTTAATGGCAATCATTACTTACGACATGTCCTCGCATTAAAATTTTGTTCACAGCATTATTGTACTCAAAATGAAAAGGAAACCAGAACAGCATGCACATCATGCAGCATGCAGTAGAGGATTATCAAACTAAAAACTGTATTGATGCATAACATAAAAGAGAAGTAGTTAAACATATAATGATATACATACATTTTGTTATTTCCAAGGCAACAATGCCAAGCACGAGATTCATGTGAAATTTCATGTTTACTGTGAGATTGCTGACGAGAGAAATGTTGACCCTATACTTTAAACATAGTTGTGAACCACTTCGTAAATCACTCCTGACATATTGAAAGAAATAAGACAATTCACATTAAAATACAAAACATCTTATATAAATTACCGCATTCACATGACGGTGATATACTATAAAGTCGCGGTCAAAATTCAAGCTCCTCTGAGCCAATCTGACGAAATCCAATATGTTTGTTCTTTCCTTTGCATACATGGAGTTTGTCAGCGTGGTTTACTAGCAGGCCTATTAAACAGAACTTGTAGGTTTTAAGTGTTTTTAACATACTTTGTGGTAGTTCATAGTGCATTGCATGCCTGCTTTTACATAACATTTAGTAATTCTTAGTAGGCCTATTTTTACATAGCATGTACTATTTCTTAATGTGCTTTGCTTAGTTTAGTTTATACTAATTTATTTTTGCTCGATTGTGAAGAAAGCTTTTAGCTTATCGAGTCACTCTCGAGTCCGCTTCCTGGAAAAACCAGTACTGGTGTCATATGAGGAGGTACGGTCGTGACCTTGGTGGGGCTCGAACCCGCAACCTCTGTGGTGAGCGGCAGACACCTAAACCTCTACACCACCGCTCCCCTTCATGTGCTTTGCTTGCGGCCTGTTTTTACCTAGTATGTTGTATTTCATAGTGCCCTTTCCTCGATGTTTGTTTTTACATAACATGTGGTATTTCTTAGTGTGCTCGGCTTGCTGGCCTGTTTTACATAACATTTAAATTGGTATACCTTAGTGTGCTTTTCTTGCTGATCTGATTTTATATAACATGTACGTGGTATGTCTAATTGTGCTCTGCTTGCTGGCCTGTTTTACATAACATTTAAATTGGTATACCTTAGTGTGCTTTTCTTGCTGATCTGATTATATATAACATGTGGTATGTCTAACTGTGCTCGGCTGGCTGGCCTGTTTTACATAACATTTAAATTGGTATACCTTAGTGTGCTTTTCTTGCTGATCTGATTTTATATAACATGTGGTATGTGTAACTGTGCTCTGCCTGCTGGCCTGTTTTACATAACATTTAAATTGGTATACCTTAGTGTGCTTTTCTTGCTGATCTGATTTTATATAACATGTGGTATGTGAAATTGTGCTCTGCTTGCAGGCCTGTTTTACATAACATTTAAATTGGTATACCTTAGTGTGCTTTTCTTGCTGATCTGATTTAATATAACATGTGGTATGTGTAATTGTGCTCTGCTTGCTGGCCTGTTTTACTTAACATTTAAATTGGTATACCTTAGTGTGCTTTTCTTGCTGATCTGATTTTATATAACATGTGGTATGTCTCATTGTGCTCTGCTTGCTGGCCTGTCTTACATAACATTTACATTGGTATACCTTAGTGTGCTTTTTTTGCTGACCTGATTTTATATAACATGTGGTGTGTCTCATTGTGCTCTGCTTGCTGGCCTGTTTTGATTTGGTATACATTAGTGTGCTTTTCTAGCCGACCTGATTTTATATAACATGTGGTGTGTCTCATTGTGCTCTGCTTGCAGGCCTGTTTTGATTTGGTATACATTAGTGTGCTTTTCTTGCTGACCTGATTTTATATAACATGTGGTGTGTCTCATTGTGCTCTGCTTGTAGGCCTGTTTTGATTTGGTATACATTAGTGTGCTTTTCTTGCCGACCTGATTTTATATAACATGTGGTGTGTCTCATTGTGCTCTACTTGCAGGCCTGTTTTGATTTGGTATACATTAGTGTGCTTTTCCTGTTGACCTGATTTTATATAACATGTGGTTTGTCTTATTGTGGCCTGCTTGCAGGCCTGTTTTACATAACATTTGGTATAGGCCTACCTCAGTGTGTTTCTCTTGCTGACCTGATTTTATATAACATGTGGTGTGTCTCATTGTGCTCTGATTGCAGGACTGTTTTGATTTGGTATACATTAGTGTGCTTTTCTTGCTGACCTGATTTTATGTAACATGTGGTGTGTCTCATTGTGCTCTGCTTGCAGGACTGTTTTGATTTGGTATAAATTAGTGTGCTTTTCTTGCTGACCTGATTTTATATAACATGTGGTGTGTCCCATTGTGCTCTGCTTGCAGGCCTGTTTTGATTTGGTATACATTAGTGTGCTTTTCTTGCTGACCTGATTTTATATAACATGTGGTGTGTCTCATTGTGCTCTGCTTGCAGGCCTGTTTTGATTCGGTATACATTAGTGTGCTTTTTTTGCCGACCTGATTTTATATAACACGGGGTTTGTCTTATTGTGCCCTGCTTGCAGGCCTGTTTAAATAACATTTGGTATAGGCCTACCTCAGTGTGCCTTTCTTGCTGACCTGATTTTATATAACATGTGGTATGTGTTATTGTGCTCTGCATGCAGGCCTGTTTTACATAACATTTAAATTGGTATACATTAGTGTGCTTTTCTTGCCGACCTGATTTTATATAACATGTGGCTTGTCTTATTGTGGCCTGCTTGCAGGCCTGTTTTACATAATATTTGGTATAGGCCTACCTTAGTGTGCTTTTCTTGCTGGCCTGATTTTATAAAACATGTGGTTTGTCTTATTGCGACCTGCTTGCAGGCCTGTTTTACATAATATTTGGTATAGGCCTACCTTAGTGTGCTTTTCTTGCTGGCCTGATTTTATAAAACATGTGGTTTGTCTTATTGTGGCCTGCTTGCAGGCCTGTTTTACATAACATTTGGTATAGGCCTACCTTAGTGTGCTTTTCTTGCTGGCCTGATTTTATATAACATGTGGTATGTGTAACTGTGCTCTGCTTGCTGGCCTGTTTTACATTACATTTAAATTGGTATACCTTAGTGTGCTTTTCTTGCAGGCCTGATTTTATATAACATGTGGTATGTGTAATTGTGCTCTGCTTGCAAGCCTGTTTTACTTAACATTTAAATTGGTATACCTCAGTGTGCTTTTCTTGCTGATCTGATTTTATATAACATGTGGTATGTCTCATTGTGCTCTGCTTGCTGGCCTGTTTTACATAACATTTACATTGGTATACCTTAGTGTGCTTTTCTTGCTGACCTGATTTTATATAACATGTGGTGTGTCTCATTGTGCTCTGCTTGCTGGCCTGTTTTGATTTGGTATACATTAGTGTGCTTTTCTTGCCGACTTGATTTTATATTACATGTGGTGTGTCTCGTTGTGCTCTGCTTGCAGGCCTGTTTTGATTTGGTATACATTAGTGTGCTTTTTTTGCTGACCTGATTTTATATAACATGTGGTGTGTCTCATTGTGCTCTGCTTGCAGGCCTGTTTTGATTTGGTATACATTAGTGTGCTTTTCTTGCTGACCTGATTTTATATAACATGTGGTGTGTCTCATTGTGCTCTGCTTGTAGGCCTGTTTTGATTTGGTATACATTAGTGTGCTTTTCTTGCCGACCTGATTTTATATAACATGTGGTGTGTCTCATTGTGCTCTACTTGCAGGCCTGTTTTGATTTGGTATACATTAGTGTGCTTTTCCTGCTGACCTGATTTTATATAACATGTGGTTTGTCTTATTGTGGCCTGCTTGCAGGCCTGTTTTACATAACATTTGGTATAGGCCTACCTCAGTGTGCTTTTCTTGCTGACCTGATTTTATATACCATATGGTATGTCTCATTGTGCTCTGCTTGCAGGACTGTTTTGATTTGGTATACATTAGTGTGCTTTTCCTGCTGACCTGATTTTATGTAACATGTGGTGTGTCTCATTGTGCTCTGCTTGCAGGCCTGTTTTGATTTGGTATAAATTAGTGTGCTTTTCTTGCTGATCTGATTTTATATAACATGTGGTGTGTCCCATTGTGCTCTGCTTGCAGGCCTGTTTTGATTTGGTATACATCAGTGTGCTTTTCTTGCTGACCTGATTTTATATAACATGTGGTGTGTCTCATTGTGCTCTGCTTGCAGGCCTGTTTTGATTCGGTATACATTAGTGTGCTTTTCTTGCCGACCTGATTTTATATAACACGTGGTTTGTCTTATTGTGCCCTGCTTGCAGGCCTGTTCAAATAACATTTGGTATAGGCCTACCTCAGTGTGCCTTTCTTGCTGACCTGATTTTATATAACATGTGGTATGTGTTATTGTGCTCTGCCTGCAGGCCTGTTTTACATAACATTTAAATTGGTATACATTAGTGTGCTTTTCTTGCCGACCTGATTTTATATAACATGTGGCTTGTCTTACTGTGGCCTGCTTGCAGGCCTGTTTTACATAATATTTGGTATAGGCCTACCTTAGTGTGCTTTTCTTGCTGGCCTGATTTTATAAAACATGTGGTTTGTCTTATTGTGACCTGCTTTCAGGCCTGTTTTACATAATATTTGGTATAGGCCTACCTTAGTGTGCTTTTCTTGCTGGCCTGATTTTATAAAACATGTGGTTTGTCTTATTGTGGCCTGCTTGCAGGCCTGTTTTACATAACATTTGGTATAAGCCTACCTTAGTGTGCTTTTCTTGCTGGCCTGATTATATATAACATGCGGTATGTGTAGCTGTGCTCTGCTTGCTGGCCTGTTTTACATTACATTTAAATTGGTATACCTTAGTGTGCTTTTCTTGCTGGCCTGATTTTATATAACATGTGATATGTCTTAATGTGCTCTGCTTGCAAGCCTGTTTTAGATATCATGTGTTTGTTTGTATGTTTGCCTATTTTAGACAGCATATGGTATATGTTATTGTGCTTTACTTGCAGCCTAGTTTTATATAGAACATGCTATTTCTTACTAGCAAACCTGTTTTCACACTGTGTGTGCTTTCAAGTGTGTTTTAGAAGCACGCCACTTGAAGTAACACATTGATTTTGATAGTTGTTTCTTTTCTCTGCCCAAGGTGTAACACATGTATGACCTAGGTGAGAAAGTATGTGTTTCTCCTATTTGTTTCAACAGGTAACCCCTAAAAGGTAATTTCAAGAGAAACAACTTTGACATTATCATAGGCCATAAAAATGGCAAAGGTTTTTGTGCATTCTTGTGTTCTATGCAGTGATTTTCTCTGCTTCTTGTAAAAAGTAGATTACTTCCTTTAAATTTGCAAAAGCGCCGCGTAAGGTGATCCATTTCAGACCAGTGTATAGTCCTCTTGTAAAAATATTTGTTTAACAGCCTGTCATCTAGCAATCTGTTGAGCGTTCTGTAAAATATTTAATTGTGACTAGTTACTGTGAAAATTTCATTAATATAAGAAACAATACACGCACTTGTAAATATGTTATATAATTCATTATTGTGTCACGTTGCTAAGATGTGTGACGAAAACGATATATTTAATTCCCCTTCAGGAATTTATATGTACAAGCATACCGAAATGATGTTTTTGACAAATTATTATTTATATAACCACGAGTCTTTAAAAAAAAAGTCAATATTAACTAGGATGTCAGAAGTAAAGATAAGTGAAGTGATATAACTGACATGTCAAGATATTTTCATCATTTATCTGGGGAGATATAGAGGATAATTGTTTGTTTCGGTGTAATATCACGTTTTATTTTATGTTTTTTCGGTGAAATAAAAGTGATCTTTAACCCGGATCAATGTCAAAAGGTTTACCGAACGTAATTAATGATGCGACGATGACGTCGTTAAAATGACGTCATTTGTGCTATGTTTTCTGATGACGTTTCCCATGATTTTTGATATTGTATGGAAACAAACTCAACAAAACTAGAGTTTTGTCCATAAAATAAACAGAAAAAGTGTTGGTATCGGTGTAAAATCACGTTAATTTCACTCGTGAACACCAAAAGTAGTAATTTTCACTCGTGGCTGTATACTTTTTGACGTCAATCCGGGTTAAAGATTGCAAAAACAGTGAAAAGTAAATGGTAATCAGCTGTTTCAAAACTGTAGATTATCACTTTTATTTTACTGAGAAAACTCCATAATTCACTGGAAAACATAAAATAAAACGTGATATTACACCAAAACCAACAATTATCATCTATATCATTTCACCGAGTGGGCACCAAAAGTGATATTTTCACGAGTGGCGCAGCCACGTGTGAAATTAACGTGTAGAATATCGAAAATCGCGGGAAACGTCATCAGAAAACATAGCGCAAATGACATCATTTAATGACGTCATCGTCGCATGGTTTCCAGTCGGTATACTATAATCAGGGTTAAAAATTGCAAAAACAGTGAATATAAGAATGGTAACCCCCTGTTTCAAAACTATGGACTATCACTGTTATTTCAATGAGAAAACTCTATAACTTGGCGTGTTGGCGCCAACACGCTAGAACAAAATGGCAGAAATCAGCCACCATACGTATAGACATTTTGTCCAATAATTCATAATATACATGCCGTCTCTTGTGGAGATTATCTTCAATTAATATGTGTGAAAGACTTCATTCAAACTCAAAGAGTATAAAATCCGTAACTGGCTCAGCGGATCCAGGAGATCGGGAAGAGCACAACGAGTTCAGAGACGGAATATCTGCAATATTTGAGTCGCGGCAAGGAATTTGATTCCATATAGTCCAATGAATATGGTTATGGTGTCTGAATTTCAAATAAAATCACACATGACGCCAGAGTCTCAAGAACCTGCTTGACCCGTTTTTCTTTTAATGGTCTGGCATCGTCCGGTCTGGTCCGGTCCGGTCCGGTCCTACCCTTTTCCTCTCTTGTCGTGTCCTGTCTTTTTGTACCTATCTTGCTAAGTCTTATTATTGTTTTTGTTCTTGTTGGCGCCGCGTAGAAACGCGTTGCCAGTATTGGATAGGTTTCAATTTTGTACCATGGGTTTGCATAATCGAATAGGGAGCAGCCAACATTATTAGTGTAAAAAAAACTATATACAAAAAGTATTATGTTTGAATAAAAACCCTGTAGTGAATCAATAAATTGTATTAATTGATTACAAACAGTACGATACCAAATACATACGTTTCAACCGTTATTTCAAAACTTTGGGCATATTCAAAGGATATTTAATAACTTTTCCACAGACTTGAAGGCTACAGGTTTTTTATAGCTTTGTTTACGGACCTTACGACCAGATTCATCAAAGCTCAGAAAAGCGTCTCGGAAGATGCTTTGCTAACTTTAAACAATTTAGATGTTTAAATGCATATGGCGTCAAAGTGAAAAATCAAGGAAAACCCATTTTAATTACTACATATTAAAGTATAATTTAGATTTTTAAATAACGTTCACCCAACTGTACAATACACAGGGCCTGAACATGTTTGTAAATAGTTAAGAAAAGTTATGTAAAGCATCGATAACAACCGACCAATGGTGAAGACAGAATTAACCACGTGGATTTCGTCTGCTCGAGTGCGCACAGATAACAACAAACGCACAATTAGGATTTTATATACGATCCCTGGCACAATGCAGTCTGGATATAACTTTAGGGGTCAAAATACCATGTGCGATTTATAAGAGGTATTGTGGCCAGTCATTTAAAGAAACTTTCATCGAGGCTGTCCAAACTTTGCACATTATAATAATGGCATATTCTTTTCAACAATACCAAGACCCTGTGTGTAAATTACATTTGCAGAGGTTATTAATATATTTCTCTCATTAGTAATCTTATTGCAGTTCTTAATGTCTGATAAGCGATGGTAATCTAGCTTTAAATCAGTGTATATAATCAGTCTGATGTTATAACAGTCTCTTGTAATTATGTGATAGAATGGGCAATGCATGTTTTATGTCTTATTTATGAATTTTAACTATGTACATGTATTGGATCTTGGAACTATAAAACTCTATATTCTGAAATGCCTCTGCGTCCTTTAAGTCATGCTTCAAAAACATGCGCGGCGTCTTTGATGATTTGCATCAAAATTCGTCTTTTCTTTTGTCTGATCCGGTCGGGTCGGGATTTTCGTGGTCTGGGATGATCTGTTCGGGTCGGGTCGGTTTCTGTTCTATTCTTACAATTGTATCTGTACGAACTACGTTGTATGGTCCATACTGGCATTTACACAACGGTATAAGGAGTAAATATACGACACTATGCTCTTAAAGGATTTAACTGGGTTACAGTAACCACATATTCTTCAAGACAATTGCACTCTGAAATAGCTTTTTGGAAAAATGAATGTTTATAATCCGCGTCATCAGATTTACAAATGAGTTTAAATACTTTTGACATTGCATCTTTTATGAAACGTAACAGAGTTATTGTCTGCATTTAGAGTTAGTTATGCAGGAGATTATTGCCGGAACCAACCCTTGTATCACCTTTTAAGATAAAGTAGCCTCAGTGCCTGTCGCGTCTCTGTGTGAGTGTTTGTTCTGTTATATGGGTCCCAAATGTTAGCTCTATATTTTAGGGTAGATCGGGCATCACCACTTCGCGGGCTATTGTTTCTTCTGTAACGATCTTACAATCTGTATGTAAGAATGATGTGAATAAGCAGTTATCATGAAATTCAGTTAACAGGACTGAGTGTAAAGATAGTTAAGATACCTTGACATCTGACGTCGACCAGTTTAAGTGTCTAACCGCTTGATGTAAGCATATGTGGAGAATCAGACTTGATGCAACTACCTATCAGTACGTGTTCATTACATGCATTGGCAGGCCTGTCACGTCTAAACATTTATAGTTAACATTTCTAGTTATGCTACAGAATAGTGAAAGTAACAAAGGGGAAAGATTGTATAAAGATAAAAGTAACTTTTTTCTTTGTCCATTTCATTTTATATAATAAATAATTATTGTGAGAACATTGCATATGAACAAAAAATATACATTACATACATATATATCTTTTTACTTGTACATATTTTGGTATTTGCGAACAACGCGTAAGCCTTGAATTTGAAATATAAAATCTACAATTACTTCCTTTGAGCTTGTGATGAACAGTTACTACATCAAATGAACAATAAGTGCATGTATTCATAAAAACTTGTTTATTCGTTGATCAGCATGTTGATTGCATGTATGAATCACTGTTTCCTGGTCTTGGTAATGTTATACATGTTGACTACATGTACGCCCCGGCAATACCCTGTATCATCTGAGGAATCATCATTTGCATGCCTGCCATACCAGCTCCACCCATAGCTCCGCCCGTACCAGCACCACCTTGGCCTTGA
Source organism: Saxidomus purpurata (assembly GCA_022818135.1). NCBI lineage: Eukaryota > Metazoa > Mollusca > Bivalvia > Venerida > Veneridae > Saxidomus > Saxidomus purpurata. The sequence continues at coordinate 55,501,636 of JAFMSR010000003.1, forward strand.
ATTCGATCCATATATTGGACTGACCTTTGCATAATAACAGCGTCAAGATCCACTTGTAGCTGAGTAAGTGATTTTCCGCCTGCTGTGCTGGTTGAGGCAGTTGCGTTGGATGAAGATGATGCAGGAGTATTTACTGCCATACTGGCTAACCACGGTCCATATGCTGCACGTGCTATCCTCTGGAAATGTGGTAGGTAACCAAGCATCGCTGTCATAGTACGCGGCGGTCCTCTTTGTGTTATGCCATAGTTAATGAGAAATTTGATCGGGGTTAGCCTGTGGACCAACAATGAAATGGACGGCTTCGTTGATACTATTCATGGCACCTGCCATAGCACCTTGTCTTATCATCGCTCCAATAGAAGACCCCATCCCACTACCCCCACCACCCATACCACTCATTCCTCCCATACCGCCCATCATTGCTCCAAGTCCGCCCATATTTCCGCCCATCATTGCCCCAAATCCACCCATATTACCGCCCATCATTTCTGCCATCCCTCCGCCCATCTCTCCACCACCAAACTGGCAATAGCCTGAAATACAATTACAATTGTCAGTTGCGCGGCAAGTATATACAGATATTGGCTATTATTACATAGGCCTACACAGTAATGTACATGAAAAAAAACAGAGAAGAAACAAGTATTATACATGTGTATGTTATTTGGTTTTTGAAGTGGTATATGGGGATGGATAGACTTATATTACCCGAGCCGTTAGGCGAGGGTAATATTATGTCAAGGCGGGTAATATATCCCCATATATCACATCAAAAAACAAATAACTATTTTATTACCCTTCCCTGTTTCAAATATTAAAAGATTCCGTTTATGTTTTATTTATTTAATGACTGAACGTAACCAGACGTTCAAATCCCCTTATGATACTGCGTGACGTCACAAATCAGCACGGACTTATACATTGACGTAGTGTACGCGGCGAACAAGCTCACGTTCAGCATGGGGTACAGTAACGGAGTTATGTCAAGTGTATATTACCGGGCTTGCCGTAAATATCAAAATCAATAAACGGATCGTTGACCAATCAGAAGACCGCAAATTTCATGGAAGGGTAATAAATATATATATTCTATACGTTGACGTTTAACGTTACGGCTGAAAAAAGCTATTCTTGCATACCAGATGGGGATATCTGCAGTTTTTACCAGTGCTGTAAAATTACGTGCATTACTTATGACGTAACGTTATAAACGATGTGACGTCACTTTCCCAAACATAGCATCTAAAGAACGTTTGCTTTTATATTAAAATGCATCATTTCGATAAGTTTGTTTTTAAATATCTATTGCAAAGTGCAAGACGGTATGCAAGAAAAAGTTTCTTCCATGATGAGATACTTGGCTCAGATGGAAATATCCGTCACTTCGTGTAACTGTTTCGCGGGAACTCGGTAGAGCCTCGTTCCCGCCAAAACAGTTACCCTCAGTGACGGATATTTCGATCTGAACCTCGTGCTCATATAAGAAACTAATAAAATGTCACTCTCCAAATTCGTCAAACGTGTTTGGTCTGTTTTTGTGTATTTGGAAAGTTGGTAAGCTTTTACCTTTTTGGAAAAGTCTTTTCAAGCCCTAAATAGGTAAAACAATCAAATGACGGAGCTTATAATTGCAAAAAGAAATAGGACAATAAATATAATAAGATGGCATACCTATCATCATTTTTTGAACAAGGATTTCAGCTAGGGGTAGCTAGGAACAGCCCCTGGTAACAAACAGAAATGTTACATTTTATGGACAATTCCCTGCTTAAGGGAACCGTGTCACATAATTCTGATATGTGTCTTTGAATTAATTTTATGTTTTTACAGGAAATGTGATAGAAGGCTATATCCTCCTAGCCGTACAATAAAATAGAAAAACATGATGGTTTCAAAATTCTTTGACATAGTTCCCTCAGACATGGAACACTGTATGTTTTTTTTAGTGTAGGGGGTTACCCCTAGCTGTAAACCTTGATTAAAAATTGACAACAAGTAAGAAAAGACCTTTCCAAAAATGTAGACTACAAACTTTCTAAACACAAGAAAATATGATTGTTTAAAGATTTCGCGAATTAAGTCCTAGCCTTTGTCAGGTGCTACCTTAAGAAATTTTGTTTAAGACTAAATATTAATCCTTATACATTCATACCAAACAATTTTAGCTTGCAATTTGCGTTTTTCTAGTTTCTGGAATATTTTTGTAATTATACACTGCTCAAAATAAGCTACGTGTACTTAAATCACTCGAGAATTGTTTATTTCACGCTGAATAGAGTTTTATAACAACATTGCTTTTAAATTGTTTATTGTTGTTGTTGTTGTTTTTGTCTGTAACAAATGTTTGGAATAAATCTGATTACCCTTTTCAGAAAGATGGTACTCGTTCTTGAGTAGAGGAGAATGATGGCGACTAAAACTTGTTTTAAATAATTCTTAAGTACAGATTCGGGGTAAATGTTTTACAATTTGAGCTTTTGTTACCCTACATTCTACTCACGTAGGACGAAATAAAAAAGAAACAGAAGAGTTTTAATGTATACATTATGGTTTTCATATTTCTAATTCTTTTATTTTGTATAGGCTAGTGTTTATTTTAATGCATTTACGAAAATGAATTGGCATGCCCGCGCGACCAATTTATTGTACTAAATGTATCGAAATGGACATTAACCTTAGTGTTTGAAATTATTTTTTTGTAAATCAGCACTGTTCCTCTATTTATTGTTGATTTACCAAAGTTAACAGTGCAGTGAATACTGCGCTGCGATTGACAAAAATAATTTCAAACACTAATCTTTGTTAAACTTTCTAACCAGTGAAGCTCAATCCTTTAGCAAGTGAGAGATAATAGTTGTTAAATGTAAAATCCAGCAAATATGGACGAGGAATCTATTAGTGCAATCATAATAAGTTTATTAAACATTAAATGTAACTTCTATAAAGTTATCCTTTGAAAATTCTTATCACTAGGATTTTTCCTGCGTTGAGAAATACTATAAAACCTGCATCAGGTACTTACATGGTGATAATTCCACTGCGAAAACGGCGATAACTAAGGTAGTTTTCCAAAACATTTTGCAGCTTTACGAGTGGCTGACGACGATGCTACTGTAACACTGGTCTGCTTCCCTGGCGTTTTATTGACGTGATGACGAACTGTCTTGTGATTGTATAATCTCGTCCTTGTGAGGGGTGTTAAGAATGCACACAGTAAAACAAAAATATTTTGTACACTTTCTAACTGATAATATAACTGTATGTCCAGGGTCTTGCATATTAAAGGTACATGTATATGATTGATCAAAGCGGTCAAGTAAAATGTTTAAGACACAGAGAATACTTTGAGAAAGATGTAAGAAAAAACTAATGCTAATGTTGTCTTGGAAACAGATTAAAATAGAAAATTTATCACTGAAGGCGATGAAAATCCCAACTTGCCCTCTTGACAGATGTTTAACCTTATTGCACAGATAATGAGTGTGGTTCTTTTTACTCCCGTGATTTTTTTCAAGTCCGATTTTATAAATTTTGTTAACAGACGGACGGATATACTGATACGCGTGAATTGTATTCGTTTTTCGAGTATAATACTACTTGTTGTATGCTTATGGTCTTTTGTTTCAAACTTATGATGGTCACTTTCAAGGGTAATGAACGAAATCTATTGTGCTATAACAAGAATAAGTTAGCATTCAATGCGCAACATTTCTCGTAATAAAGTAAAATGATACAATGTCCATTACAAACAAATAAGGATCGCATCAATTTAGTTTGACTACCCTTTTACAGTAAAAAAACGTGTTTTTTTTTAGCGCAGCTCATCCGGTCAAATAGCTGAGTGAGGATTGAGAGCAGAAAACATGCAAATAAATCTTAATAATTAATTCAAACGACATGAGTATCAAAAACTGTATAAACGATTAACAGAATAAAATTTTCTCATAAGTTAACTTTTGTGACAGCCAAAATGTACTTATTTAATAATGAAAATTAATGCACATATCAAATGTATTATGTAATAACATGTAACGTACATTTAGACATAGCCTAAACGGAAAAAATATAAAAAAAATATCACGATATACATTTATGAATAGCTGCACTTTATAACTGCTGATTGTCAGTTGATGCCATCTCGTGACAAACGTCAAACTTTTATTACCTCTACAGATCAGAGGGGTTTACGACAGTCGGCGAAAGTCTCTTCTTGGACAGAAAACCTATTCAGTCAAAGTGATCATTCATTTATTTAATTATGTGTCATGATATTCGCAAAAGCTGTTTTGCCGAGAAATTATTTTTTTCTTCATTTTACGCCACACAACCATAGTTAGAGCAATACCTTCATGAGCGGAAGTAGTTTGTTATTTGCATCGAAGATTACTGTTCGCCTTTTAACTGCACTTGGACCTTTTTTCTTGTCTGTTCCGGTAACATTAAATTACATCTCCTACACCATAACTGTGTATTTAAATCAAAACAATCTTTCAACTGAAATATTTACATGGGCTTTCTGTTAGCTAATACATTTTTTTAGTCTATCAGTTCACGGTGATTTAATATCTGGAAAAGAAATCTTGTAGATTGACCATATATAAATAAAAATATTGTATTGTGTTGTGTCGTGTCGTGTCGTGTCGTGTCGTATCGTATCGTATCGTATCGTATCGTATCGTATCGTATCGTATCGTATTGTGATGTAATGTATGTTTATAATTTGACCAATGGCACATACGTTTAATAAGCTCATTGTGTATTTTGTGTATTCAACATGTAAGTAATACACTAGACTAAGTGTAATGAATATGCTTATGAGCCTAATCACTTATATCTCTTAGGGCTGTTAAAAATCAAAACATGGCGTCAGATGACATGTATGTCAGTTATTATGTCGGAATAGACGTTGAAGGGCTTGGTATCGTTTTCCGGGGATTTACAACATGGTAAGGCTTGTTGACAGTAACTGTGAAGTTGAGCTTGAACGGGAGAGATATACTGTTGTGTCTACCGATGAGTTTAATGCTAGGTCCGAGCAGACGCCACGGCCAAGGTTCAGGTTCAATATAGTATCTGACTTGATGTAGACGACTTTAATCATCAGCAAACAACAGAAACACACTGATAAAAACCGCCAATGACCTAACGATTCTTAAAGCTGTCTTGAGGAACCAGAAGTCGACAAAAACCGTAAAATTCAAGAAAGTCCTGCCCTACTTTGCCGCTTCCTAGTAAACGTTAGAAAACAGAATGGTGAAGACTGTGAACCTTCCGTCCTCCGAGGTATCATATCGAGTTTTGACCGTCATTTAAGGCGAAAAGCTATAGACAAACCATTGCATTCGGAACTTGGTTTGCAAAAGTGAGAGAGACACTGACCATGAAACAACGTCAACTGAAAAAGGACGGCAAGGGTAGCCTAACCTGCCTTAAAAAGGTGAACCCCTGTCAAACGAAGACATTAATCATTTGTGGAACACTCATCATCAACTTGGTGTTAGTTCACCAGACACCACACTCCAGACTCTTTGGTTGTTTGATATAACCCACTTTGGGCTACGTAGCTGCCAAGAGCACAGTGCTATGTGTTGGGGTGTTGTTTCTCTGTCAGATGCCCGATGATAAGGGCCATATATATCTATAATTTACTGAAATACAAACCACAACACTATAAGGTGTAAACTCTAGAGCTGTGAGAGTCGTAAAACCAAAAATGTGGGCAAACATAGTCAATCCTGATAGTTGTCCAATTAAAGTGTACAAACTGTATGCTGAAAAACGTAAGTCAATTACATGTACTTAGAAGCTGATCATCCATTTTATATTGCAACAACTGTGCACTTACCTTCGCCAGTGACACCTGGTTCAAAGGGAATCCAGTTGGTATCAACAAACTGGGATCAATGATGAAGAGAATGGTCCGACATTTAGGTCTAAATCGGAATATACGATTATCTAATCACAGAGCCAGGATAAACCTTGTCCAGAAATTAAATGACAATAATTTCCACCAAACCATACACTCAGTTCCAAAAGAAAGTGTGCACTTTGTTTTCTGTGATTTTTCATCGACTACTTTTCTGAAAGCCTATATATTTGGTACCAAAATTGAGATCTGTTTACGTACAATATGGCGAACATTTTAGATTTTGCAATCGATCGGTTACAAATACACATGAGATATAGTGTGCAATCGATCGATTACAAATACACATGAGTTATAGTGTGTGAAAATTGAAGCAGATACGTCTACTAAATAATTAAGAAGTGCACACTTTCTTTTGGAACTGGGTGTATAACGCAAATATCAGGTCATAATAATATTGCATCAATCAACAATTATAGTCACAAAGTTCTGTTCTATGTAATCCTTTTCCAACACAATCTCACGCAACAAATGTCAGCAACGATTCCAGATCCAGTCGTCATGTTTTTGGTGGCTTTCAAAGCATTTTTAGACTGTGTGTACAATATTCATATCAGAAGTACCTCATTTTCTCAATGATGAGAGACGCATCTAAATAACGAACGACAACTTCATGCGTTCAAGAAAAATAGACTGTGTCTACAGTATGAATCTCAGACGTATCTCATTTTTTCAACGAAGAGAGAAGCATATATATGATCAAGTGCTTAGTTGATCCATTTACTTTATGCTCCATTTATTAGATTAAGATGGCTGCTGCGGCCCACATTAAAGTTTCATTATTACACCGAATTGCTGGAACTTTGTGAATAAAACTCTTCGAATGTTGACCACGCCTTGTATGTGGAGAGGCTTGGTATCTGACCTCTGTGTGTGTGCATGTGTGTGGTTCTCTGCTGTATTATTTTAAGGAAATACTCATATGCTAAATAAGCGAGCGTTTATTCGATTGTAAAACAAGTCAAGTTTAAATGACTTTAAATGATGTATGTCATCATGCTATGTAAATAATGACAGTGTTATAGTGTCACGTGCTGGCTCACATGACGGCTGTAAATTAATTTGTCTGATATATGACAAACTTTTAACAGAATTATGAGGACGAGACAAGCCACAACTATAACCGTGAACCTATCTTGTCTTCGGCAAAGTCTATATCAACTGTAATTGTCATACCTTTTGTTTACAAACTTAAATCTGGTGATTCCGTTAACTTTAATCGTCGAACTTACTATTCAAGGTATTGTTCAATGTCATATATAGCCTTTTACTGGCCTTATTCGTCCGGCACGTTGGTTTGACCCGGGTTTTTTTATCTGATATTTTTCGGCGTAGCCATATTAACCTCGGACTTTAACCTTTCAATCGCCAATGAAATGCCAAGTAGATGTATACATTTTTTCGGAGTGAAAAATTTACTCTGTAGGCACCTTTAATTTTAATTGGATAATACCGCATGTAAAAGGTCAATAAAATATTCTTGCCTTTCTAAGTCCTCATGATATATTAGGACCCAGTGCCTTTTCAGTTTTTCAAGAATGGCCAGTGATAACGGTCAACATTTCGAGTAAAAAAATTCAAAAGAAAAACAATGATTAAATTTGTTTTCTTGGTGCACACGTCGTGGTACGGAATTAATGACGGTGGCATCCAGGACTCCCAAGATTTGCTTTCCTCAGTGACCAGCTACCTTTATTATACCAATGAATGTAAATAACTGCGACATAGAAATAAATAGTACGTCAGACCTAATACAACATGTTAATAACATTCTGGTTAAAATGATGCTTGACAGAGATTGAAAGTAAAATAGCCTGATCTTACTGCAAAAGTGACAGCACTTATCACTTGTTCAAAAGTCTAGTATAATCGGTCAACTCTTTTAACTTATTTGTTCACTGCGCTTACGCTAAAAATCAAACAAAAGGTTCAAAACTGTTAAGGGACGATAAAATATTATTTATCAAAACTTTCCAAAACTATGTGAGTCGATAAAGATACAAAGCAAATACATAAAGAAATAAATCACTGGTACAGCTTACACCACGAGGACACAAAAACAACTGAAAGCTGCAAAAACGCGGTTAAAACGGTGCGACTTCTTAAAATATTTGCCATTTCTAACCACTCTTATTTAACCCCACTTATCATTCGAGATGAAAGATGCAGATATCAAACTATACCAGCCGTACTACAGGGGTATCACAGGCCGGTTAGCTCATTCAGGAGAGTGCTTACCCTGTCACATTTCGCGCTTTCGTGCCACATAAAGATAAAGCATATTTTTTTAATATGAAATCTTGGTAATCATCTCTTTCATATACTCAAATTCGCGCCGACCATCTTTTTTAAAGATAGATATTGTTATAGTTGTCAAACCTCAGCAGAAAGCGCCCATACAAAAAACTATCTCGCTGGTGTCAACGTCGAATTAATTAGACTAACCTTTTTATACCAACGATTGCCATGACAAATATACTTAGTGTCCTCAGCTATTTCTCGGATTCATTTTGAAGCATGCCTTTACAAAGTACAACAGAATCACATAAAACCTTCAATGAATTAACCTCAACAGAAGGTGAAGGAAATGAGTCTAACAAAATAACTGATGTCGAATTGAGAATCTGATTGGGTGCACACGAAACTAAGAGCGACGACTCTTATATATTTGATTTGTCTTTTGTGAATATTAGTCAGCTCCCTTTGCATTTAGAGTGTCGTCTACTGGAAAACTGGAAAGAGATATGTGCTTACCAAGGCCTAAATATGCATCCGATACAAAGGGATTTCTGGTTTGCATGATAATAAAATAATACGAACCGATCCGCATTGTTGCACGTTATAAACGTAGTACTGGTACCCATACGATGTCTTGTTCGCTAGCTCTGCAGACTTGATTGTATGACCAACATGTTGTCTGTGCCATAGACTAGGCACGCAAAGAATATCCAGACTGCAGATTTGGAAACAGCCAATCCACAAAAAGTATAACAATGAGACTGAATGATAAGCAAATGGTTACATCAGAAATTCGTAGAGATTCTCGGGAACGTAATCGACATGCATGAAGCATTATTGTAAAAATTTGGAAATAGTACGACTGGAATAAGTCATCTTGTATATAGAGACAACAGGCAAACTTACCATGAAGACGCTGGACTACAAATTCGATTTTGCTGTTTCTTTATATCACTTTAATTCGTCTGATCTTGAATAGTTTATCTAAGACCGTTGAATAAAGACACAAAACTTTAACGGAAAGCCAAACTCGCGTACTAAAACATCTGCTTTTGCGTTTTGTACGAACAACAAGCATTTTTTTCATATCATATCCATTCATCAAAGATGTAATTCGTAGAAAACGAAATGCTTTCAAATTCATGATTAAAAAATCTATCAGAGAATTTGCTCCTACGATCAAAAGGGTTTCGCAATCTAGCCTTTCTCTACGTGAATCTATAAAATCTTTCAATTATGTATCCTTCGTGAGGCTTTGCCATTCAAAAAGCTAATAAACACGGAGATTTTGACATCATGACCGCAGATTTCCGTCAGATTTAACTTTTATAATATATCTACAAATGATCAGATGTTCCTTCTTCCTTTAATCAAGCCGATAGGCTTATCATAACATATCCAAGCCTCTTCAGACCTCATCCAAGCAATTGAAATCACCAAAGGGGGCCGAACTACTTTCATTCTTAAAAATAAATCTATGCCTGAAAGTATATTGTTTTAAAATGAGATTTTTTGCAAGGCAGTTAGAATATTTTGTACTTGATCAAAATGCAACAATTTGAAAATCGAAAATGTATTTGAAATGTAGATTTAATCTGAATTAGCCTGGAGGAGATTATTTTCTTTAGTGCCGATCAAAATAACTTGTTAAAGGAATACACAATGTGTCAGAGTGTCAAGTAAATATTATCTAATTATTAACCCGCGATGCCGACTTGCATTGTGCATTTTTTTTTACCAGTATAGGTGATAAGCAACAAAGCTTCAAACGAAAAGTTGGAAAAAGGTCAATCTTTGACGACCATTGCATGGTAGGAGGCTGAACAAATGGAGAATATATTAGTGATTTACCCAACCATGAGTATTGGCCCTTATCATAAACAGAGGACATTGAAATGCTTTAACTATCTCGGATGGCTTTGCATGTGGTAAGGCCGCTAAACATTTCCTCAACCGCGTAAAAAAAGCCGAACAGTTTTGCGTAATATAGTTTCAGGGATTTTTAAATCGGTTGGTTTCTTTCGATAAATAATAATGCAGGAAAACTTTATAAAAGAGAATTTAAATGCTGACAAGCGCTTTTATGGCGATACGATTAATTATGTTGAGTTACAGCAGTTTTATCACTCGGAGTACGAAATAGTCATTGCTGTTAACTCGAATAACATTTTACCATGGGTTCTTAAAACATTGTAGGAAGGAGGATCAAGACTATATTTTGTTACACTATATTGTTTAGTGGATGGTAATTAACCAAGGAACGTTAACAACAAAGTCATCAAATTTTGTATTAAAGCTGAAATGACTAATATTTATAGTAGATTTTCTATTGATTTGAGATCCGTACGTCAAACGGGTCAAGATCACGGTAATTTTAAACAGTAAAAACTAAGAGATCGTTTAGCTAAGAATCCTCCTGTTACCACGCCAACATTTGGTAAACTTGCATGAAATTGAGCACATGTGTTTTATAAACAGCTCTTGTTTTAATACGTTCTTTTTTCACCGTAACAGTACCAGGGTCACTTTTTCTAAATTTGCATTTAAATACTTTTTCTCACTTTTTCCGCCAGATATAAAAAGTGTTACTTCACTGCATGGTGCTTATAAATGAACAATATATATGCAAATTACTTCTTTACTGTCCAACTATTATATTTCTAAAACTCCTCACGATGTGTTCATTAAAAGCGTTAGCTGTAATAAAATACCTATTAAAGATTTATTTAAAGATGAAGTCCTTTTTTAATTTGCAGATTATTTTTCATTTTATGTAACAGTAAGCGAACTTAAACATGAGAGAAATAATATTATATTCATGTATCAAAATAAACGAGAAAGAAAATATAGATATTAACATTCTACCCTGAATTCATTTTGTTCATGCCTGTTTTTTAAATTTCTTTAGTTATCACTGACATTTTTTCGATACTAATGGTTTCGAGCCATCTCTCCTGTAAAAAGGCCGGCCCGAGTAATTTGATAAAGTAATTGTGTAGTTGCGTTATTGCTATGTTACACCAACGAACGTTTCATGATTCAGTCGTTTAACTTTTTGTGACAAGATTTAGTTTTAATTCCTTTATCAGCCTGTCTTTGTACACAAAAAACAGACATAAAGTGTACAAAACGAAAGCAAGGAACTTTTCACCGCAACTATATCAGTCTGGTTTCACTGTGGTTATTTAGTTTCAGTTTACTCATGACTAAAGTGACATAAACTTCTGTTACAACAGGTTCAGAAATCAACGATTTTTATAGATAGCAACAGAACTTTAAATCATATTGTGAAGAAATAATAGAAAATCTACTAACAAGTACATGTATTAGCATACCAATTTGCAGCAATGTTGCCCTGACCCGCCAGCGTTTGTTTTCAGCTTTATGAAGGGATTTTCACGCGGCCAAATGTCACATTCTTACAGAATGATACACATAAGATTATCATACAACAAAATATTTTATCGTTCTAATCGATTCAAAATGCACGAACGATGCGTTTTAATGTCAATCAAAGATAACACGAGTCGTATGAAGCATGATACCCCCACCACTGAAAACAAAATCAAAGTCAAAGAGCACAAACGGCGTCCTGTCAATGCAATGTTAATGACGGAAATGAGAACATACTTACCGTTATCTTATATAAGAAAAGGATAAAAGCAAATGTTCATACCGTAGTTACTAATAAAGAACGATATTGTCCTCCAGCAGTCCATTAGTGAAACATTCTTTTTACTAGACTAAGCGTGCCCATAAGCGACACTCTAAGCGTGCCAATGCGCGGCAATATTAGGATGCCCATGCGCGGCAATCTTAGTTTACCCGTGCGCGGCAAGTTTAGTGTGCCCATGCGCGACAATCTTAGTGTACCCATGCGCGGCAAGTTTAGTGTGCCCATGCGCGGCAATCTTAGTTTACCCGTGCACGGCAAGTTTAGTGTGCCCATGCGCGACAATCTTAGTGTACCCATGCGCGGCAAGTTTAGTGTGCCCATGCGCAGCAATCTTAATGTGGACATGCGCTGTAATATTAACGTGCAAATGCGCGGCAAGTTTAGCGTGCCCATGCACGGTAGTCTTAGTGTGCCAATGCGCGGCAATCTCAATCTGTCCATGTGCAGCAATATTTGCGTGCCCATGCGCGGAAATCTTAGCGTGCCTATGCGCGGTAGTCTTAGTGTGCCCATGCGCGGCAATCTCAATCTGTCTATGTGCAGCAATATTTGCGTGCCCATGCGCGGAAATCTTAGCGTGCCTATGCGCGGTAGTCTTAGTGTGCCAATGCGCGGCAATCTCAATCTGTCTATGTGCAGCAATATAAGCGTGCCCATGCGCGGAAATCTTAGCGTGCCTATGCGCGGTAGTCTTAGTGTGCCCATGCCCGTCAATCTCAATCTGTCTTTGTGCAGCAATATTTGCGTGCCCATGCGCGGAAATCTCAATGTGCCCATGCGCGGCAATCTTAGTGCGCCTATGCGCGGCAACTTTAGCGTGCACATGCGCGGTAGTCTTAGTGTGCCAATGCCCGTAAATCTCAATCTGTCCATGTGCAGCAATATTTGCGTGCCCATGCGCGGAAATCTCAATGTGCCCATGCGCGGCAATCTTAGTGCGCCCATGCGGGGCAATTTTAGCGTGCACATGCGCGGCAAGATAAGCGTGCCCATGCGTGGCAGGCTTAGAGTGCTCATGCGCGGCAATTTCAATGTGCCCATTATGCTGCCATACTAGCGGCACATGCGCGGAAATCTTAGTGTGTCCATGCGCGGCATTCCGAGCGTACCCATGCGCGGCAGTCTTAGCGTTTCCATATGCGGTAATCTTAGCGTGCCCATGCGTAGTCGTAGTGTGCCCATGCGCGGCAGCAATATTTGCGCGGAAATCTCAATGTGCCCATGAGCGGCAATCTTAGCGTGCACATGTGCGACAAGATATGCGTGCCCATGCGCAGTCTTAGTGTGTCCATGCGCGGCAGTCTCAATCTGTCCATGTGCAGCAATATTTGCGTGCCCATGAGCGGAAATCTCAATGTGCCCATGCGCGGCAATCTTAGCGTGCACATGTGCGGCAAGATAAGCGTGCCCATGCGCAGTCTTAGTGTGCCCATACGCGGCAGTCTCAATCTGTCCATGTGCAGCAATATTTGCGTGCCCATGTGCGGAAATCTCAATGTGCCCATGCGCGGCAATCTTAGCGTGCACATGCGCGGCAAGATAAGCGTGCTCATGCGCGGCAGGATTAGAGTACCCATGCACGGCAATTTCAATGTGCCCATGCGCGGCCGTATTAGCTTGCACATGCGCGGAAATCTTAGTGTGTCCATGCGCGACAATCCGAGCGTACCCATGCGCGGCAGTCTTAGCGTTTCCATACGCGGCAATCTTAGCGTACCAATGAGCGGAAATTTAGTGTGTCCATGCGGGATGTTTCAGGCTGCCGTACTGAGACTGGCTCCAGGTAGCGTGTTTAAAATCGCTTATTTTAAATCACTCCACCTCGAACTCATTGACGGTCTTGGTTTTGAGTCCCGCAACGGACCTGAATATATGAGTCTTAAAGTGGTTGTTGTGTAATTTCGGTCCTTCCCAGGGACGATGGTAAAGGTTAAATGTTATTTGCAAAACCACAAAGTTTAGAGCTTAGATACTTGGTATGTAGCGTTGTCTAGCGGACCTCATCCAAGTTCTGTTTATATCTTGTACCTGTACCTGGAGTCAATATTCCCCCCCCCCCTCCCCCTCCCCCTTCCCTCCCGGGCGTTGCTTTACACTGATACATATATAACTGTATTCTCATTCAAAACAATAACGCCTAGAGCTTAAATATTTGGTATGTAACATTGTTTGGTGGACCTCTACCAAGTTGGTTTTTTTCTGACAAAATCATGTCCCTTCGGGTCAAAATTGGCCATGCCCTAGGAGTCCGTTCTCTGTATGCAGAGTAATAGGAAAAACTTATTTTTAAATCTATTCAAAACTTTCAGTCAGCAGCGTTTATAGTAATGTTTCTCTTGCTGACAGTATTCTACGTCACATTCTCAAATCCTTTGTAAACCACTGTTGACATTCTAACATAAAAAGACAGAGTCGGTAACAGGGCTTAAACCCATGACCAAACATCAGTGTGAGGTTGCCAAGGTTTCATAGATCACTCTTCAAGGCTGTTGGCATATTTTAAGTTCTCTGCTCAATAAAGTGTATCTTGCCTCTCCGAGTCTGCACCCACCTTCTAAAATCTCCAGGTCCTCGTAAGTACATACTCTCGAAAGTGTTTATTGTTTTTTTTACCGTAATATTAGTTTTTAATATCCGGGTGAGTTTGTGGTTTCACCCAGCTACCACTTTCAAGCAGTCTGTGAACCCTATCTCCTCGGGGTTACACTTCAAACGATCTGTCCTTTCTTCTAACACAAAGATCCCAAGTTTTGTTTTCTATTCATTTCTTCTCTAGTTTCATATTAATGCAGTTAGATAAGCCACTTAATCTCATTTAATTATATCAAAATATTTAATCGTGTATATATCAAATTGAGTCATACGGGTATCTAGCTATGGTATACGGGGAACATTAGCGTTATTTGGTAACAGCGGGCGAACACTGCCGACCTTACGGGTAATCATAGAAAGTGGTGGGACATATACGAACATATTAAGCCGACATAGACACCCGTTTTGGATCACGTAAGTTACAACTTGGCGCGCCAAAAGTCTGATATTTAATACTGTTTAGTGAAAAAATTCATTCATGGAAATCTCGTAACGTTGATGTGTCGTCTGCATTGATGAGTACCCATTTATACAAATTCATTCAGAAATGTAGACCCTGATGACGCTAAACCACGCTATTTTTAGAATCATCCAGCCTCTCATGTTGATGAATTTATTAAAAAAATGATAATTATCGTTTCAAACTGACTTTTCAACTTAAGAATGACATATTGTCTACATAAATATTTCGTAATGCTTGTACAGTATATTATCAAAATGTGAAGTTTATCTGCCCCCAAAGAGTTTTAAAATATACATTCATTATACTCGTTTTACTGAATTTGAAGCGAAAAATATATATTAAGCAAAATATACGCCCAGGTTGCTCATTTTCACAGCTAAAGTTATGGCTGGGACGGTTTCAGATCCAGATGTGTTCAACAATGTCGGAACATTTCTTGGGGGACACCGAGTTTTATTTCGATCTTCACAAACTAAAGGTCAGGTCAGGTTTCGTGTTTCACTAACACCATACAACATCGACAGTTCGTCTCCTGAGTTTTTTGTGTGTAGCTTTATTTCTACAAAAAAGAAACATTTAGTAAGATTTAGTAAGGTTCTCCACCTCAAATGTATTGTTCGTACTTAAGACTTATTAAACGTGTGAATCTCATAGAAATATTTACAGAGATAGGATGGCTGGAGGGAAAAGGTTTGACTCAGTGTAATTTTTACATCATCTTTTTGAAGAAAAGCTCTGTTCTGACCGTTGTCAACTTTGGTTTTAAATTTGGGTCTCGTCGTGAGTTGTACGATTATGCGACCCATACTACATGTATATATAAAACAAAGTATCTTATAGAAGTTTCTATCTTCTGGTGATTTCTGTAATTTTCACTTAATTGTCGATTTGTTCATTCTTAAACAAATCTTTGAATTTCAAACGGCATTTTTAAACGGCATTTTTACCTTGACGTGCACTTTGCTTTTTCGGTATCTTATCAAGGTACATCATTTACAGCAAAGTTTAGAGTGGATTAGCGACGGAATTCTAGCTAAGTCTTAGTACAGAATGTAACTGATGACTACAACAATATACCATCGCAAAGTATTATAATTTTATTAAATGACAAAATGTGATAATCAAATGAATATTCTTTTATGTTTTAGTTGTTTAGACACGTTTCATAAGGAAATATACTTTTCTTACGTGGCACTGCAAAATTAAGGAATACTTAACATTTCTCAACGCATGAGATGGCCAGTCTTGTGCGAAACGAAAATAACAAGAAAGGCGTAAAGGACTAAGAAAGAAAAAGCGCAACTTGTATTTAATGAGATATACATGTACCTTACAAAGGTACGTTGAAAAGTGACACATGGACACTACATTGAAAAACTCGATTTGCAAAAAAAAAAAACCCACAAAATGTAATCAGCCTCATCTATCCGCAGTTTATCCTTGTAAACTATTTAAACAGTTTTTCCACACGAAAATACATTCTTTTATGAGAAAAACTTAAAAACAATACATCGCGATGCTAGAGATAATGGTTTTCATCCTCGCTTTCGATTACCGACGCGATTCAATTCATTTTCCACCGCAAACAGGCTTGAATTTCACACGAGTTGGATTTTTAAAATTTAAAACTCCATTTTTACCAAAGTCCGAGAGAAGTGAATAGATTTATCGTTTCAAATCACACTAAACAGTTTCCTCTCATGCGATTTCATTTTGAAAAGTAACAAAATTCTTATCTAAAGAAGAATTTTTGAGGGAAAAGGGGAGAGGACACAGTAGCGAAATCACTCGTTATCTGATACTCATGTTTTGAAGATAGTAAAGAAACTAATCGCGTCAACATTTTAAACAATGCATAAAAATGTTTCTTTCGGTGAAAAAAAAAACTGTAACTAGAGGAAAACCAAACTTTCAATGCTTTCAATAGTAATTATTTTGGAAAGGAAGACAGAAACGTTTCCTATGCAATCCAACGATGATGTATGTATATATGATAATGAAAATGTGATCATTTTTATGAAGATCGCCAAAGACTGGAGTCGCAGATTCATTAAACACCTTTTTGCAATAATGAAATTTTAAGTCGCTTTATTTTAATATATATTTCAAACAGAAGGACATAGAACCATGTGTATAACGTTATACATAATAAAGTACCAAACATGTTTTTGAAACAAACAAACTCAACAATAGGGTATGTCCTTTCAATAAGGATTCAGGGCATAGTTTTCCCCTCGGGTCTCAGTTACGAAGAACCAACTTTATTTGCTTTTACCAAATGGATGTTATTTGTCCGAAATTAAATTCTAACCCCTGGTTTCAAAGAAGATCTTTTCAGTTCCTGTTTTGTAGATAAAATAGCATCCCAGCCGTAGGTCCATAGCATCCTAGTCGTCCAAATGTGTTAAGGGAACGATATTTGTAGGGAGTCATACCTGTTTATGAGTGCCACAACTTTTATTCTGCAAAAAAAACTTTCTATATAGAATATACAAAAAGGTTCAAATATTCAGTATTACACAAGCATTTTAACTGAAACTTACAGAACCACATTTCATCAGATTAGTAAACATTTTATGAACAGTCTTATTGCTGAAAAAAAAGGATTCATGTTTTTATAAAAGTATGGAACAAAAATTAGAAAGGTCTATATTTTATTTTTTTACAAGCAATTTTGGCTGAAATTTCATAACAGTAGTAAACAGTTCCGCTCAGATCATTTAAATACTAGATTAATTTGTTAAAATTATTTGTTAAAACATAAAATGAAAAAGTGAATGCTAGAATCAATAGCACAACTGAAAATCAACATAGCAATTTGAGAAAATCTTGAAAATGTTGGAGGGTTTGGTTTTACGGGACTACTACATTATGTGGTTATATTAAGCGTTTGCAACGTTTTATAAATGGCGTATAATTAAAAAAATAGAGAACTGATTTACAGGAAGTTTTATCAGAGCCATTTTATTTGATGAATCATTCTAAAATATGTTAATTGCAGACAGTTAAAATACACTTATTTGTCGTATAATCTGATTGCGAGCAACTTTAATGCAACAACACATACTAGTAGTCGGTTGCTAAAAGAACTCGTAGTTTTGTGTACACATTGAATATAATTTAGCATCTCTAGATAACTTTATGTCCGTATATTCAAGCAGAAAGCCGCGACAAATCCTGTTTTGAAATACATACATGTAGATTAATCAAATACTTTTCAATGATACCGCTGATTTCGTATGTCCAGCATTTGTTTCCGCAGTTATGGTTCGAAAACCTTTGTAGAAATTCCTATAGTTAAAGTCTTGTGTTCAAGGTCTTACTACATACGGCCCTTGCTTACACAGATTCTTGTTTTGCCTTTCACTGGAAAAGGTTTCTTTTATTGACAAGCCTTGAGAATGGCCGATTAGGGCTGTCTTATGAACAGCTCTTGTTTGAAGATATCATAAAGTTTTCCAAATTTATCCAGTTAAATATGTTTTGCATACGAGTAAATTTCTTACTACAAAACATTTTTGACAGAGTTATCTGCTCTTGCTTACAGATGGATGGCATAATTATTCCAACTTTCAAAGTAATATCTCAAACGGTTAAGTCAATAAATGGACAAGTACGAATATCTTAACTAA
The DNA here is from genome assembly GCA_022818135.1 of Saxidomus purpurata. Classification (NCBI taxonomy): domain Eukaryota; kingdom Metazoa; phylum Mollusca; class Bivalvia; order Venerida; family Veneridae; genus Saxidomus; species Saxidomus purpurata. The sequence goes on from JAFMSR010000003.1 coordinate 55,520,166, forward strand.
GATTCTAAGTTGAAAGGGCCATAATTCAAACGAAATCCTTGACAAAGTTACCTTTTTTTTCCGACATCTGGGGTCATGATGGCAATCAAGTATTCCAAGTTACCTTCTTTTGCCTACAGATTGGGAAAATGATACCGAAAGGTTTTCCAAGTTTCATAGCAATATTCTCAAAGGGTTAAGTCAATAAATGGATTTTACACAGATTCATTTTTTTGTAAGTCTAAAAGAGCCACAATTCTGACAAGAGCCTTCACATAGTTATGTAGTCTTGTCTTTTCATAGAGATAATGGGGGTAAATAAGTATTGTAAGGTTTCGAAGCATTATCTATAAGGGTTTCGAAAACACTGTGGTGGTACGGAAAACTTAACCAAGGTGTGACGTCAATGCCGACGCGTCTTCTTCGGATAGTCGAGCTAAAATGAGCCACTAAGCATGGTCTTTATATCAAAGCTCACCGGAGTTTTCAAATTTCACGCAAACGACGAGCTTCAATCCTATAGATTAAAAAAGTAAAATATGAATCACATAAATTAAAATTAATGGAGAACAAGTGAATAGATTTGCAAGAGAAAGATACAGATCGCAATAAAGGTGCGGTTTGTCTACCCAAGAAAAAAGATCGCCCAAGTGAACAAATGGAAAAGGAAACGCAAGTGTTTCAACCAAGTTGAACCAACCGGTATCGAACATAATTATAATGCCCCATTGCGTTCGCGATTAAGTGATAAACAGGTGGACTTTATTTTTCCAAACTGGAGATACAAATATTATCATTTAAGAAAATGCGATAGCTAGTGAATGCTATCGAAAAAGCCCTAATGAATTATGGAACTGTAAGTCAGATGTTAACTTATGTTTAGTTTTGATTATTTCATTTAAATTTGCTTTCTTTTTTGCGAAATCGTTGCCAATTTATAAATGCAATATTTTTGGCCTGCAAATAAGTATGCTCGATATGTTGGCTGGTCGACCAATGACCTAAGTCCTAAACTTATAGCCGGCTGAGGTGGCTGTCCAATGCACGAGAAATCGGCGTCTTACACACGCGGTGCTGTGCCATTGTCTTTTTTCCGGATTAAAAAAAAACAACAACAAACGAATGCCAAGATGGCCCAATATCGCTCACCTGACTACCATTTGCTATCATACTAGGCCAACAATCGCATCACAGAAAGGCTGACATGGAATCTTGATTTGAACAAGCTTCGAAGAGGTCCACCACACAATGCTACATTCCATATACCTAAGCTCTAGGCCTTCCGGTGTTTGAGAAGATTTTCTTAAAGTTTTTCTTTCCTATTTGTTGCCATAGCAACCAGAGCTCTGTATGGAATGGACTATTTTGAACATTTTTCATGCAAGAAACATCCCTGCTTCACTTGAGATGTCGTTTGAAGAAAATGGCGGACGGACGAACGTACGACGGACGATGAGAGGTCCTAATAACTCACCAATTGCTTTTGTGCCAGGCGAGCTAACAATTACATTGTATTGTAATATATAATAAATTATGTATAATGAGAGTATTTGGTTGTTTATCTTTAAATTCCGAGAAAAAAACATTCTGATAATTTTAGATGTACATGTATATAATAAATATTTTATATACTGCATAAGAATATTTAATGTTGTTTTTTCTTGATTTTTTTTTTTTTTCGTAAAATATTCGTTGGAAATAATAAGGTCATAGCGCCACGTCGATTTCCCGTGGTCCAAATCTTAAACAAGTAATTTTAAAATTTTTGATAGTCATGTTTTAAATTTGTAACGATTAGTTCTGAATTTGTGTTCCGTCAGAATGGTAAATACATTGGTGTGTGGTGTTGGTGCCAGTTTTGAACTGTTGATTTGTTTGAAGGATGCTGATTGACTGCCCGAGATAAAAGCTGGAACTGACTTGTGTCTTGCTCGAACGATACTGTAGTGTATGGCAACGAAAGCCAGAATTATATGTTTCTAGCCTATTGCTATGATTGTGTGGCGCCTGTTTGCTTCATTCGGCAGGAAAATGAATGCCAGTCTAATAAAAGTCCCGGCAATAATTTTTAAGATTCAAACATTTTTCTGTTCACATCTCATCGAACTGTGTCGCTGCCAATGAAATAACTGCATAGTTCTCGGATTCTACGAACTTTTATAGATAAACATAATGAAGCCTTACTTAACGTCGCTTACAATCAGCAGACAGCATTAGCCTCAAAGCTATTGTGCATAGCTGCTGCCAAATGATTACTAATTGCTGGAATATCACTAACTGTGACTTTTTTATCCACATTCTTGTGCCACAATTGTTTTCGAGTTCATTCGTTCAGTGCTTTGTCTTAAATTAGATTACTCATGTCGTACTTGTAGAAAAATACTGACACCTTCGTCGACGTCGTAGTAGAAGAAAGAGAAGTAGCGGCATGGCAGTAGAGAATCAGCCGGGTAGAAGCAGTAGTGGTGGAAGTAGCAGTAGCAGTAGTAGAAGGTGCAATAGCCACAGGAAAGGTAGCAGTTGTAGTAGCAGCAAAGCCAGTACAGTAACAAATAGTAGAAGTAGTAGAAGCAGCTCTAGTAATAGATGTAGAGGTTGTATTTTCAGTAGCAGTAGTAGTAATAGCAGCAGCAGTAGTTACAGTACATGTACGTATAACAGATATTTCCTTGTTGCTGTTTTTGGTCGCTGCTGGGGTGGTCTGTTAGGTGTGAATTTGTAATTACCGTATCCACGTGAAAGTTTCACGATTAATTACCGTTGCGATTGCGTGAAGGTATCATGTGATGTCTGAATCAATTCAGTGAAAACCTAGTGAACGTGCTGATGATTTCTGTTGATCTTCACCAACTGACTAGCTCCGGCCCAGGTGTAGAACATTGTAATTATGAAGGCCGTATTTCAAATACAGAGACAAACGGAACTCGATATCTAATATCACACTCGAGGCAAACATCCGTGTGCATGAAAATCACTGAACAAATACGGACAATGCTCGCTTTTAAAGTAGGCAATGTCTATCCAATCAGATATATTCATTTAACCAAGAAGAACTTTCTTCTCTGAATTAGGGAAACCATCCAAATGACAGTCTTTGGCGTGGACACTGACCAAAAACAGTACATCCGTTTCTTTTTTACTGATTTTGACAAGATCACTTTTATGACCCATTCAGCTTGAACTGCCATTATCCGATATGATGTACATGTACTCATTTTGGGCCTACACATGTCAAGGAAGAGACTCCTGTATTTTTTTAATCTGTTCCATGTCGCATTAAAGCAAAACGTGCTTGTAACAAATACTTATCATAGCTACAGGACCCAATGGAAGTCGACATACATTTTGCATTTCTGCCATGCCTTATGTAATCATAGACATGTTATAGATGTCTCTTATGTAATTAAAGGTAGAAGCCAAACAATAAATTATAAGCGGACCTTACGTCAGTCCTTTGGGGTGGCAAATGTAAACCGCCTGTGAATATGTGTAGCAACGAAGGCTACATACTCATGAGAATCAACAAGCTTCCTGACGGAACGTTTCTCATACTCTAGGTGACTAGTCGATACAGGCAGAATACAAATTTTGTAGACAAGTTTATCGTTAAAGATTTTGCAACAATTGATCACTTATTGGTTTTAATGGTTGGAAAACTACTTAAACCCCGATTGCATAATCTCCACCATACACACATAAAGGCAACACTGCAGCAGCAAGTCAGCTTACATGAATGGTGCATACTGGCAGGATCCGTGATATATTGGAAAACCATAAGCAGAAGTAAAGAGAACAGCACGTAAATCACTTTTCATATATTTGTTTATTTCAACACAAAAGACCAAATACGTTATGACTATCAAGTTTCTATAAATACCAGTAAAGTTTAATTTAAATGTAGTTTCTATTTGATACTCAAACACTACATAATTATCGTAAATAATGCATGCAATATTGATAATTTTATTTTATGGTTATTAAGCCATCAATTTGAAATCCTGCATTCTAGAAGACCAGTAAGATAAAAAGAAAATTTCATTTAAGAAGAATTCAGCATATAACTAGTTAGCTATTATACTGGTCATATTTTCTTATTTTCCTACATATTTCAGATTTTCCATACAAAAATTCTTAACTCACTAAAGTATGCCTGAGTCATAAACCAAGGTTCTTTTCAAAATCTGAGACTGACAAAAAAACTGCTTAACTTTGCATATTAATTTCTTTAAGTAAAAAAAATTTGGTCCAAGTTTCAAAACTTTATCACTCTTCAACATTTACAATATTTTACAAAATAAACAAAAAATAAATAACAAATAAACATACAACAAAATATAAAATGCAAAATGGTGGTCTTTAGCTGTGCGGTATAGTTAACCGTGATAGAATAACAATTATGTACCCTTGAAAACAAAAATACTGCCATTTCAAAATCTACATAAACATTTATAAATTATATACTTTGATTATCAACACAAACTTCCAAAAAATGCTTCAGAATAAATACTTGTTGTCATGGATACACTGACGTCTAAAACACTGATTAAATACATTATCATTATGCTTTATATAAGGAGATACATCATGTACAATATGTAAATTCATTAAATACTTCTTTTGTGTACAAACATTAATTACACAAATGCAAATTGGACATTTACACAAATGATTGATGTTTACTGGAAATAAGGCACAGGAGAAAACATAGGTCATATACAGCAGGATGACATTGACCTTCTATCAAGGTCAAAGTTGTCATGGTGATATGTCATAACAATTATATGTATTGGCTTATCAATTCATGTCAGTGTATAAAGGTTTAAAGATGACTGAATAAAGCAGACAGGCAAGTAACCAAAAGCTTTCCAAGCATGGGCAGTGGATTAACAATCCATTTAAATCATACATACAAGAATCAATCTGACAACTTCTATAACTTGAGCCTGGCTGGAGGAAAACCATCATCCACACATGAAAACTATGACTACAGATGATTATGCAATTGCTATGTTTACAGATTATGATACCCGACTGTTTTAATGTCCATCAGGTATACAGATTCTATAGAATCGCGAAGACAAGAAAGATGGATTTCCTGCAGCTGGGCCCAATGCTGGATTTTAAATTACATGTACTTCTAAACTACATGGACATTAATTGCACTTCAAACTTCCAGTTGCATCTGCTGCAACAGTCATGGGTAGGGGTTAGTCACAAGCTCAACAAACTACTTCAAAACAAAATTTACAAAACATTTAAATAAATATGAGCTGCTAACTTTTATGAAAAGAGAAAGTTTTAACTGAGAATGGAAATATATAACTAGCATAGGTGAATTCCCTATCTAAGTAATCTTCTTCAATTCCATTTCAAGAATATTAAAATAAAGAAAAAAAACAGTTAGAAAACATACATTTGGGAAAACTTTTCTTGCAACTTGTAAACAATTAATTTTAATTAAGGCACTAAAAACTAGTTCTTATAGAATCTTAAAGAGAATCTATCCTTGTTATTAGGAATTCATTTTTCATGTCAGAAGTATCTTTGATTTTCTCTGAATGCCTTGTTATCTTTGAAATCAGACAATTTCATTTGAAGATCTTAAATTCTGTTTAGTCAATGAAATTACCTCAAGCAGTCTAATGACTGGGATCATACTCTCATAGAAGCCTAATATTCTAACTGTCTACAGTAAATTTGGAATCGTAATTATGCAATGTTATTTTCATTTGCTTCTACAGTTAGTAAAGATTGTCAATTCAAAGAAATCATATTTGTTTAAACTACAATACAGAGTATAACAAGATTCTGATACAAAATATACTGACAATTGTAGAAATCAGGTATAACTCTTATGGTAACATTGATCATTGAATACAATATCCAGCTGACTATACGTAGACTGTACCATACAAATAGTCATTGCAAACATTTCAAACTTTCAAAACATGTAAAATTCTTTCATCATTTTTCTTCCCTAAAATCCTATACAGCAAACATTTACTAATGCTTGGCTATTATGTAAGACATTTATTTCAAAGGACCAAAAAGGATATATCTCTTTTTTGTACGTTATACTTTGCATTACAATGCTGATGACATGGTTTTTGTTATTCAACATGCTGTTTTATTGTTGCTTTATATTTTAATATGTTGCCATAAGTTGTAGATTTTATGCTGAAAAAGCTTTATCTATCTTGCTAATGACTTCTGCCAAAACATGATACTCGGAACAAGTCTCGTTCTTTTCAATCAAAAATGGTGGCCTTTAGTCACAGAACCAAATGAAAAATTAAAAAATGACATAAAATATGTTAATCAGATTTTAGATAATATTATATAGATGGCATAGCAAAGTGTTTGAAAATTCAGAAAAAAAGAGAAACAAGACAAATGACTTTATGGAAGTTTAAAACGGTAAAATAACAAATTTTCTTGATTTCATATGAATAGATGAAAATGGAATATTTCTAGACGATCCTGTGATGTTTATCACACTATCATGACACAATCAGGAGATTAGATTCTACAAGTGTAAGTTGCAGATTTTTTTCACTGAGCCTTAAATACAGTATCAACATGGTGATAGAAATGTTATGTAATCTATTGAGCTTTCTCTATGAATGAAAGTTTTTCTTCATCTTTAAAGCCATAAACACTGATCATTCCACATCCTGACTTAGCAGACGATGTCAGAATAAAATGATAACTAGGTATTCTAAAGACTGTACCACACACAAGTAATAAGTACGGATTCTCAAAAAGTTCAGTTTTCATTTTCTAACCAATGAGATAAATATCCTGATTTATTAAAATTTACTGAAAGTAAGAGAATTTTTATACTTGAAACAAGTACCAAATACAGAAAAAAACAAGAAAAAAACACAAAAGGTATGTAGCGACATATCTCAAGTGTACCTTTCTGTCTAAGAAGATTGTTTGCAGAATATACAAGAAGAAAGTTGTGTATTACAATACTTCAGCAGAATTCATGATTAAAAGTTCTGAAAACTGACTTCAGCTATGAAGTGTGGAAAAGAAATTTACCTAATTAAAACATTGTCATATTTTCCATTTATGATATGGATGGTGAGGACATGAAAATGTAATGAGTACATAAAGAGTAAGCAAAATGTATACATCTGCACAATGAAATGTGATCCCCTGATTCATATAGACAATTGGTCCTTCTTTTAAATGGGATGAGAAATTGCACAATGTGTTGTTTTGGGTTTAACACCCATTTTCAACATTTCAGCCGAGTATGAAGAATCAGCTGATTTAACAAGATTTTCTATGAACTAAGTTGTCACACGTCACTGACCCATTGTGGCGGCACTCAAATTAATCTGAAACTCTGCGACAAGTTCTTTTTAGTTTTACTCATTTTGACACAAAAAAATACCTTACTCAGCTGTACAGTGTATATATAGTTTCAGTATATAATTTGCTTTTAGAAATGCACAATCATGTAAAGCAAAAACACTGCTACGGAATACTGGAATCATTCCCTAACAAACATTGCACTACATGTAATAGTGCATGTATCTCAGCATTAAAATACTAACATAAATTATGTAAACAATATTATGCTAAAATTGACACTTTTATGACAGCTTACTTTATGTGTAAAACAATGTTTTAAAGCAAGTTAAAGTTTCATGATAATCTGCAGATTAAATACCAAAGGTTCTTAAACAAGAGTTTCTTCCCTTTATTTCTCCAGCCATTATTTCTGTCATTACTTTATATGGTTCAAGGATTGCTGCAAATCTCAGCCAAAAAATAACGGATTATCTAAAAAGAAAGCTACCTCCGTGTATTTTATTTCAAAAACTTCTTGACCTAAGAAACTAAAACATTTTATCAATATTCAAGTGATATTCTGAAATATTTGATGACATTTCTTACAAGAGAACTGTGTACTCAAGTTTTAAATGAGACAGAAATTTACGTGTTAAACATTCATTCAACACTTGGTAGAACAGTCAATTGGTTGGTAGCTTTGTTCTTGAAATGACGGATGTTCAAAATCTGTTTTTGATTCTTCTAACTTTTCTTCCATTGAATGTCTTTGTTCAGAAAAGAAGTCTAACCTTTGACCTTGAGAGTGATCAGACTGAGGTGACATGTCATCTGGTTGCTCTGGGGATAACTCATCAATATCATCACTATGTATACTGTCCCCATCACTAATCTCAGGGCTAAGCATTTCACTTTCTACCGACTGATTTGTACTGTCAATTCTATCTTTGTTGAACAAAGTGAAATTCAATCTCTCCATACGTAATTTGTCAAACTGTTCTTGGTCAAAAGATTTTACAATTTTTTCTTCATCAATTTTGTCAGCTTTTCCTTGACTCAAATTGATACTTTCAGATTTTTCAAATTTATCATATTCACCACTGTCAATCATTGCTATATCATTCATGTCGCCAAACTCTCTCATTTCTTTGATGGCTGCCTCGGTCGTATGCTGTATCAACATGCTATAGTCCATACTCATGCCTGCTGGAATACAGTTTCCTGTCTTCCAATGGGTTTTCAGTCCACTTGCACTGATGTACTTTCTATTGCACTGGGGACATTCATAAGGTCGCTCATTTGTGTGTAGTCTCTTATGTAATTTCAGATGCACAAACTGTGTAAACTTGGCAGGACACAGTTTACACATGAATGGCTTCTCACCACTGTGTAGTCTCATGTGTGTTTTAAGGTTTGAAGTGGAGCTAAACCGTTTGTGACATACATCACACTCGTGAGGTTTCTCGCCGGTGTGGACAAGATGATGCTTCTGAAGATGGGCAAGTTGTGTGAAACCTTTCCCACAGGTCTTACAGACGAAAGGTCTCTCTCCTGTATGTGTACGCAAGTGGACCTTCAGGTTTGACAACTGACCAAACGTCTTGAGGCAAAATTTACATTCATACAGCATTTTACCGTCTTTCTTCCTGAGAGGATATGGCAAGGATCTGTGGCCCCTCCCATCTATACTGGATTTATGCTTGATGCTGAGGTTCAATGGATCCCCACTTGGGGCCCCAGAATGGCTGCTTGGTGGACGCGGGAATGATGGCTGTTGTAGATGTGGTGCTGGTGGTGGTAGAGACTGTTGGTGCGGAGGATTGTTCATTCCCATTGGTGGATACGGTGGTGGAAACATTGGCCACGGCAGCTGCTGATACTGATTGAATGGATACATTGGGCTAAATGGATACATCCCTGGTATGCCAGCATGAGGGAAGTATAAGGGTCCGGCTGGTGGTTGCATTTTACCCATTGCTCCAGGTGACATAAACTTAGAATACATCTCTTCTGGAGGTAAATTCATATATGGTGGCATCATAGGCTTGTCCATTAAGCTTCCAAAAGGTCTGAATGGAAATGGATTAAGGGACTCGGATGTCGGTATTTTTGCAGTTTCACTAATTTCAGGTTTCTTTTCAATGTCTTTTGATGTTTCTTCTTTAACTTCCTGTTTCATATCATGGCTAGATGGGCTGAGTTTTGGTTCCTTCCATTTTGGTTCATTTTCTATCTCACTACTTTCTTTCATTTTCTTCATGAACAAGTTCTCATAAAAGCTCATACTTGGGCTTCTTTTTGGTGTGCTGTGGTGGTGAAGTTTTATAGGTGATGGCGCCATTATGCTTGGTAAGCTACTTCTTATATTACTGATGGGAGAGATTTTACTTGTGAAGGCACTCCCGGATCCAATACCTAACTTTGGACTTTTAAATGGAGAAAGAGACTCGTCCCCGCTGTAAGATGCATGTTTTCCCTGTGTGTGATGATCAAAATCATCGCTTGTTGGACTTCCATCGCGCTTATGTAAGCTGTAGTCAATGGCATAACCGTCTTCTCTTACACCACTATCATCGCTATCACAGTGATCATCTTTCGCTGTCTTTTCTCTTATGGATTTAGGTGGAGTCCTTGATAAGTGACGGTTCAAACAAAGATGGCGTTCTTCAATATACACTGGTAATGGCATTGGAACTTGTTGATTCATCACTTGTCTTTCTGAAAATTCATAAAAGCATACTTTGTTATTACATATATTAGTAGGTGAAAACATGACAATACTTTCTTCTTACTCAATTACAGGGAAAATTAAAACATTCATAATTTATTCCCACAAATATCAATAACTACATTACGAAAACTTCTGTTTAAAATCATATCAATTTCTTTCAAAATTTGTTATTTTTCATTTCCCTATTATTTTCAAAACTGTAAAAGAATTCAGATGTAACCTCTCAATTGTATACTTGAAATGAAACTATCAGTTTTTAACAATTTCATTATTTGCTTTACAAGCTTATTAAATATCCTCTCTCAGACTTGATGGAGAAAACTTGTTTACGGTAAGTATTGACACTGATATTTTATATTCTTTTAAACACAAGCCACTTCAAAAGCACTTGATCCCGCTCGTAACTTGAGGACTTCAACAACTACTTCATTTTTACTTTCATCTTGGGTAAATATTAAAGACATTTTACATTTAATTGTAAAACTCGGCCAATTTAGTAGGAACGATTCATCTTTTTGTGAAAGTTTTCTTTTTTCTGTGGTGTGTACAGCTGTATGGAATATTGTGAACAATTCTTAGACAAACACGTCAAACTCTCTGGAGTATTTGTAACTCGTTTATACTTGATCATAAAAAATGAAACAAGTTATCAATTTCAATTCAAAAGCTGCAGTAATGAAGAGCAAATGTCTGCTAACAGTGACAGTGTTATACACTTAGGTACTGACACATAAAGACAGGATTTTCCTTTGATTTTTCATACCTATAAAATACATTTTGCTGTTTTTTAATCTAGATTACAAAAAAACTGTATAACAAATTAATCTTTTTTGAAAAGTGTACAGTCTCATATAAACTTCCATTGTTATTCTTAAAAAGGTATTTTTTACATAAATTTCAGTTTAAATTTGAATGCTGTTTTCACAAAGTGTAAACAGTATCTATTCAAAAGTGTTCTTTTCACTCAATAGCACCTGCATACTTTATAATACAACGCAAAAGAGATTACAAAGTACTAAATAATTTCACTGCTTCTGCTCTGTTTTTATAGCTTACAACCAAATAATTCATCCAGCGATGGTTTTAGAAAGTAATTCAAATCTTCTTTAATTATCATTTTCTCACATTTTGTGACATTTTGTCAATTTACTTTCATTGGGACTGCAACATGAGAAAAGTGAATGAAAGGCATCAATTATATATAGTATTACCCCGTCATTTCAAAGTGTAGAACTGTACACATAACTCTCGGTTTTAGAGGTAAAACAGTTTTTAAATAGTGCTTTAGATCTGCCCCGAGGTAACATTTTATGCTGCTGAAGACACCTGAAATAGGCTCTTATATTTCACAGGACGATTTAAATATTTCAAAATCTCCGATTTTAAATAAGTAATGTCACAATCAGTGTTCTTCTTTTTTACTGCTCGAAATCAACTTGAATTCTAATACTGAGTTTGTGGCTGTAAAAACATATACATGCATCATAACAAACCATATTTCCATAGTATCAGTTTATCTTGTAGAACATCTGCCATATTTTCAAAGGAAAAACACATTTCCGTAGTAATTTATATACTTTCATTTTGGCACTTATACTGCTATGATTTTTGCAAATGATAGGGAAAAAGGTCCTACAGTACAGTTCATCATAAATAACAGTTCATTTCCCTAATTATATGTAACACATAAAATTGCCAGTGCTGTACAAAAATTAGTCATGATTGTACATCATGTATATAAGCAGGTATTGTTACCATGAAGAAATCCATGTGTACCTTTTCTATAATATCTCTATGATGTCACTTTGACATCATCATGCCACATGATGTCACTCAGATTTGACAAAGATAATCAAACAAGTATGGGATCAGACCAGAACTCTGCACCCACTTATCTGGATCCGTACAAATGTCAAAACTCAAAATCATATTTTTAATGTGCATTCATATACTTACTCCATGCCTGCAGCATTTCTTCTCCTGTTCTAGGAATATTCAGCCTCTCGGCATATTCCCGACAGTACCAGACGAGAAGCTCCGTGTTTGGTGGGATGGGCTTGATCGTGTAGAAATAAATGTTGTAGTCTATCTGGCAGGCTATCACGTTCTGTTGTCCTGTACTGTAGCTGAAGTTAACGTAATGCATCCAGTTACTACGACTTGTGTCCCCTACGTCCATGAACTCACACACTTTATTGTCTTTGAATATCTGTGAAAGAAAAACGGAACAATGAACAAAATGTTCTACATTCCAATTGCTTGTTTAGTTTTAACCTCATGCTTCTAAACTCCAGCAATTTCATTTTGAATTGAACCATTAATTGTTCAATTAAAAGAAGTAATCGATGAAACTTTATCGACTGAATGAGGATTAGTGCAGACTAATGATCACATGGTACTCATGTATATGACTTGTGTGTGTGGTCTAAATATAACAAACCCTCTGGCAGGTCAAAACAACAGTGCATTTAGAGGCAAATCACCACTACCCATACAGCATACGGACAAAGGAAAGGTAACTGCGTAAAAAGCTAAGAAATATATAAAAAAATAAAGCAAGAATATTAGTTATAATCATTGGACTTATGTTTGATTCCTTCTTGAAACGTCTACAAGTAATTTTAAGTCTAACTGTTAGACGTAGACTAACAGAATGTAAGAATCAAAGTGAAATGTTCATTTTTATACTGAAGGGGCACAACTATAAAATTCTGAAAACACAATTACCATTTTTGATAAAAACTACACATGTTTTGCTTTTTAAATATTGTTTGGTTTTACTCTGTATAAAAACTGAGGCTTAATGCCACGTAACATGAGTAACTATGGTAACTTGCGCGGCAACGGAGCATTTCAACAGATTTTAAAAAAGAGAGAACAGCTTATGTCATCTCCAAAATTTAATAAAGATTTGTAAAGATCTAAATTTCTAACTATGAAAATTAATCGTCTAAATTCTGAAATATGAAAAGTTAATCGTCTAAGTTCCAAAATATGAAAATTAATCGTTAAGTTAATGGGAAAGAAAATATTTAACATTCATTAAATTTGGCTGACTATTTACTTTTCAATCTTTTAAAAAATATGATAAATGGATACAAAACTTATCAGCTAAATAATGACTGTTTGCAAAATGGGTAGGCAGTCATCTTTAGTCATTAACTGTTCACGTCAATTTTTTTTTATATTATAAGATAAATTAAAATCATCATCCATGTAAAACTCATTATACGGCAGTATTCTCACTTTCTATTTGAAATTTTACGCGCTCTAAGCCTTAACACACAACCCCTGCCACTTTATATAATAGGCTTTGTACCATAAATTCTATCTAGCAGTCGGCTGTCAAAACCTTACTCGGCAATGAAAAGCAAAATTATTAATATTTACAAAATAATGATGCAAAACATTGAAGATTTGGGTGCGAAAATTGTCATCTATTTAAGTAGCAATAGTAAATAATACCACACTTTATATGCAAATAATTTAACACTTAATTCAGTGAAAATATATAAATATTAGGATATCATCTTGATGCGTTTAATGATAGCTGCCTAAGACATTTTTCAGCAGAAAAACTATGCTGGCCTCAACTTCACTACCAGTCAATCTAATTAATTATTTATAAGCTACTGCATTTCAATTTGCAATTTCACATTTTGCATTTCTTTTTTTCACCCCTACAATTCAGATCAGCATCTGTCTATGTGTGTAAGACATGATGACAATTTTTTAAAATAAATTTGCATCCACATTAAGTGTATTTAAAAAATAATTAATTTAAAAGATAATCTCTGTTATATTTAATTATATTTTTATAGAAATAAAAAAACAACACCATTTAAATAAATCATTGTGGGGGATTAAAAAACAGTGAAAAACTTTCCAATCCTTATTATTCAAAATAAACTTGAGAGAAAAAATATATATATGACGTCTACATATTAAATTTGATATCAACATTAATTAAAAAGAGGTTTTCCTTCATTATAAATCTTTATTCACAGTACTTAATATACCTAAACTAGACTTCACGGAAGAACTAATGTCAAAGAACCAAGCTCTGACCTTGCCAATCTGACAATTACCAGTCTTCTGAGGAAAAACAGAATTAAATGCAACAAAGTTTACAAATACCTTCCAGAGACAGATTCTGTTGCTATCCCCGCGTCTCAATGGCTCGTCAGATGTGATCTCGCCATTCAGGGGTCCAAACCTTGTTCCTCTCGGAATATAGTCTACGCTCCAAACACCTTGGGCCTGAAAACATAAATAATAACATATTTATGATTTATAAAAGAATGATTTTAGACTTAAACCTTTTTGATAACTAATACTTATAAAGATGATGCTGATGATGATGGTCATAATGATGATGATGATGATGATGATGATGATGATGATGACAAATTCATTACCCATAGTTCCTTGAGTTGAAAGAAAATAGCAATATGGTTCATGATATGAACACAAATATAAAACTGAAGTGAATTATTAATTTAATTACCTAAAGCAGTTAAAACATAAGTTTGATTGTCTTTATACCTTATGTATTTTTTCTCAAATCTCTAATTCCAAAAACTTTCAAATGTTCATGAAAACAAATTCCTTCAATCCCATAAGACACCTGACTTAGAAATGTTCAAAACTTCTCAAGTACATCAATATACAAAGCATGTAAAATCAAACAAGTTTTATATGAAATCAGAGAGAGCAGATAAGCAGGCCAATTTTGATGATTTTGATTTGGTAAGGAAGTGAAGCCATTGGTCTTTCCTCCTGCAGTTGAGTCTTACAGGTGACTTGGCGTGTGCTTCGGCGGCACCGACTGATAAGCCATCCTGCCTCATATCTGATGGTATAACAGTAGGGGTTATATAAAATATCAGTGACGGATAACCTCTCACTGTGGCACTTACCAGAACTGCTCTATTTTATGCAGTTAATCATATTTATGATAAGTTATTTTCAAAAACAGAGAAAGGGCAGTGCTATTTTAAGATGCTGTGATATCTGACAGCTACATTACTTTAAAATTTATAAATCTATTTCATGGGTTTCCAAGTCCTCTTCAGTTTTCATTCATTTTCTTCCTTACTCCAATTTTTTCATACATTTGGAAGACATTGGAGTAATTAACCATTTTGTGTTAAGAAATGGGTATCATTACATCCCTTTCAAGGGAGCCCCTTCATTTATCTCTTATTGAAATTTGTTATATCTTATTTAAGTTATTTGATGAAATATATTAATGTGTTATATCAAGTATAATTTCATTGCCTGCAGAAAGTCTGCTTACTGTTTCCTTTACTTCTCAGAACAATATTTTTCAGTAAATCAAGCTCAGCAGTGACTAATTTCAAATTAACAGACAAAACAAGGAGCCAGTCTAAAGAATGTATCTACAGAATTTATAATTTATCTTTAGCATATTGCAATGATTGAGCAGATATGGCGGTTTATTAGCGCTGACATTTAGTCATGCAAATCATTAATCAAATTAAGCAAAATTTTTACTATTTAATCACTCTGCCATATATCTAAAAGCATGAAAACCAGCAAGAAAAAAACATAACAGATGAAATCAACATTATCACTTTCCTAAATTGAGCATGAAACAAGAGCGCACGTCTGGGATACTGTACCTGCCCGGGATCACGTGCAGATTGTATTGCAGATTATACTGTCACACTTGCTCTGCAGTTTTATAAGACAAGGCCGACACAATATAGAACAAGGATTCTCAGGTATGTAGCATTGCCACATTTTCAGTGGCCAACAATGGTGCTCAAACAACGTCGGAAAATTTGTTTCCACATATTTTACTGAACAATCTCATCGAGACATATGAGACGCTCACTACCCAGGAGCACTTCAGTAATTAGTGAAAAATATATGTCTTTTTTTTCTCTTATACTGAACCTTAAACAAATTTAAATTCAAGAAAAGAATATTTAATTCAATGGAAGATAGGTTATTTACCCAAAATAATGATTAATGTGTTAAAGTCAAGGGATAAAGACGACACTGTTTGTCTTTATGAAGGTTTCCTTATGAAAGATACCTTTCACTCCGAGGAAATTAACAGAAACTTTACACTTACATTTCAAAAGACCCTGCCAACCTGTTTATAAGCATTTGTCAGGAATTATATGAAAATGAAGGAAAAAATTACCTACAGAAATTGACTTTTAATTTTCTTTCACATTACTGCCCATTTTTCATTATTTGCAGTCAATACAATTTTGTATACATAGTTTGTTTAACTTTACATTTATCTCAAATCTTGAAATCAATTTTAAATTTTATCGTAATGAAATTAAACTGTCAGAAAGCCATTCTTATCTTCTTTAATTAACCCACAAATCAGGTTTTTACAACTTAATTGAAATAAGAGAAATTATCTGAACTCAAGTGTTTTTTAATTTACCCATGGAGTCATTCAGTTTTCTCTAATAACCATGTTGGTTGGCTACTATCTGATCATAAATTGTGGAAGTCTCTTAAATGCACTAAGGTTATGTGCAAAAAGTGCTTGTTCCATTTTTTTCCTCACATAAAGGTATCTTAATACAGTGGGCAGGTGCCTGGAAATGGCTTGAAGAAATACGTGCATTAAGAACTGACTGTTCTTACCCAGGTGATGTACATGTTACAGTAATTGCATTAAACCAAATCCAATCAAAAGCTCAAAATTTGTATCTATTTTTTTTTTTACTTTTTAATCATATATACTTGTAACTGAGGGAAAGATAATAGCAATTTGTAACTCAACAAATATATCTATTATGTTAAGTTTAATTATAATATATACCTATTTATGAACTGAGCATCCCTATAAAATCAACTTATCAACTCTAAATCATGTCAATGTAGTAAAAAACAAAGCTGGACTTGCACTGGCATGGCTCAGATGTTTTTAACCTTCTAATATTTCTAGATACTACACTGTGTATCAGATAAACACTTACCAATGCAAGCTACGTGCATTATACAGCTCAAATCGTGACCCTAGATTACTTTAGAAAGTTTTGATCTGTTTACAAATTTATTCAACAATCAATGCAAACTATATGATTTATCTTCACTTTCCCAAACTTTCAGCTAATTTTCACTAAACTGGCTGTATTTATAAAAGATAACAAACTTTATTCTTGTATTTGCATGATTGACACATAATGGTACTTGGGGTCCAGTTATCATTTCTTTCCAATCGAAAGTTACTGAAAGTTAGCATATTTGGGGATTATGGGTAGATAGTGAAGGTGATCTTTAACAAACTTTCGATAAGCATTGTCCACAGGGTACGAACAAATGGTAAACCAAAATACACAACACTTGTGAAAAGTCACCATGCGTGGAGTAAGCTTATCATATATAGCAAACAGGATGTGTTTGGAGACGGTATATTATCTATACCATAAGCAACAGGAGATGTTTAATAAGGAGGATCTGGCACAGCCGGTGTCAAACCGTATCATGTCAATCCTTAAAAATCCTAAATTAAGGATGTGCCACGACCAACATTTAGGCTTGAGAATCAACATTACGAGATTACGTCCTTCACTTTGAATGCAAACATCATGGGAACTACAAAAACACAGAAATATTAAAGATGAAACTTTAATGAACAGACACAAAGTATACATGATAGAATCTTTATTCCCTCATCAAGAGTAACAGAGAGAGCGAAAAATCGGCAAACTGGAACATCTGTCTATAGCGCAGCGCCACTACATCCAAGTCTGAGAGGAAGGTCTCCATACAAAAACATTAGCAAAGTGACCATAATCATCTTATCTGACAGTTGTACAACCTTTTCATCCATCTACTTTACAAGACGATTTTATTAAATGACGAAACATTTTCATTACAAGTACAGATGTTTTTCTCTAAAAAATCAAAGACCATGATGATATCAGGAATCTATGTAAAAACAAGTTATATTAGTCCGATCCTTATCTAAAAGAAAAAGTTTAGAGAAATGAAACTTCCGTAAAGCTCATCTTGCTATCAGGCATTTTGATGAAAAAAAATATTAATCTGATAGCGGAACAGGTGGAATCCAGCAAACCATTTTGAACCATTTCAAATGCTTGCAATTCAACTTTACTGCCCCTCTCATCTCTGTGGCCCCCTACTAGGCAATCCACTTGTTCTCCTAGTGAGGGGGCAGCACCTGGGCAGGGCAAACAGGTGAATTAAAAGGGAGATAACTATCAGTACATTAAAGGGACAGAAGCGATCAGTCACATGCCAGGTAGCTTTATACACAAACTGATAAATACAAGATTCACTGCAGAAATAGCACATAACTCAAAACCTAGAAAATTTAGAAGAGTTCTTTGGTTAAATTTTTTTCATCATTCCTCAGGTCCGTAATGATATTTTCAGTCCAGGAAAGGGCAGACATCCTTTCTTTCAAGCACAAATTATATTTGTATGCAACAACTTTTGATATGTACATACATTTCAAAATTTCAACCCCTGCTTTTTTTACTGAAATGAGAATTACTGGATATTTTAGCAGACAGAAAAACTGCCTTCTCCTGCATGTTTTAAAACAATTTAAAAACAAATCAATCCACGTAAAGCTAAGGTTAAGTTTATTTATATTTTTATAAAAATACATTTTCAAAAGTTCCCTTCTGTTGAAAAAGCAGTTTGCATATACAACATGATTAAAGAATGAAGGAAAAGTCTAGTTCAAAAGTCATTAGCTCTCCTCATGGAGTGTATGGCCCTTCACTGCAAGCTTTATAAAACATATCAATCAGTAAGAAATCCTGTAAATTTCACTTGTATCCAGGAGTTGTGCTGTTAACAACAGTACAGGGGGTAACTACTGTCACACAGGACCATCTTTATCATATCTAATAACTGTGTGTACCTCAAATTATTAGGCAAGCAAATCATCTTATTAGATAAAATTACCGTTTAATAGCAATTTAAACATTTACACTTTTTGCAGCTTTACTTTTAACTTCAATAAAGGTTTCCTTGTTTTACAGTGCAACCATGAGAAGACTGTCTCGTCTATTATGAGAATCAATGCCTTAATTCACTTAAACATTTCAATTAAATAATATAATGCTTCTAGGTTGTCCCAAGACATGGGGATAATTTCAGTAATCACTTACCTACCCAGACATATTTTTTATCCCAATAATGTAAAACTCATGGTCATTTGAAAAACACACTTTTATCACTGAAATATTGATGAAATCCTGAATCAGGAGGAAGAAAAATCCTTGTGTCTAAACACTTTTTCTCTGTTTAGACAATATTCCTTTTTTTTAAAGTAGTATCTAAAGTAGACAGGGGCTTATAATTTGACAAGTCACAGATGATGAGAAACAAGTAATAATTTTCATGACCTAAGACATAATTTCAAGATCCCAGTCAGTAAGAAATATAATTATCATATTTCAGCAAAATTTAATTTATTGTAAGTAATATTGACATTTGTTTTTCATTTTAACTTCTACAATCTACATTTCTTTATTAGTTTATTTATCTTTTATTTATAGAATATAGGCTAATTGGTATCTGATGATAATTTTCCTGCAAAGCAAATTGCTGCATATTCCTGTGGTGATGATCATCATGTATGATTTAAGATTAAATTTTCAAGAGAAAACTTGCAAAACCTTGTCCTTAAAAGACTGTTACACAAGCTCTTTTATCCTTACATCTAAACAGACGTCTTTTCTTCCGTCTTTCGAAAAGAACCCTCGGGATCAACTTATACAAACACACGTTAAAAATGCAAGTAAAGGATTAAACCTGAAGAGTATTATTTATCTTTTCCGCCTTTCTGAAACTGAATCAACTTGCACTTTGCAATTTCAAAGCATTTCTTTAAACGCATATCAATCTATTTCTAAGTTCCCTGTAATTATTTTTAAATGACTAACCTCAAAATTTGACTAAAACCTCTTCGGCGACAAAACGCCCCTTTATAGTGACCATGGGAAAGGAAGATGTATATATCAGAATCAAATAGAAAGAAATTGAGAAAATTACATACTGTCAACACGATTTGCTAAACATCGTGGTCTACAAAAGTGAAAGCACAAAGCTGGGGCATTAAGGTGTCAAAATCATTAAATTAAAAGCGGTAACCAGATCTTCTACAGCGAAAATTTATGCAGATCGGTGCAGCGATAAGCTGCAGTCGGCAAACATTGCTTTCGTCTTGGCGGAAGCAACAGGAGCCAAATTTAGAGGACAGGTGAAACTAAATATGCCTGAAAATGAATGTGAAAATTTGAATATCATTCTGAAATCTATTGATTTAAGACTCTCTCCACTTTACCCATCAAATTATTTTCAAACAAATTGAAGCAGGAGAAAACAAATTTAAATTTTTTTAATCATCTGGGAACCTTCCAAAAGCACTGTACACACAGCATCACTAGAGTAAAAGATAAAAGATACAGGCATACGTTTTGGCTACTGTTTAATCAAATATTTTCAAATTTCTAAATTTATTTTTCTATATATCTGGTGAAAGTTAAATGAGATTTTGCAAGCTGCCTAGGAAATCCAGTTCTTGCAGTCTGTTCATATTGTACTCAACTTGAAGCACGTTTCTAGACTTCTACAAGTTTTAAGGCAATGTTGTAAAACATTTCACTATCAAACAAATGTTTGCTCAAATGCTTATATCTCATTTTTATATGAAATTATCTGCATATAACTTCAGAATCTGCTGAGAGATTCTTTCAAACAGCATCCAAGAAACCCTCAGTATAATTCAGCGATTACTTCACCATTACACTCCCAGCAGGTTCACAGATTCCACCCCAGCAAAGTCATTACAATTAGTTTCACTTTTGCCACCCAACATACAAGATGGGGAGTCAAAATTATCATTATATTTAAGATGCTACATTCTACCTTTCAACCTTGCCTTTCTTTTCAGGTGTTCATCTTTTCAACAGCCCATGGAGACACTTGCGATGTATTTTAGAAAGCTATTACCCTAACAGCGGCTGCTTGACTTGTGTCACAGCTATCAAAACTCCAGCAAATTTACATCCCTGACCAAAATGAAAACTAGTACAAGAATATGTGTGATGCAGGTTTTGTGCTCACCCAAGAAAATAAAAACTGCATACTTTTATTTCTGTAAGATTGAATCTGGCAACTGTAAGCCAATTTTGTGGCGACAGGCGGACAATATTTTTTGTGTAACCCAGCATGGTAGAAAGTAAGGATAAATCAATCAGCGGGCCATTTCCCCCTCAAGTTCAATGATAAGACAGCAACCCAACCAGGCTGAGCCATACAAGATACCTGACTACAACCTATAATGATGTTATCTACAGGTCTCTGATAGCTCAAATCTTCACTCTATCATCAACATATACAAACTATAGATAAGAACAAGTTTATCCATATCCTTTCCTTTAATCTTAAAGTAGCAATAATCTGTGATTAAAATTCTCATTTGTTCAAAAATAAAACTCATTCATCATCATCAACATCATCAATATTGTCATCATCATCATCAACAACAACAACATCATCATCATTATCATCATCATTATTATATCAGTATTATCAGTTAACTTTAAGAAAGAACATCATAAAGCCTAACAGCAACCAAGTAAAAGCAAAAGTTTAAGTTCCTACCACCCTTTGTTGACTTTATGATGCCAGAAAGTTACGTTACAACAATAAAAGTTGCAGGTAGTCAAATTTCTGGATAATTAGCCAGTGTTTATCTTAGCTATGTAATAATTCTGTCATCACAGACAGATGATAACTAGTTTGTAAATCTACTTTAAATGCATGTGTTCACTCTTTAGGATTAATATAAGCAGTACAGAAATTAATTTTTTTCATCTGGAAAAGTTGAAGGAAGAGATTACTGAAGTTTCCTACAGTCCAATCAATTCTAAAACAACTAAAATATCAAGTAGAAGCAGACCTCCCTCAGGCAATAGG
Organism: Saxidomus purpurata; assembly: GCA_022818135.1. Classification (NCBI taxonomy): domain Eukaryota; kingdom Metazoa; phylum Mollusca; class Bivalvia; order Venerida; family Veneridae; genus Saxidomus; species Saxidomus purpurata. The sequence goes on from JAFMSR010000003.1 coordinate 55,542,136, forward strand.
TAGCAGGAACATTTTTATGTCACATTAAACATGGTATAAATCTCACTAGAAACAAGATATGTAGCAAAATAAAAAGTGAATGAGCTGCCGGCAGTGATAACAGATCTTTATATTACACTGCTACCACAGTTTCTTAACCAGGATCTTGGGCTAAAACAAATGATAACTGAAATCTTAAGAACAACTATTCAACTAGGAATGGGTCAAAATTATCATTATTATCAACAATTTACATCTCAGTTTTATCTTCTGTAATCTGTAGTTTTTCGTGTGCTGATACGGGCACACATGTATATCAGGGAATTTTACTCTTTACTACAAAATTCACTGATAAATGTAACTGTATCTAATTAACAGCATCTTCTGGCTATATGACTAGTACTGACTATGCTACTACTCATTCGTAACTTAATTAAGTAAGATATGCTCTGAGTTTGATATGATTTTCTGTGCTTATCCAAAGGCCCATTATAGTTTGAACCCTGTATCTTGTCTTCAGGGTACACTGGCTGATTTATTTGGTATTTTTCAAGTCTTTCTGACAATTAAAGGTCAAATGATTTGTTATACAGTTATTTGCATTCAAAATTGTGTACCAAAAGGCATAAAACATTGTACCATTTGTTGCTATAGTAACATCACCTATAAATGAGGTTTGACTGTAGAAAGAGAAAGCAGCACATAGGACAAAGACAAAAACCTGCACTTACATGATCAGGCTGTGTCAGGGAAGGCTTCAGTGTGAGGTTTCTGGGCAGGGACGCCTGGGCACGATTCTTGCACACCTTCTCACAGGCTCGGTCATGCACGATGTAGACACAGAATTCTTCAAACTCTTCCTCTTTTAGTTGGGTCATGTCCCAGCCATCCTCGAGGCTGTCTGTAAATATATATAACATATAACTTATAAATTTTGATGGTAACAATGCTTATCCTGTCCTACATTTAAACTGCTGCTTGATTCCACACTAACTGACAAACCTAGAATAAATACATCCCCCTGTCTCCAAATCAAACCTCCCGAATCAATTTTTTTCTTTTAAATAGAATTACCGCTGAAATATGTTGTAATGTGGAGGGAAAAAATATTTACTGTTCATTTCATAACTATCTTTAAGAATGAGGAAAAGGCAAATTAAAAATACAGAATAACAAATGTTTTCTAACCATCATTTTTGATCGACTTAAATCTATTGCAGGTACTACAATATAAGAAAACTCAATGTCATCTAGATTATTCTAAAACTTTGATGTATGGCAAGTTAAAAATACCCCAGAAAAATCTTATAAATGAGCCATTGTGTTCTACTTATAACCACAATTTTGACTTTTACAACCACTTGAAATCTAACAGGTCAAAATTGTTATTTTGTTTTTTCTAAGAATCATCATTCTTATAAATGCAAACCCGGTTTGAAAGTGCAATCACTTATCATATTAATTCAACACAATTATATAACTTTCATGTAATGAAATATGACAATAATATACGGTAATTAATTTTCTCCTTCCTCAATTACTTTTTTCTATACACCACTTGTCTGACATACAATGTTTCACTTAAGCTTTTCATAGTTTATTTTCTATTTCATATAAAAATATAACTTCAATTTCACATTTTAATATCATTGTTATAATATAAATAATTATTTCCTGAAATCTGAACCAGATATGGGGAGTGGAAGTCTCATGTTGAATTCTATATCCTGTCAAATATAAAATACTTTCACTTGTGTTTTTTTTCCTTTGCACCTTTGACTTACTGCTGCAATGATGAAACTTGATGAGCACTGCCCGTGACTTGGGTTTGACTACAACAATTTTCCGTTTTCCTCAAAACTCTCAATACAAAAGGTGAGTTATGGGTAACGGTTCTGTTTAACCTTGAAATATCCCCTTTGAAAAAAAAAAATCAAAGACAGACTATTATGATTTTTTCATTAAATTATTTAAATTTTTAATTGATCAATTAATCCAAATGGGTAAGTAACACCAATCATTGGTTGTGGTCCAGAAGACGATACACATAATTATAAATTACATAGAAAAACTTGTATTTTAGTCATGGCTCTAAGCAAATGTGGTCAAACTATAACATTAGTACTAATGAGTCAACTCCTCACTAAATAATGGTGGCAAATAAAAATATCTCACGCCAGGTTACAATAAAGTCCACAAATAGTATATCTTAAGTTTTATTCTAACACAAGCGGCTGCTTTTCCTATATAAACGTATAGGGAAAAGCCTGTATTTTATTTTACGATAAAATACAGCAAGTTTTTCCAAGGACGACGTGCCTTAAATGACGTAAGGACGTGACGTATGTAAACAAGCGCGTCCAATCGTATCTCGCGTTTTAAGGTTACAATGATGTACTACTACGCGTTAAATAAAGTTCGGGATTGTTTTAAAAAAATTGACGTGTTAGAATCGAAATAATAAATTGTTCCCTATATTTTATCGTTGAATAAAATACAGTCAGTCATTTGGATGCGAAAAATTAAATCACTCGTGCTACGCACTCGTGACTTAAATACTACGCATCCAAATTCCTGACTATATTTTATTCAACGATAAAATACAGGGAGGCATTTATTATTTCTTAAGTCAATTTTACATTCATTATAGCATTTCTCAGTCAACTTATTTTAAAATTGAAAACACTTGAATAAATGGTGACTAACAATATATAAAAAGTTACTGATACATGTTGAAATAATCACAATGTACATTGTATGTGTATATCTAATACTTCAAATGTACATTATGTAACTAATATTTCAAATGTACATTATATATCTAATAAATCCAAACTACCGAAAGAAAAAATCTAACACAGCCAACAAACTCAAAACAGCCTATAGTCTAGAACCAAAGGGTATCCAGCATTTTGTTTGCCTGTGAAGGAGGGTTTTCTCTGATTATGCGATATGAAATGTCATGTGAAAACTTACTTAGGCTACTAGGAATAGATACTAAGTTCTCAAGTGGTCACATTCTTCTCAATATTATCTACAATTTCACACTTTTATCAAAAGTTTGTACAAGTTTCACTATGACTACCTGTGAAGGCTGTCTTTCAAAAACAGCTTCCGAGATTACAGTCGTTGAAAGTCCGCGGAAAGTGCCATCGAAACTGTACATCTGTAATATTCGAAAGTTCAAGTGTGCGCAGAACCATTCAGACCAGCTCGATGATTTCGATAAAAATAATTCAAGATCTCTTCAGCTTGGAGTCAAAAACTAAATCAGGGGACAGTATCTAAACACTCATTGATAGTGAACTTGTGTATGATAAAAACAGCTTGCCAGTTACGACATGAAATGAAAGTTTTTGTTTTTCGACCTGAACATAATCTAATTTAATCTCCCCTGGGTTCTCAAAATCGGTACAAAATTGTTCAATGACATTTATTAATCTGCAAGATGTGCACAGAAACCATGCAACAAGACCTACAGATAGTCATTCTATGTAAAATTTGAACGATACTTCGGAAAAAGAAAGTTTGTTAATGAAAAACATCTGTTGGCAGAAATATATTAATGTACCCTGCTTATTATTTTTGCATAAAATTACTGTACAACATTGATGTAGTAAGATCATGTCAAACAGATTATTTACTGTAATATTGCTTGTAAGGAAAGATAACACTAGGCGTGCATTTCATTTCTCTAAAACTGTCAGTGGAAGCCGCATTAATTATTCTTACCCTAGAATCTGCATGTTAAAGTGATATTTTAACATATATCTTGCGAAAACTTCCACATCATTTCTAAAGAAGATATGTCCGTCTTTCAAAGCGGAGAGGGTGATTTAATATATTATGTTTGAAGAGATGTTGCAGGAAAAGTTTACCAAATAAAAAGTGAATTTTGTCATTCAAGACCAGAACACACAGAAGAAAAACATTGATACCATTCTAAATATATATACATTGTATATTTAAATGCTTACACTGACAACAGTTACTGGTGAATAAATGAAAGTCTAACCAATGAAAGGTTACAGATTTTCTATAGAATTAATGAAGTGGGTACATATGTATTTAACTCTCATAGTGTAATACTAGACTGAAAGTGACTACCTTATACTGCGGACAGGTCAGGTGAAACAGTTAGAATCTCTCCCTTAAATGATCAAATAACCTCTGTAATTACCTCATAAAGTCACCATTATCACAAACGATTTAATTTCAAATAATAATTTTCATCTGTCTTGAATGAAATCAATCCAAATTTGAAGCTTTAGAAATTAGCAACTGGCATAGAAGTGTAACTGCCTGAATTTATAAGAAATTATTAAATTTGAGAATGAAAAGAACTAATTGTACTTTTCAATATCATTTAAATGATAAAGAATACAAAAGTCATGTGCATCAGTCTGAATTTCCTTATATTGGCTCTACTGCTGACTCTAATTGTTTGCGAAGTTCTTCTATAAGTGCACGACAATACCTAAGATATAAGATGTAATCCGTGATGGAGATATACAACCAACCATTGCATGATCATGTGTTTTACCATGTACTTTTTTGTACAATACACAGAGAAATTGGAAGAATCCATGCTGTTTCAAGCTTTTTGAAATTGGAGTACTGGAGCAAACACTTTTCAAAATTTAAAAACATGGAGGCAAAAAAACTCTGCTAATGTCACTGTGCATTGTAATGTAATATCAAATTACAAATTGCTATCATTACAAAATTTACTTAAATATGAGTGAATGCGATACAGATAATGCAAGACTGGAGAGGATTGTTTGAAAGAAACGGTAAATTAACTACAAAATTTAATGCTGATTGTTACATTCAGTAGAATTCTGATAGAATATTGTCAATGTTACATCAACTACAACTTACATAAGTAATAAACATGTCAAAAAGGCTTCAACTAAGCAAAACAAAAGTCAGTAGTAATTAAAGTTGCAGGATCACAGAGACATTACTATTATAGAAAGATAAATTTACTGATAGAATATATTGTTAGAACCATGTTCTTTTCACTCTAAAAGCAATGTTGATATATGCCTTTCTTTCGTATTCAAGTTGTTAATTCATGAAAAAGACTTGCCAGAAAGCTTTTCTTACTTTTTGCAATGTCATTGAAAAAATTACTGCACTATATTTCTAACTCGTACATCTATTACAAAGTTAGGAATGATTTTGGCACAAATAAAGATTATTTCTGCCGATGAGACATCTTTCTTGATCAAATAAGAACTGCTTGTAATTGTGGTGCTGGGACTTTAAACTGTATCAGTGCACTGTAATTCTCAGCAGAGACACTTTGACAGTAACTGAAACCACTTTAATTTTCAGGAAGTTAATATTCAACCATAAAAAGCTCAGCACTGTATCAACAATTGTTTTTGAATACTAATTTCAGGCATTTTAATAAGTATTTTTCTACCACAGGGCTTTTTCTACCCATTTACATTGAAATGTACTCAATTGTTTCATAATTTATAACAGAATGTGATGCTCAAGGTGAACACTGACACTCCATTAGTGTTACCACATAGACTTCAAATTTGAAGAACCCAGCATTGTTTCAAATATGTTTCAAGCTAAAGCAAACTTAAAAATTTAGTTGTCTATCATTGCCAGTGAGTTCAACTAAGCATTTCCTTATGTTACACAATATGCACTTGTTTGAAAGATAATTTCTCTTCTTTACACCCATTGTTATGTCCTTAAAATCTTTAACTATTCTACAAGTATTTCAACAAGAACACATTTCATTGAGATTTTAAAAATCTTCCTTACTTTAATTGAACCTATTGTTTTTTAAAGTGGTATACTTGAGGTTTTCTGATTTCTAAATTTTAATTTTTCAAGTAGCGAAACTGAAGGGCTGCTGTACTTAACCTATATTTTATCATTCACTTTAGCTGTAAAAATGACTTAATTCTCATGGTATCTTCAGCCCCTCCTCATTCTATGTTACTTCTAGGGGCCTCAAAATCAGAAGCATAGTAAATGTTTTAATTGAAGCTTCAGATCTTACTTCAATTTTCACAAAAAAAGAATAGACTTTTTGATGAACAATTCATTAGAATATGAAAACTACTGTTTGTGCAATACTTTTCTAAATTAAAAGAAAACAATTTTTTTCAAATTTTATACAAAATAATGAAACTGCTTTTCAAACATCATTTGAAAGACATGAATAGTCTTCAACAATTTTAAGATATAAAAACTCCTCTCATCTACACTTTCCTCCTTGTTTAAAAAAAGATCACACTTTTCTTTCAGTAAAATCATAAAAGTTCAATTAGAAAGTTTCACTTACCAAGTAGCATTTGCCTCCTAGTCTTCTCCAGTAGCATTGTGTTTAAATTTATATCACCAAATATCATTTGTCCCTTTAATTAACAGTCCTAAATCAGAACACAATAATTAATTTTTCTTAATAATTAATTAGCAATGTTGCTGTAACATTCTGTACAGAAGTCCATGGATTCTGTTAGGTATCTGATGTATTAACACTGTGAATATGTTTAACTGATTGAAAAATGAAATTATAGAAAAGAGTAAATAAGCTAGCAAGTAATTCACATGTATTAGAAGAATCTGTCAATCAAGCATCTCTATAATACAAGTCACTGTCCCTCAGTTATTGATTTAATATAGTGGCTCCGCCTCCCAACCAGTAGAGAAGTAGATGAGAGTCGTCTATTGATAAAACGCGAGTGATATACCAGCCCTAAATGAGCCGAGTGACAACTTGACGATTAACTTCATTGACAAACAAACACGCTCTATCTATTTCAAATATCGCACAAAAAGCCTATAATTGGTCAATTGAGCTTTGCACATCTCGGTATGACTCTAAGCGGGACAATTTAATGTCTTAGCTGTTCGATTTAAAAACACACCTGGGTTCACTTGTTCAAAATTATACGCTCGTAGAAGATTAACAGTCAAATGACTTAAACTGATCTAAATGCTTTCAAATGAGTTAAAAGTAACAGATTAACTGATAAAATAGAGTTTTTCTATGATTTCACACACCCTGATGCATCCACAATTAAAACAATCCCTCCCTAGTTATCTATAAATATTAGTCCCTTAAACACCTGTCTAATAGATTGTTTGTAGGGATTACCTAGGGTTTCACTTAAGGGCCACCCTGGCTCTGATAAACAGATTAAAACTGTTACTTCTGCAACTTATTCCACAAAGGTCCTTTATCTGTTTAAACTTTTGCAACTATCTTCTTTTATCAAATAAAACTGTTTACATAATCCAAAATAATACAATATTTCACACTTTTTGAAATAACAAACTAGGTAGCTTCAAAATGATAAATGATTAAAATGATTACCAAAAGAACTGTATTTCATTCCAGAATTTTTTAAAATTTGAAATAGTTCCAAGACATTGAGGATATCTTAGGATATCAAAATTTTACTAGCAGTGTTAACTGTGAAATGACTCTATGAAGCAAGTGTCAGATATACAAATGATTGGCTCTCTTTTATATACCCATAAACTGATCTATATCAGTACATGAAAGATGATTAGTTATTATTAATTACAAGGATGATGAAGTGGGTACCTTGCTGAGAACAACTGTAAATCTGAGAGGAAGAAGGGATAGGTATAAATCACTGATAGATAAATGTCTTTGTCATCATCATCATCATCATGATATTTGGTGTGGAAGGCAGTGGTTTAAACATGACAATATAGAAGGCAGGCTACAGGCTCCCAGCTGGAGTACACTGATTAATGTCTTTGTTTAGAATCATATTTGCATTCACCTTACAAAAGTTATGCATTCTGAGGAACAAAGTGAAAATTACAACCATTCATAATGCCACACCTGACAGTGTGTGTTTCCAGTTTTATTCACAAATAGACATTTTTTAGAGAGCATAATCACACTCCTGCTAAGTTTTGGGTGTTTTCTAAATGTTTTACATGACAACTGTGATAAACATTGCTTCCATATCAGAAAGTACCTGTTATCTAAATATATTATATTAATTAATTTACAGTATTTTTTGTAAATGATATGTAATAGAAATAGGACAGGAACGGGTTGTTATTGGCATATAACAGAATACATTTTATGTACTCAGGGGCTATAACAAGGGGCTATAAAAAGGAAAAGTATGTGGAAAAAATTGAGGCGGAAAGTGCAGTGCTACCAGGTTCCAGAAAGAGATGAAAGATTTGATGAAATTAAAAATTAAAGAAACCATCAAGAGGCATATAACTTAAGCCAGTGTGCAGGTACAGTAAGGATACTGCATAAAAATCTGTTACATTTATTTTAAATTTGACACAAATTTACATTTTTTTTATATTTTACCATTTATTTTCAAAGATATCATGTAAAAAAAAAGAAACGAAAATCAGACGCTATTAGTTTACATTAAAATTTTTTTTTTGATTTCCAGAGTTTAAATCTCCAAATAAAAGTGTGACTGGTTATACCACCTATATAATATACAGTAGTTGCTAATAAAGGTGACACCTAGTTGTCAAGTGTGACATTATAATCATGTAGTAAATATACACAGTGGGAAGCAGGGTCTGGAGGGCCATATATTTACAGGTAATATATAAGCATTACAGAGCTCCCTCATTTCATTACACACCAGGGATCCCTAATTTTAATCATTACATAAAAATACTTAACATTCCAAGAAACTTGTTCAAAGTTTTGAACTTAGAAATATCAAATATTGATATATCATTTTAAAGGCTCTTAAAACTGTCTATTTTCATTAATTACATGATTGGTCAAACCATTAACAAACCTATGAAATTGGTCCATTCAATATCCTGTCAACATATTTTTCTGATTTAAAAAAAAATGACAGACTTCTGCACTTTCAAAAAATGGTTTAAAGACAAAAATCAGTTGAGAGAATGTTACAATAAAATAAAATAAAAGTAGCATGATCAAACGTAAATGGATTAAAATCAAATTAAGAGCAAATGTCAATATGTTATAATAGAGCTAAATGTCCAAAGACTGCCCTGATAATTACAGAATCCTTTTAAAAACAGCTCCTGAAAACCAATGTTCTATCTGCATTGCAAATGTTCAAATTTCTACTTAATCATATAATTATTGATAAATATTCATTAAGAAAACATTTTAATTTATTTATTTATTAAAGCCTCATCAATGTGTCATATGTGTATGTAATTTGAAGAACTGAAATTAAAAAAAAAGATCCGAGGGTATGGCTACGTGCGCATGGGGCATTTACAGGTTTTCAATAAATCATTCAATTGACATCAATACATGTTTTTTACGTCACCAGGAATAACTCTGCTAATAAAGTTCACTTAGATATTATCAAAGAGATTATATTTCATTAGTTACCCTTTTAGTCTTTCAATATTTTATTGTTATCTTATATTAGGGATTTTTTTATATATCCATTTAGCAGTGATATTCCAGTTTTATTCCATATGATATTAATTATGATATTTTGGTGCGATAAAATAATCATGATATTTCTTTTCAACACTTATAACTCCTTAATGGAGTGGCATTGTACTTTTATACTGCATTTTATGTATGATGTGCTGTAAAGAATACATGTTCAATGATGAGATGTAAATCAAGATTTACTACTACTACTCAATACTTTACCACAAAGGCATTTGTAGCTGGGGCTGAAAATGTTTTGAACAAAATGTGGTTTAGTTGGCACTCTAAACAAGGTGCAGAGATGCCCTTCACAGGATCTTAAATTTCTGCTTTACTTCCTCCACAGAAAGTAGGGCCTCACAAAAATTAACCTATTACCAGTAAATGAAAAACATTCGTCTTTTTGTTTCTAGTTATATTTTCAGAACTGAAATGAAGTACCAGTATCTCAAATTCTAGTTTATTTATTTTTGTACATTTGTCTGGCAGGATTTAATTATCATAATACAAGGATGGACCAGTTCTGTACATCAAACCTAACATAACTATCAGGGATTAATCTGTATTATCCTACATGAAGAGAAAAGGAGCTTATAACAGGTTTATAATCAGATTTTCACCAATTTCATTATGTAACAAAAACAACAGGATTAAGCAGCAAAAGTTAAAACCATTGTTTACTGGATAGATTAAACCACGCATTTCACCACAGAGCTGTTCATACTATTTAATTAAGTATTCTACAAATTAATTAAATGTACTGACTAAAGATGAAAACAACACATCTTAATCATATATACACGATCGAGCCTCTATGTGTAAACACCAGCCGTTATTAGTTTAGCAATTTGATTTCATGTATGTTTTATTTTGCAATATTCAAAAAATATCTTAGTTGTGTTCTTGATAAGCTGTCCTAGCTTCGGTTTCAGTTAAATTAATCAAATGTGTCCTGAATTCACAGCATAAAAAACCTGCAAATGTAGTTGAGAAAATCCCTCAAAATATAACAGCCTATATATTGCAACTGTACTAAAATTTAGTCCCATATAGTTGATCCTTAGTTTCACAGACACAATTAGATACACTTGTATAATTTTTTCTATTAACCTTTACCCTGATTCAGTGATTCAGATTCTGCTATCAGTACAGATCATGACAAGCTTGCACATCCACATAGTCTGATCATGATCTGCGCTATTGGTATTTCGTAAATTTGCAATGAAAACCCCTTTAAATAATCCATGGGACTATGTCAAACCCAAAGAGTTGAAAAAATTGACAGAGTAAGAAAGATCCTACCGTTTTAAGAGTGAATCAATTAAATAACAGAAAACTAATGCATTTTGACGGACCGTTACATAAACTTGTGTAACATAAATATAATGACTTGAAAAGATAACTTCTGTATTGAATTTTAAGCCCGGCTTCCCATCAGGTGACAATAGAAACACTCCTCATCTGTGAATCTGATGACAAAACTCATTTTACTATCATTTGCCATGCTTTCAGAAACTGCTTTTTAAAAGAAGTTGATTTATGTGTCTGAATGAACAGTAGCGTTAAATGGATCATCCGTTTATAAGACTGTCAAAATACGAACAAATAAGGTAAATAATGGTGTCTCCACTATATAATTATTGCTATTAAATGATAGAAATCATAAAATCACAAACTTCGTCCCTACTCTAAGGGAAAACTTGAAAAGGACAAACTTTTACTTGTTCCAGGGTTTAAATTAATTTGATTTCCTGTGAAAATACTTTGCTGGGGTGTCACAAAGAAATTCTTAAGCAAATAAATGTGCTTTTAATTGCCATCACAAACTTTCAATTTTACACTTAACTGTCTGCATAAGATGATTTCATGTGAATTCAAAAATGGTAAATATAGAATTTTTAATGAAAGCATTGAAGAAAAGAAAGCCACAGAAGTTTTTAATTGAAAAATGCAGTTTCTGTTAAAGAGTTTACGTGTATTAAAAAAAAGTTTTGTGATAATTCTGACGACATGCATGAATCAAACTAAAAAAAATAAAATATTGCTTGTGTCAGATGTAAGATTTACAAAAAAGAGAGATTTTCACAAATAAATGAGAATTTATCAGAAATGTCTGGTACCTGCTTTCATGTGAAAATGAAAGAAAGTAATTAAATATGTAGTAACTTTTACATAAAGCCATATACTGCTGCATGTATTAATTACATTATGTTAATGAGAGTGTTCTTTTCTATTTACTTCAAAATAGCACATTGTGTTTTTTAAATTATGTTTTTGATAAAAAATGAATTAAACAGATGAGATGATACTGATATTTAGTAAGTGTGAATATGCACGTAGCACTTTTTTAACCTTCTTTTGGTATATAACCCAAAAGAAGGACAACACAGAAATCGGATGCAAAAAATGCAAATTTATATTTTGTTCTGAAACAAGGTTATTTGATAAAACTAATATTTTTATTATGACACAGTTATGAATGTGATCTTTCCAACAAGTGAACTTTAATATGTATTTTCCTAATTTTACACTTGCAAGAACATCAAAAATATTATGAAATATGCCAATAAGTCTTTCTGTTGATTTTAAAATGAAGAAGTTTGAATCACTTATTAACTCAGAGACAAGAAATATAGAACAAGAAATCAACACGGAGCATCATCATTTAGTAAACATGTTTTGTTGAAAGTGTTCCCTCTATCATCTTTAAACAAATATAATAGCACCTAAAAATCAATTTATCGCTGAATTATCAGTTTAAAACTGGGTATTTATGATCGTGAATGGTATTAACCCATGATTAAGTCACTTTTCAGAATGTATCAGCATGAAATTGTCATCTTTTCACTGATAAAGGGCTTTCGATTGCTCCAATTGCTTGGTTTTGAAGTCCAGCTCGGTTAGTTTGTTTATTGTTCACGATAACGATTTAGTAAAAGAAAAATTGCCACTGTGGAAAGTAGAATGAGAAGGACTTGACCGTTGAATGATGATCAACATGATCCGTGAAAACTCCCAGTTTTGAAACCTAACATGCGGCGAACGTATGGTAAACAGAAACTGACGCAGATGAAATTTCTAAGTTGCTAGGGAGAAAGTGAATTTCTTGCAATGTGTTTTCCCAATAACTTTTTTTCACATATCATACATATCACATTCACAGAGATGTAAAAGGAATTTTAAGAAAATTTTCATATAACTAAGTTCAAAAACAAGAGAAAATATCCCAAGAACTTTCATTAAAGATCATCATTATAAAGCCAGATCCTGGGCTATCTTTCCAGATTTTTTGGGCTAATGAAAAAGAAACTTCAAAAATCAACAAGACTTAATATTAATAAATATTATGAAATAAATAAATGCTAAAAAGTACCATCATTTATAATCAAATATCTTTTTATCAATTTAAACACAACACTGCTTGTAATGCTAAATATTTCATATGAATTACAATGTATTTCTACTTTTCAATTTCTGCAAGATTCATGCACACGTGTAACAGTCGGACAGAGATTTCAGTTTGCTTTTAGATCTCAGTACTAACAGATGGAGGTAAGCTGTCATCCTACAGATCAAGCGGAAATCAATTTTCATTTATGATAACGTTACCACAACGACAAATGTATCCAACTTCACTTCCTTTGCGGCGGAAACCATCAAGTACCCTAAAAATGCGGTTTTGTGTCAATGCTTTCAACTTCACATTACTTGATGTGTTCTTGGAAATTTGTGATTTGCGTTGCTATGGAAACAGTTACTATAAAAACGGAAAATAAGAACATTTCAATTATTTTTGAACACTGGATTATTTTAGGAGAAATCATGAAAAGCTCTGTAAACACTGCTGGTTTAAACTATTAGGCTAGAACAATTAGCTACAAGGTGAGGATGGAAATCTCACAAAACTGTCACATAATACAAACAATAGCCACATTTTTCCTGAAACTTTTCACTGACTAATACAAATATTCAATTGATTTTCTTTCAAAACATGGTTTGATATTTAAAACTTTCATACTATGCCTAGTTTTTTCTGAACATTTTTTCTTGTAGCAGTGTTTCCATGCAGCTTGCGTAAGTTGAACTTTGAGCAGAGACAATATTCCAGGAAAATCAAAGAGGAACATTTATTAAAAGCATTGCAGCATATAAAATCAGTTCCAGAAAAAGTTTCCAAGACCTAAATATTTGTTCAAAATGAAAGTAACAGAAAAAACAAATGCAAGTGTTTAGAAATCTTTGACAACAGAAGGCCAAACACAATAAGATATTTCAGCTAGTAAGTCTGTTAATCCAACTTGTGCAAGGCTGACTGTGTCATTTTGACTGGTTTCTAATTGTCATTCAGTGAGTGCTAATTGATACATCACAGAAGAAACGCTGATTTTAGCCAATTACAAACTTTTCAGCTTTTTATTCTTTTATGTTTTAAATTCATTACACATTAAAAAAAAATAATAATAAGGTAAAATAGAGAACATTTTATAAATGTATTTTACCTTTCATTATTCCAAATAAAATGAGATATTTAAATGAAAGTTGAATTCCTGTGATAAAAAATTACTATAACTTGTACCGGTACATACAGTGACTTAACAATGAATTATTATAAATTATTTACCAAAAATATCAAAGGAAATTTTTTTTGGAAACTGGTTACCAGGTTTAACATAACAGCAGTGAATGATATTAAGATTGCACTTTGAACGATTATCAAAAGCTGAAAACACAATGCAATAGTATATAATCTTTAGTTTCTGATCTTAAAGAGGTTGAATAAAAGAAAAATACATAAAGTTACAGATAAATAAACTGACATTTGTTTTATTCACTTCAAATAAGGTATCTCTAATTTCATAAGTAGGGGGTCAGAAAAATGCTAAGTTTTTGTGAAATACCGTGGAAAAATTCTCATCTATTCATGAAAGTTGTATATTTGATGGTGACTGTGGAGTCGACGTTGAGGTGGGGGGCTTTGTTCGCTCCATTAAAGCTGCAATCAAACAAAAATCAAGGAATCAATTCACTAAAACAATAGAACTTACTCCATGGGAATATGTCACCGACAATGACATAAGCCGAAACGTACGAGGCCAAAGTATGATGCTCGCTACCTGTCGTCCATTGTTTGCGAGATACGAGACAAGATTTCCACTACTATTAGCAGTATCAAATCTCATATAACACCTAAAATGGCAAAAAATTGCAATGGTAAATGTGTCGCTGATAAAGTACTGTATAATAGTTCATATTGAAAACCAGTCACCGACTCATGGCTTTGATTTTTGAAAATTGTTTATTACTATTGATGACCAGTTTTATATCATATACAATACATGATTTTTCTCAAAGAAAAACATTAAAGAATATTAATTTAAGATTTGATACAGAAGTTCTGTTAATTGCACAAATTTACAGGGTCAATTATTTGTCAGTAATAAAATAGTTGGGACTAGAATAACAAGATAAATCTATTATTATCTGATGTGTTTTTTCTCACGGAAGTTTATGCACCTAACTAAGGATTTATTGTTTTTGACAATAATCATTATTAACTCATACTTTATATAATTACATATTTATGATATTTTGTCAATTTGAATAATAAAAAATCTTCATGCATTTGGTACACATATTGATAAAGATCCCTGGAATAGTTTTGATTAATTTTATTCTACAAAATTGTAGACAGGAAAGAGCTACTGTTGCTACTAACTCACACATGTTGGCAACATGTACAAGACTTATGATCTATTGCTTATGTATATTTGATCTATTATATATGTATATATGATCTATAATATATGTCAAGGGTGAGCCTTTAAACCATCTTCAGTTTTTATCAATGAGTCACTTTGAAACAGAAGTTTGACACCATGCTGAGACACTTCCAAAACCCATTAATTAGCCTAACTAAATCAGCCCATCTAGCCTGCGCAGATCTCTTCTGATAGGCAATGGCATAAACCTTCTTTTTCATTTTGATAATATCATATTTTTCATAACGGTTGTAAGGTTAACGGAAAGCCTGTATCCCGGCTTGAAGCCCTCGGTCCTTCCTGTGTTTATCATAGAAACATCTATCAAACACTTGCTAAAGTCAAAAGAACTAATAACACTCTAGGGGGACTCACAAAGTAACCTGTTATGTTCATCAAATTTTGATTTCTAAATGATACTGGAGAATATTCTATGTTTTGGTCTCCTTTTATCAAACAGCAAGAACTTATCTCACATTATCAGCTGATATCTGCTTTATCACCCCACCCACTATGCTCATGGCAAGGCAACAAGAAACTTTCATTCATAAAACTTCACCTACTATATTTTCTTCATATTTTCAGAAATCATCTTTGAGTATCTTTATATCTTTGTGAATCAAAGCATTGCAAAGTTTTTGCAAACATCAAAGAAAGGAAAACAAACTAATTGTCTATGAACTATTAACTTCATGTCTGAATACCAGTCACAGCTATCATGGTTCTTGTAATGCTTCTATTAATACATATTTTTACAAACAGTAGTATTGCTATTTGTACATGATCTATGTGGTGCATCCATTTCTACAGTAGTGTTGCTACATGTACATGATCTATGTTGTGTATCCATTTCTGCAGTAGTATTGCTATATGTACATGATCTACGTGGTGCATCCATTTCTACAGTAGTATTGCTACATGTACAAGATCTATGTGGTGCATCTATTTCTACAGTAGTATTGCTATATGTACATGATCTATGTGGTGCATCCATTTCTACAGTAGTATTGCTATATGTACATGATCTATGTTGTGCATCCATTTCTACAGTAGTATTGCTTTATGTACATGATCTATGTTGTGCATCCATTTCTACAGTAGTATTGCTATATGTACATGATCTATGTGGTGCATCCATTTCTACAGTAGTATTGCTATATGTACAAGATCTATGTGGTGCATCTATTTCTACAGTAGTATTGCTATATGTACATGATCTATGTTGTGCATCCATTTCTACAGTAGTATTGCTATATGTACATGATCTATGTGGTGCATCTATTTCTATAGTCAGTGTTGCTATATGTACATGATCTATGTTGCGCATCCATTTCTACAGTCAGAGTTGCTATGTGTACATGATCTATGTTGTGCATCTGTTTCTACAGTCAGTGTTGATATATGTACATGATCTATGTTGCGCATCCATTTCTACAGTAGTGTTGCTATGTGTACATGATCTATGTTATGCATCAATTTCTACAGTAGTATTGCTATATGTACATGATCTATGTTGTGTATCAATTTCTACAGTATTGTTGCTATATGTACATGATCTATGTTGTGCATCCATTTCTACAGTAGTATTGCTTTATGTACATGATCTATGTTGTGCATCCATTTCTACAGTAGTATTGCTATATGTACATGATCTATGTTGTGCATCCATTTCTACAGTAGTACTGCTACATGTACATGACCTATGTTGTGCATCCATTTCTACAGTAGTATTGCTATATGTACATGATCTATGTTGTGCATCCATTTCTACAGTAGTATTGCTATATGTACATGATCTATGTTGTGCATCCATTTCTACAGTAGTATTGCTTTATGTACATGATCTATGTTGTGCATCCATTTCTACAGTAGTATTGCTTTATGTACATGATCTATGTTGTGCATCCATTTCTACAGTAGTATTGCTATATGTACATGATCTATGTTGAGCATCCATTTCTGCATCAGTTTCAGAAAGCTTTCATAAATGATATACTTATACATCCGCAGAATGGTGATGGGGGAAAACATTTTAAAACTGTTTCTGATCTAAATCAGGGAACACTCTTTTAATATATTATTACATCAAAGTAATTTCTTGATTTATATTATATATCAAAAGAATGCAGTTGTTTCTAACAAAACCTGGTAACAGACACCTGTTTCTAACAAAACCTTGTAATGGACACCTGTCTTCAAGCAATTTATTCACAGGTATCAATCTTGACCACAACAAACAAACAACAGATAGTGCAGAAGGCTTGTTGTACATCTCTCTGAAACCATATAGCTTATTATATATTATCATTTTAAATAGAGAGCAAGACAGAATATAAATTTATGAAAACTAAGTTCAGTTGCAAAGCGAGTTGCAATTTTTACTTTAATCCTTGCTGTCAGCTACTCCCTTGCTGACATGATCTACCTCTGCTGTCAGCTACTCCCTTGCTGACATGATCTACCTCTGCTGTCAGCTACTCCCTTGCTGACATGATCTACCTCTGCTGTCAGCTACTCCCTTGCTGACATGATCTACTTCTGCTATTTTACTTTGTACAGTTGTTTCCATATCTTTTTCATTTTACGTAATACTATTTCATTTTAAGGAAATTTGTAAAAATAAATCATGATCTGCACTGTTCAATACTATGTCAGTAAAAAATATTAAATCAGAGCATCCCTTTCAAAACATATGGTACTGTCTAAATTGAAAGCTGGCAAAGTCAATTGTAGACATTTATCAGGGTAAGGGTAATGTTTCATAGAGACAGATAAATGAACAATAATCATACAAGGCAGGGACTGATTAAGACCCTACATGGCAGATACAGGGGCTGATAATGATCATACAAGGCAAATACAGGGGCTGACAATGATCATACAAGGCAGATACAGGGGCTGACAATGATCATACAAGGCAGATACAGGGGTTGACAATGATCACACAAGGCAGATACAGGGGTTGACAATGATCATACAAGGCAGATACAGGGGTTGACAATGATCATACAAGGCAGATACAGGGGTTGACAATGATCATACAAGGCAGATACAGGGACTGACAATGATCATACAAGGCAGATACAGGGGCTGACAATGATCATACAAGGCAGATACATGGTTAACAATGACCAAACAAGGCAGATACAGGCATTTAAATGAGCATACAAGGCAGATACAGGGGTTGACAATGATCATACAAGGCAGATACAGGGGCTGACAATGATCATACAAGGCAGAAACAGAGGCTGACAATGATCATTCAAGGCAGATACAGGGGTTGACAATGATCATACAAGGCAAACACAGGAGTTGACAATGATCATTCACTGCAGATACAGAGGCTGACAATGATCATACAAAGCAGATACAGGAGCTGACAATGATCATACAAGATAGAAACAGGCACTGAAGATGATCATACATGGCACATACAGGGGCTGACAATGATCATACAAGGCAGATACAGAGGCTAACAATGGTCATACAAGGCAGATACATGGGTTACAGATACAGGGGCTCACAATGATCACACAAGGCAGATACAGGGGCTGACAGTGATCATACAAGGCAGCTGTAGAGACTGACAATTATCATACAAGGCACATACAGGGGCTGACAATGATCATACAAGGCAGATACAGGGGTTGACAATGATCATACAAGGCAGATACAGGGGTTTACAATGGTCATACAAGGCAGATACAGGGGTTGACAATGATCATACAAGGCAGATACAGGGGTTGACAATGGTCATACAAGGCAGATAAAGAGACTGACAATGATCATTCAATGCAGATACAGTGGCTGACAATGATCATACAAGGCAGATGCAGGAGTGCTAATCTGACTCTGTTCTGACTGTTAAACCAGACAGTTGGTTTCTGTACAACATGGCTCAATCAGCTATATAAACACAATAATAGCATTTTCTTTTTAATTAAGCATACATTAATTAAAATTTTTTGCTAATACAGAAATTAAAGTAACATGAAACTATGGAAACCAAAATCACCGCAGTTATTTCTGTAAGCGTAAGCAGATGCAGATCTTTGGGAATAAGGAACATTAATTAAATCAATAGTTTAAGTCAACCTAATAATTACAAACTGTGACTTAACACATATTAACAAAGGGAGTTAACATCATAATTATATTGTATTTGTATGAAAATAATTGTATATTTCGTATAATTATATATTTTGTCGAAATAAATGATAAAGAAAATTACAATAACCTTTTGTAATGATACTCATCATAAAACAACCAAACTACTTGTATTATGTAATAAAATAATAAAACATTGACTTAATTAACACTTTATTTTGTTATACTTTCATGTTAAATTTTAATTTACCTTTTCTTATTGGAACCAAAATTAAGGTTTCTTTACATCGAGAATACGAATGGCTTGTGTGGTTACCATTAGTCAGTAATCCATCCCCAGCTGTCATACTTTGTATATCCCTAAAACTTTCTCAAAATAACCAACTTATTTGCTATATTCATAGTCGTTCTTCAACTAAAAATTCATTATTCTACTGATATATTCATTCTGACAAATATGAACTACTGTACATTTAAAAAAAATCCAGAATATTTTTTTTTTTTTAAGTATAATTAACAATTTTCTGCATCTGCCCTGAACATGCCTTACACAACACATAAACAACTGTTTTCATATTCACTTGCTTTTCAACTTTTAATTCACTTTCCAAAACCAGTTTTCGATTTCTATCTTGGTGACAAAAGGCTGCTGAATCAGTAAACAGATTATCATCTAATCTTCATAGTAGAATCTCATGTCAAAGAAAAGCTATGCGACAAAAAAATGCCACTTTATTATAATATGAACAGAACATGAGAAGCGAAATCTAAGAAGGTACGTTTTAATCTGAATTTCAAATTCATCTTGTTGGTTTGAAAGAGAAAGTTCAACCACCTGTAACCATGTGATATCCTCTATGCTGGAACATGATATGTTCCTCAATATACAAGACAAATTTTGATGCAAAGCATCAAAGGCGCTGCGCATGTTTTTGAAACATGATTTAAAGGAATCAGTGTCATTTTAGAATATCAGTAAACAACCTATCAACGGGAAAAACCAAATACTTATGTTATATGTAACTGTTATCATAATAAGTAAAAAAACACATTTACTACAGTTTAACCAAAAAATAAACGAATCATAAAACAACCTTCCGTATAATGGTACGATAACGCCCATTAAACAAGGCTACAGCTCGTGGTCAGTAGACGCTTTTCGACGCAGACGAAACCCACGTGATTTTTTTGTCTTTACTATTGGTCAGTTGTTAGCGATGCTTTACATACTTTCATTGAGACCCCATGTATCGCATAGTTAGGTGAACGGTCTTATTTATAATGCCTACATTTTACTTTTAGTATGTAGTAATTAAAATGGGTTTTCATTAATTATTCACGTTGACAACATATGTATTTAAACTTCAAAATGTTTAGAGAAAGCAAAACAACTATCGAGACGTTTTTTCTGAACTTTGATGAATCTGGCCGTAGGGTCCGTAAACAAAGCAATAAAAAAACCGTAACCTTCAAGTTTGTGGAAAAGTTATTAAATATCCTATGATATGTCAAAAGTTCTGAATTAACGGTCGAAGACGTATGCATCTGGTATAGTATTGTTTGTAATCAGTTAATACTATTTATTTATTCATTATAGGGAGTTTGTTCAAACATAATACGTGTTTTTAATTACAATATATGTTGGCTGCTCCTATTCGATTATGCAACCCCATGGTACAAAATTAAAACCTATTCAATACTGGCACTGTGCTTCCGCCGCCAATAAAACTTTCTTCATCTTGGCCACAAAATGCCTAAGCACTACATTTTACTTACAGTCATTTTTTGATAATTATGTTGTTACAAAAAGTGCCTTACCTCTGGGTAAGTCTGAACAAAATCAGTTGAAAAATTGGGGCTTTCCCATAAAAAATACTGTCAGTTTGTAATAACAATAAGTGAAAATTTTCCTCTGACAGCATCATGCGTATTGAAGCATAAACTTATGCACATAGACTTTGTAACTTGGAAGACAGGTATCTCAAAACCATGAATTTATTACATATTATACTTGTGTTATTGATAAATTTATTGAAAGGAAAATTTGGTTAAAGACTTGTGAAATTTTTTTAAAAAAATTACAGCCATAAAATTGCAAGATTAGCTGATCAAAATCAGTGTAATCTAGAGGACTTGAATTTAAGTCATTAATCTTCATTTTTTTTATAATAAACACATATTCTCTGGCTGTATTCCTTTTCCAATTCCTTTGAAGTTTCTTTACAAGACTTCAAAATGATCATTTCCTAAAAAATTAAATAATAGTGATAACTAGACATTGAGTGTACACTTTCTACATGTAATAAACTATACCTGATTAGTGGGAGATAAACTTATTTGAAGTTATTGAAAGTTATTGTCATATTTTTCACTCATAATTTTTCATCTTACAGTGAAGTGATTTCCGCTACCCCACTAAGTGAGATGTGGAGATATTTGGAACAAATGTCGGCCTTCGGTATACATCAGGAGAAGATAGAAGGCAACCTTCACTAGAGACAGTGACATACTGTTTAATTTGTTTGCACCAAGTACTTTCTAATTAATAATAAAAATATTTAATTGATAGTTACTCCAGTGGATTTGGGACAGTGTCGCCAATTTAAACCAAATACCGGATTAATTTTTCACACATGGTGGACATGGACTTGCTGCGTGTACTCATACACTTGGTAGAAGACCACTAGACAACGCCACATTCCAAATATCTTAGTTTTTGGTCTTGCAGTTTAAGACAGGAACATTTTTGAAGATATTCCTGTTTCAGTCTATGTAAAGCAGGTGGTCACTTGGTCGAGCCAACCATGAAAATTGGTAGAGGACCACTAGACCCTTGTGGCAAGAATGGAACAAAATTGGTAGAGGACCACTAGACCCTTGTGGCAAGAATGGAACAAAGGCCCTTGGCAAGAATGGAACAAACTTGGTAGAGGACCGCTAGACAATGTCTCATACCATCTAAGCTCTGTGACTTGCAGCTTGTGACAAGATGTGTTTCAAAGATTTTCATTTTGGTTACAATGACAACCAGAGATTTGCATGGATTAGAATTCTTTGAACAGCTTTGAAGGTTGAACATTCCAGGAACATTACTGTAAAATTTGTTTGAAACTGGCCCTCAGGTGTTGTTTGACACACAGCAGATCCAGCCATCCTAAAAGCTCATAGTGAGCATTCATGCCTTGGCGAGTTTTTGCATACATTCAATATTGTCAGCCAATTGTAAAACATTCAATCAGGGATATATTATGGCATAGCACTGTTTTCAAAATGGTAGCCAAACCTATTATATCAAGAGGGATATATCAACATTTTTAATATAAATATTATAGAGGGCCCAAACTTATATAACAACATGAAATGTAAAACATTCTCACTTTCAGCAGTGATGCAAGTAACAGTCACGTGCGTAAACATATAATTCTCAAGAACAAGAGGGCCATGCAGGCCCTATATCGCCCTATTACAGGCCTAATGGGTGTGGTCAATTTTGACCCAAGAGGCATCATTTGAACAAAGTGGATGGAAGACCACAATGTCATGACAATGTTACATACCAAATAGGTTTTCCTATATATGTCTTTGTAAAACAAGTGACCCCCTTGGCGGGGCCAATATTAACTCCAGGAGTATGATTTGAACAAACTTTGAAGAAAACTTTGAAGAAGGCAATGCTACTTGCTAAATATCTAAGCTCTAGGTTTCAGAGAAGAAGATTTTCAAAGTTTTTCCTCTATAAGCTAATGTAAAATCAATTGACCCCCTGGAGGGGTCAATTTTGACCTGGGGGTCATAATTTAAACAATCTTAGTAGAGGTCCACTAGGCATTTCTACATGCCAAATATCTAATCAATCTCTAGGTCTTGTGGTTTCAGAGAAGAAGATTTTTTAATGTTTTTCCTATATAAGCTGTGTCAGTGACCCAGGAGCATTTTGACCTGGGGGTCATAATTTGAATAACTTGGTAGAGGTCCACAGACATGCCATGCAATATCGAAGCTCTCTGCCTTCCTTTAGAGAACAAGATATTTTAATGTTTTCCATTTTTGCCATAGCAACCAGAGTTCTGTATGCAAGGATTCTTTGAACAACCTTTGATGAGGTTTCATGCAAGGAACATCCCTGGCCAAGACTGGTTTCAGAGGAGATGTTTTTTTAAGGAAATGGTGGACAGACGGACGGACAGACGGACGACGGAGGGAATGTGATCCTAATAGCTCACTCTGGCACTTTGTGCCAGGCGAGCTAATAAAACATAATGGAAATTCAGTACTTAAAACCCTTCACATATTAACTTTTTGTCAAAAAGCTTATACAGCTAAGTTCAAACTTTGCGGAGGACACTTTCCTGTTTGGAACCTTTAAGTTTACAAGAGTTCGGACAATTACGATCACACAGCAAGCCGTATTAAATGGCTTCATTACAGCCAATTATTACACGTTTTATTCAAAGTACCAAAAAAGTAAAATTTGAAGTAAAATGTTATCTTCATCAAGATATACATTTAATAACCATCAAAGAATTTCAAGTCTTGACATTTTTTTTTCAGATTTCTGAATCAAAGTAAATATAATGTCTCATTTTAATCATTGTTATGGCTATTATAAAATTAAGAGACCCCTCCAACACCCTTTTTAGGCGTAAGTCATGAAATTTTGTTAAAATATGTCCTTGTTACAAAGTAAATGTGGTCATTATTAACCACTGCAGATTGCTATCACGTTATGGAATCGGAAAATCAAAATATCTACGCTATCAACGTCATAATTGTTGCAGACAATATGCTCATATATCATTTGATAATTCAACACCTTGCTAAAGAATACAGATAGCGATTAGAGACCTATTAGGAAATTTCATGAAAGCGAAATTCATAACCTTTCAAATCGATAGTAACAAGTGAACAAGGAGATATTTGTAATAACCGAACCTCCGTTACTTACAGTCCTACAGTTTAGATCTGTATCTCAAATTTCAAAGCTTGTTTGAAAAGAAAAATGAGGAAAATTAATAAATTTGATAATACTAATATGTATTGATAATTTATTGTCAAGTTCTATCTCACAAATTATAATCATATCATCTTAATAATTTAGCGTTTTCAAGGTAAGGAGAAAACTGCTAATGGAGACACTCTCGCTCAATGGTGATTTGATACCTTAATTGAACAATTGTCCAAATGGCATTTAATATTTTCTCTCAAGGGGAATAATTGTGACCTATTATTACATGGGATGGATATTTTTAGACCTAGTTTCAGCCGA
The DNA here is from genome assembly GCA_022818135.1 of Saxidomus purpurata. NCBI lineage: Eukaryota > Metazoa > Mollusca > Bivalvia > Venerida > Veneridae > Saxidomus > Saxidomus purpurata. Next base: position 55,566,665 of record JAFMSR010000003.1, read on the forward strand.
ATTATTTGTAATTAAGTTATGTTAAAAAATTCGGACAATTCTTCAAAGTTATGAGAATTGGTAAATTTGAAAAAATCTTTATTTAAATCTATGCCAGTTAAAAAAACTTTTAAAAGTTTAAATCAGCCAAGTATCAAATAAATCTTAGATTATCACAAAAATTGCAAGGACTTTTTTAGTCTTCATTAAAAAAGGATTTTTGACCTTAAGTTTCTGACGCATGGCTGTATGTGTAGTTAATGACTAATTGACTGATTAATTACACATGGGATTACAACACTTCTATTTCAACTATTTGGGAGAAGCTCTATTAAAGAATTAAATAAAATATTTCAATGCATTATTGTTAAATAACCATCTGACATTAATTCTACAAACTCTTGAAACAGCAGTAACCTTCCAATCATGCAAACATAGAGGGAAAGCAACAGCTATCACAGAGTTGTCTCTTCCAACAGCAGGGAACAATGACGCGCAATAATTGGATTCTGTATTTATCTGTTACCGTGGTAAAGAGGTTAAGAGTCGTTGACTTTAAATCACTGTCTTGGGTTTGAGCTCCGATGTATCTTTACGTGAGAAAGTTGGCAGTTTCTTACAGATCTAGTACTGAACTTCCAAGGAATTACGAGGTGACCTGCCGCCTGAGAAACTGACTGAAATCCGGTTGAAGTGGGTGTTAAACACAGACAAAGAAAGTGTAGTTTATTTATATGTAATATCTACTCAAAAAATTGATAGATATTATATAAAAATGATAAAATTGAAAAACATATCATACTGAATTTGTGGTCAAACACTAGCGTAGCTGTATTACCAAGGTGTCAGAAATGAATTGAAAAATCTCATACTTCCTTCAAACTAGAATTACAGTGTCCTCTTACAAACTTTCAGTAAACTTTCCAACCTGACATTTTAAATAGCTTTTCTGTCACTTGAAATTTAAGACTCTATCATTATAGAAGATGAGAGTATGATATGATAATCTATGAATATTTACAGAAAGTAAAAATCTAAACTTTCGATAAGATCCACTCTATGAATGGTAATATATGCTTTATTTTGAAAACTGGGAGAATAGAGGTATCTACTTACAACAAAATTATCATAGTATTAACTGAACTGAAAACAGGATTTGTTGTAAACAGACCTTCACTTCTTTAAATTTATGAGCTATTTATCAAATATTTTTTCCTATGAAATTGCAACATCATTTATAATTATGTTGTTTTTTTTTCTTTACAGATATTAAGAATTCTATAAACTGAACTTTGAAAAAGAGACCTGTAGTGGGCCTAAATCACTCACCTATGTGGTGAAGCAGTCAAGTATTCAATTTAAATAGATTCTGTTACCTAACTAACATATGTATTGATGCTGTTGATATCAAGGTTTTACTGTATCTATTTCTGTGAAATGGACAGTTAGCAAATGAAATGATTCAAAACATGTTTAAGCGAGATAAAACACATCAAAGGATTACATAAAATCATTATATAAAATTACAAAACATCCCAACACAGATCCTATCAGCTATGACTTTTTCATCTGGGTATATAATCCTAACCTTACAGTCAAAGTGAATTCCACTCAATTGTATTAATGAAATTAATTTCATTTAGTATGTCAGAGAAGACAAACGTTACATTATTTATGCCAGATTCTCTGAGTGCTTGGTAAGTGATGGTTCTCCCCTCTCTACAGAGATGCAGGGACATTGGGAAAGTGTATGACCATTTGTCTGTTATATGGTCAGCATTTGTCAAACATGTTAATCTGTTAATGTAACTCCTTTGTAACTCCTTGTCATAAATTAAACAAGAAAATAAAACTACTGATATATGACAATTTATGTGGCTGCTGGACATGGTACATGTATTATATGGTACATGTTTGATTTGTTTTGGATTTACAGTCATGCTTCTTCATTTACCGTATACCCCCGTATAAATGCCCCACTCCAATAAACACCCTCCCTTTTTTTTTAAAAAAAAAAAATTGACTTATCAGGTCTGGATATATGCATATGAACACAGTAAAAATAAATATTGATTAATGCAGTGAAAAATAGAAGACACAACACTTACATTCATTAAACAGCTCTTAGTTGGCATTTTGGGTCTGTAATAAATGTCCCCTAGGTCAAATTAAAAAAAAAAAAATCTGAACCTAATAAACGTGTTTTGGGTTAAACATTTAACGCCCCCAGGGATGTTTAAATGGGGACACCCCAGGGATGTTTAAATGGAGACATACGGTATACAAAATACAATATTAAAGTTTAGATGTATTTGGCAGCTTTCAATATCGACACGAACTATGAATAATATAAAATGTGGTACATACTATAACAATTAGATATGTATATTATTCTCGAAAAATGGCATCACTATCTGACAATAAGACAGACAAGTACTATCTGACAAGATGTAATATACTGCACATTTCTGACAGACAAGTACTATCTGACAAGATGTAATATACAGCACATTTCTGACAAACAAGTACTATCTGACAAGATGAAATATACAGCACATTTTTGACAAACAAGTACTATCTGACAAGATGTTATTCGCACATTCTGACTAACAAGTACTATCTGACAAAATGAAATATACAGCACATTTCTGACAAACAAGTACTATCTGACAGGATGTTATATACAGCACAGTTCTGACAAACAAGTACTATCTGACAAGATGAAATATACAGCACATTTCTGACTAACAAGTACTATCTGACAAGATGAAATATACAACACAGTTCTGACAAACAAGTACTATCTGACAAGATGAAATATACAACACATTTCTGACTAACAAGTACTATCTGACAAGATGAAATATACAACACAGTTCTGACTAACAAGTACTATCTGACAAGATGAAATATACAGCACATTTCTGACTAACAAGTACTATCTGACAAGATGTTATATACAGCACATTTCTGACAAACAAGTACTATCTGACAAGATGTAATATACAGCACATTTCTGACTAACAAGTACTATCTGACAAGATGTAATATACAGCACATTTCTGACAAACAAGTACTATCTGACAAGATGTTATATACAGCACATTTCTGACAAACAAGTACTATCTGACAAGATGTTATATACAGCACATTTCTGACTAACAAGTACTATCTGACAAGATGTTATATACAGCACATTTCTGACTAACAAGTACTATCTGACAAGATGAAATATACAGCACATTTTTGACAAACAAGTACTATCTGACAAGATGAAATATACAGCACATTTTTGACAAACAAGTACTATCTGACAAGATGTTATATACAGCACATTTCTGACTAACAAGTACTATCTGACAAGATGTTATATACAGCACATTTCTGACTAACAAGTACTATCTGACAAGATGTAATATACTGCACATTTCTGATTAACAAGTACTATCTGACAAGATGTTATATACAGCACATTTCTGACTAACAAGTACTATCTGACAAGATGTAATATACAGCACATTTCTTACTAACAAGTACTATCTGACAAGATGTAATATACAGCACATTTCTGACTAACAAGTACTATCTGACAAGATGTAATATACAGCACATTTCTTACTAACAAGTACTATCTGACAAGATGTAATATACAGCACATTTCTTACTAACAAGTACTATCTGACAAGATGTAATATACAGCACATTTCTGACTAACAAGTACTATCTGACAAGATGTAATATACAGCACATTTCTGACTAACAAGTACTATCTGACAAGATGTAATATACAGCACATTTCTGACTAACAAGTACTATCTGACAAGATGTAATATACACACATTTCTACAACAACTATCTGAAATGTAATATACAGAACATTTCTGACTAAAATGTACTATCTGAAGATATAATATACAACAAGTTCGACTAACAGTACTATCTGACAAGATGTAATATACAACACAGTTCTGACTAAAAGTACTAGACAAGATGCCTTTTATATGGCACATTTCTGACTAACAATCTACATACTGAAAGATGTAATATACTGCACATTCTGATTAACAAGTATATCTGACAAGATGTTATATACAGCACATTTCTGACTAACAAGTACTATCTGACAAGATGTAATATACTGCACATTTCTGACTAACAAGTACTATCTGACAAGATGTTATATACAGCACATTTCTGACAAAGAAACATAGAGCAAACACCTCACAATTACAGAACTGAGATACCAGTATGTACCTGGCAATAAAACAAACATATTACAACCTTTTATAATATGAACCTGACAAAATGTTAGATATAAAGTATATATTTGGGGAGTGAATGGTACAAATGCAGCTTTTATTTGGCAATCATTTGAAATAATCTATTCAGTTTGTAGATCAACGTTGGATATCAATTTATTATACTGCTAATGGAAATAGTATATGTATATGTCATAATACACGAGAGGTATTCTGTACAATTATTGAAATTTTCAAATTGAAAAAACTGCTTTTCATCCTTTATTTTACAATCTATTTATTCTTTGATATTAGCCAACATAATATTTCATTTTTTTTTTCAAAAACAAAATAACTTCAAGAAGTTGAAAAAAATTAACCAAACAAATCTCAAATTAAACTGTATAGAATTTTTATACCGTTTCTATTGTTTAGATAGAGTGACCTCAAGTTCAAGGTCTGTTGGTCATTTGTTACCCACAAATCTTGTGTTATAAATTACCTTATTTGAAGCCTCTCACAAAAACAAAGAAGTACATGAAACCTGAACACCGAAACATAAAAAAAAAAAAACCATAAAATGTTGCAGTACATGTATAAGAGATTGAAATGACAGATTTTGTGTGGTATGGAATTTTTTTTTTTTTTATTTATTTTTTTTTTTAAATAGATGTATGATAAATTTGATCATTAAACAACAGTTACTATCATGGAGATATTAGGTTCTGACAATCACTGCACACAATTTTTGTTAGCATTTTTTTTTTTCACTCGCACTCACATTGTGGATCATCCTGTTGTAGCCATGCGTCGTTATCGTAACCGTCAAACGAGTCACCTTCCTCCGACTCTGCCATTCCCGGATTTCTTCTTTTAGTCCGAATGTTTACTGGTTAAGATATAGAAATTTAAAAAAAAATGATGCCACAGTCAAGGAATTCTGTGGTATTTTTTTTCTAAAACTGAAAATGGATTAAGGAAATTTTTACATCAATACAGAAACTGTCCAGATCCACTAGAAATATTCTTACATCTGATTTGCAAGCTTTCTTCCTTTTGAATAAACAAATAAACGTTAACATTCGTGCCAAGACAGGATGAAATTTTAATGCCGTTACAATAGTCAATCAATTGTTTTCATGTCTTTTGACTGAAACTAAAGTCTCACAATTAAAATCATCTAAGTCGAGATTTAATGATTTGAGCAAGTGCCCGCAATTCAATTGTTTATCTTTTATCTTTCCCTTCCAATAAGACAGCTATCACGAAGAGATGTGCTCGCATTGTTTTCAAATTCGAATCGAACTGTATGATATCAATGACGATATAAATTTTACGCTGTAGGGGATTTCTTAAGTGAGAGACAAAAGTTGAAACAGTCACTGGCAAAACAAAACTGTAATCGCAGTTCATTCCTACAACACAATAGCTTCAATTACAATTGCGGCATTTATTATAATGAAACAGTTACGTTTAGAAATGTTATCAATCGCGTTCCTCTCCCTAATATTTGTATGGACCAAACATCTTGATCATTTTGAAACAATGCAAATGAATATTTCACCCGATCTATATAAGTAAGCATTGTTTCACTACATAATAAAATTATTTACTTCTATAGAACACATTGCCTTTATTTGGCAGACAGGACATTCGGATTGAAAACAGTCCATAGAATTTTTGGAAAACAAAGACATAAAAGTATCAATATAGCCATAATCTTTTTTGTCATTGAAGGAATGACAGAGAAAATGTACAGTTAAGGTGAAATATTAATATGAACCATTATATTTCATCTATACTTACCTTTAAACAATGTAGGGTTTGGAAGACTTAGTCTTTTTTTCCTCTTTTTAACAATCAGGATTAAGGGATGTTTCTTAGAAATGACATTTTTTTCCTTGTTATATTTTTCCTGAGAAGGAAGTTGAATTTGTTGAATATATCAACCACAACAATACAATAAATATCATTAATTATTCAACCAAATTTCATTGATGATAAAGTGAATACATTTCTCATTATACAAATTTAAAAGAGAAAGTTTATTTTGAATTGGCTTATAACTTTCAAGACTCGTTTAAGGTGTGTTTAGAAAGATTGTGATGAACATGTGAATAATGTTTGCTATTCTGCTTTGAATCCTTACCCTGCATGACCGTGGTATTTCCATCTTTTCCACCAGTGTAGACCATGTATAGTCTACACATCTGTACAGTTTAATCTACACCGTCTGCTTCTCAGTCATTTGCTCACTTTACAGTGTAAACAGTAAACACAAAATGGCACTGCCCATACTGGAAAATGGACATGTCAGCTATAACACTTTATATGAGAAATCAGTCCTTATACTTTATTTTTTCCTAAATTTCATTTTTTGACAAATATCAGTATCTTGATTAACGCCATAATTATTACAGTCATATAGAATTCTAAACCAAAACTACTGGACGAAACAAAAACAAAAAAGTAAAAAGAAAGAGAGTGAAAGTATTGTCAAAGCAAAAGGCAAGTGGAGAAGTTGTATATTTCTTTGTATATAACATTATATATTTAACATTTAACAAATTATGAATATTATACTTACAACAGTAGTATAATTTATGTAATACTATATATGGTAAAAAAATGTAGAGTGAAAGAAATTGAATGATTGAGGGAATGTAAGAGATTTAGTAAGATAAGATGTATGAAAACACAAATGAATATTGCCCGGCAAGAATGAAGTTCACATTCGGCTGCCAAACAAACTGAATTTTTTCATGTATAGCCTCCTTTTTGGCATATGAGTAAATTTTCCAGTAACACAAACTTAAGTAACAAATAGTTTTTCTTTTACTAAGTAATTTGTTTAAAAAAAAATACATAATAATAAATAATTATAATGGCCATTTGATTGGGATATATCTCAAAAACATTTAACAGTAGGGATATTACTGTAAATATTTCTTCAATAAATTTTTGCACTTGTCAGCATTTATAAAACTCTTTATATTTCAAATTTTGTTAAGTAAAACTTAGCCGTTCATCAAGTCAACTGGTATATTAAACTATACATTAATTACTTGGCCATCTATTTATAAGTAACTGCATTATAATACTAAACAAGAGCTGTTTGTAAAACATGTATGCCCCCCTTTATGCAATCAGTAATGTGGAAAAAGTCGAACTATGCAAGGAACTGTTTTGAAAGTAAAAGTCACTATGAAATTGCCATAAGACCTTTTTGTTGGCCTTGAAAAATAAAAATTTTGGCCTAAAAAAAGGAATTGATGTGGCCTGAAAAAAACTTTTGGCCTTGCAAAATAAAAATGTGTAGGCCTTAAATCAAAAAATGTAAAATTCATATGTTCAATTATTTATATGGTATATAGTGAAAAAATCAACAAAGGGCCATAATTCTGTTAATTTGGTCGCCCCCGTAAAAATTCCTTCCTTTACTTCCATCTACACATTAAGGTTGTTCATCACTGGAAGTTTAAGCAAAATCTGCCATCCGGTTTAAGAGGAGTTGCTTTCACAAAATTTCTATATGGTATATAGTGAAAAAAATCAACAAAGGGCCATAATTCTGTTAAATTTGGTCGCCGCAAAAATTCCTTCCTTTACTTCCATCTACACATTAAGGTTGTTCATCACTGGAAGTTTAAGCAAAATCTGCCATCCGGTTTAAGAGGAGTTGCTTTCACAAAATTTCTATATGGTATATAGTGAAAAAAATCAACAAAGGGCCATAATTCTGTTAAATTTGGTCGCGCCGCGAAAATTCCTTCCTTTACTACCATCTACACATTAAGGTTGTTCATCCCTGGAAGTTTAAGCAAAATCTGCCATCCGGTTTAAGAGGAGTTGCGTTCACAAGATTTCGGGACGTACGGACGGACGGACTGACGGACGGACGGACGGACAAGTGCAACGCTATATGCACCCCACTTTGTGAGGGCATAATAAAGAAACCACAAGGCAAAGACTGAGTGGTTCAAGCATCAATGTACGTTATTGACATGTGTCTGGTCTGCAAGCTCACACACCTCTTTTAAAATAATTATAATCATTGGACAAAACTGACTGGGTACTGCAGTCAGGTAAAACAAAACTCCCTAAATTTTCAAATTTTGTTAGGAACCAGTATGCATCGGAGTCATACTGGAGTCTTCGCAAGTTCACCAGGGGAGAAATCCAACTGCCATAAACAATCTAACAACGAAACTGAAACTATTGCTGAAGTACTATACTAGTACTCATTCTCAGTACATCCTGATGATGCACGTGCAAGGGCCACTTTGTGCAGACTGTATCTCTGTAACAGCATGAACACGTGCTATGACAACTTTTGTTCTTCAAACTTGCCGGCAGAATACTGTTATTACTTACCAAATCCCCAATTACGATTTACCTAAAACCTGGCGTGCTAAGCAGAATTAAATCACGGATGTTAATCATTATTAAATTTCTACAAACAAAATACATTGGAATAACCCTACAATAAAGGAATCAGGAAAACTATCACAAACCAAGATGAAAGATATGATAAAAATCTGTGACAGTTAAAAAAAAGTTACACAATTGAACATTTTGTGCATGGAAACATTAGAAGTCTGTTGCTGACAATATGTCACATGTAGAGAATGCTACTGAAAGGGAACCACAATGAATAACTCCTGGATTTTGTCATCGTAGACAAATTGCGTAAATAGTTTCACAATTACATCCTGCTGTACAAATGAAAATCTCACCAAGATTTTATTTCTGTTCTATTGTCAGGATGGCTTGATCAAGCTTTCCGTCGTTGATTTCAGTATCTGTGATACTATTCAAAATTTTCGACATTCATTTCCTTAATTCTTTTGAAAGAGATGATAAACTTCAGAGAAAAGGCAATTAAGAATTTGATATAATTTAAAACAACATCAGCAGCACCGGCGTGACCCTAAATACCTTGTCAACATGCAAACTCGCCACTGGATACAAAAATACCATGACTTCACAAAGTTGATGCAAAAGTAGTCAAAACTTGTACAAATTACACACCAGCTACAGCCTTCTTGCTTGCATCCCTGAAGTTCAAAATGAAATATATAATTTCCACTACATTAAAAAATCAGTTTCTAACCAAAGGAAACTAATGCAGGGTGCGACAGACAGTCTCAAGTAGAAATTCATTGAAATTTCGGACATTAAGGCACCATCAATGATAATATTTCAACAATGATATAAACTTCAAAACTATCTTTTTTTTAATTTCCTCAAAGTTTTCAAAAACTCCAGTTTGTTCATTAAAAGATCATCCTCATGATAACTTTTAATCACAGACTTATCATAGTGATTCATCCTTTCAAAGATTCCTTTCAGATAGAAAATTCAAGAAACCAGTCAACTTATTGAAAGTATTAATTGATGATATCTTAACTGGTCCAGTTAAAATAAAAACAAAGACAGTGAAAACAAGCAAAGTAAGGTATTAATTGCATGAGTTTTCATCATTTACTGACAACTTCTTTTCTGATAGAGTTCTTCTATAGTAGTTTAAATGAAATAAAATTTTAATAAAAATAGTCTCTACCTGCAAACAGAGATCAGGGAAAATAAGGTACTAATTGCATCAATTTCCTTCATTTACTGACGACTACTTTTCTGATAGAAATCTTTTACTGTAGTTAAAATGAAATAAAATCTTAATCACATTTTGATGAAATTTTAATTCTTATAAACTGTTTTAAAAATGATAAGAGTAATTTCAATTTTTAACAGTCAAAATTGCTTGAAGCATCTCAAGTACTAGAGACAACTTTCAATAAAAGACCTCTTTTCCTTAATGCAACTTAATAATTTAAAAACAAATTATGTTGTATCAAAACACTTAAATGTTTAACTCATTTGGTGGTCTATTAATACAGGTTATACTGTACTGGAATTACTGCTAGTTTTACTCTTGTTGAAGTTTTATTACTTTGATTTTTATTATAATTATCACTTTCATCATTATTATCATCATTTTTATCATCATCACTTTACTTACCATCATCATCATTGCTATTATTACTATAAACTATTGGCATTAAAATGAAAAAAATTTAAGAACTGACTTGTCAAAAGAAAGTACAGGATATAGAAAGTCGCGATAAGTTCATATTTCTTCTCCGACCAAGCAGAAACCATTGAAGGACAGGGCCTAATCCTCTCTCATAAATGTCAAGGTTATCCATACAAGATAAGGGTTGAAGCAGTATCCAAACATTTCAGCCCAGTGAAAAAATAGACATTATAGAAATTTAGGATTAAAAGTGGACACGATATAGTTACTGAAGGCATAGGCAGAACTGAACTTGTATTAAACCAACCCAATTATCTGAAACAGACAAAATGACTGTACAACATGCCATAGACTCTCCTTACTTTTCAAATAATTACAATATTTGATCTTGTTTTTCCTGGATGTAGCTAATCACTGATGAAATTAATTACATTCATTTAATGTCCTAAATTATTTTACATAGGAAATCAATGTATAAATTGATATAAATGTGAAATTGTCAAATGTTTAATTTGCCTTACTTCCACAAACAATTATTAGTGTCCATTAAATTTTGTCCAAGCCTATAGGAAAATTTTAATATTCTTTCATTGGAAATGATGCAGTAATGACTGGATTTATATAGCATCCCTGCTAGAACCAGATCTTGCAGCTCTCAATTAAAGTTGGCATCAATAAATGTTTCCTACTCATTGTAACAGACATGATTTACTTTATATATTTTATTTCCATTTTTGTTATTGAATCATAAAGCTAATTGATCTCTATGCTGTTACTGTTCTGATACTTTACTTATAGGGCACTGCCTCAGTAACCATTTAAATAGTCTCATCAACACACTGGTTACATGAACTCCTGTATATATACTTAAACCCCTGATAGTGATTACCTTAATTAAGCAACAACTTGCCTCTCACAGCCAGTATTAAAGACCCTGCATCAGTCACCAGTTGCCTCTCACAGCCAGTATTAAAGACCCTGCATCAGTCACCAGTTGCCTCTCACAGCCAGTATTTAAGACCCTGCATCAGTCACCAGTTGCCTCTCACGGCCAGTATTAAAGACCCTGCATAGTCACCAGTTGCCTCTCACAGCAGTATTAAAGACCCTGCATCAGTCACCAGTTGCCTCTCACAGCCAGTATTTAAGACCCTGCATCAGTCACCAGTTGCCTCTCACAGCCAGTATTAAAGACCCTGCATCAGTCACCAGTTGCCTCTCACAGCCAGTATTAAAGACCCTGCATCAGTCACCAGTTGCCTCTCACAGCCAGTATTAAAGACCCTGCATCAGTCACCAGTTGCCTCTAGCCAGTATTAAAGACCCTGCATCAGTCACCAGTTGCCTCTCACAGCCAGTATTAAAGACCCTGCATCAGTCACCAGTTGCCTCTCACAGCCAGTATTAAAGACCCTGCATCAGTCACCAGTTGCCTCTCACAGCCAGTATTAAAGACCCTGCATCAGTCACCAGTTGCCTCTCACAGCCAGTATTAAAGACCCTGCATCAGTCACCAGTTGCCTCTCACAGCCAGTATTAAAGACCCTGCATCAGTCACCAGTTGCCTCTCACAGCCAGTATTTAAGACCCTGCATCAGTCACCAGTTGCCTCTCACAGCCAGTATTAAAGACCCTGCATCAGTCACCAGTTGCCTCTCACAGCCAGTATTAAAGACCCTGCATCAGTCACCAGTTGCCTCTCACAGCCAGTATTTAAGACCCTGCATCAGTCACCAGTTGCCTCTCACAGCCAGTATTAAAGACCCTGCATCAGTCACCAGTTGCCTCTCACAGCCAGTATTTAAGACCCTGCATCAGTCACCAGTTGCCTCTCACAGCCAGTATTAAAGACCCTGCATCAGTCACCAGTTGTATATGACCACTTTCATGGTTCATAATTTTATTTATACAGTATGTTCTTTTTGTTTGTAGACGTTTTTTTTTTATCAAAGAGTGAACATATAAGCCCTACTTTGTAACAAACAACACTTTTACTATGAGTATCAATGCAGGCCAGTGTATGCATTTGGATCTATAATCTTATATTGTCCATGTAAGGGGGCTTGTGTGACATTATAGATGTTATAAAACTTAGACTGTACTTAGCGGTAACTGGCAAATTCAATGCGAAGGATTTTGTCTGTAGCAAGGAAAAAAACTGAGCTTATTCCATGGGATATTTCAGAATAACTGTTGTAGAAATGCCATAGGCAATGTCTTTGTGACACAGACACTAGGTAATGTTTGAGTCTTTATCATATATGCAACTCTCATTCCATCCTATACAACATAATGGCTGATGATGAAAGTATTATATCAGCTCCTTTGTGTTTATGCAGGTAAACTAGCCTCATTAAGTCCTTCCACAGAAACGATAGTGATCTGTGTTTTCCATTAGCTGGGATCATTTAACAGAACTGGTTTTGCCCAACAGGAGATGATATGTCATAAACAAAAGTTTTGTGTGGTTACCCACAGATGTTACAATATAGTAAGTTTGATTTCAACAGAACTAAGATAGTTGACATCTGTTACATGTACTGAATTCATACACAGAATCTATAGTACTGTTTCACAAATCGCATCCATGCGACAAACACTGCATCTATGTAAAATGCAGTATAACCTCATACCAAAGATAGTCAATCACATAAAATTTCCAGTACTTAAATTTTGATAAGTCTCAACAGCCAGTTATCTTGTTCTAAGATTGCATTGGAAGACAATCTTTTCTTGGAACAAACTTAAATTACAGAAGTCAACAAAATTTTGAGATAATTTTTTGAGATGTTTTTTGTTGATAATAAAGTGGTGACCATTTTGCAGATAAACTTTAAACATCTATTGCTTGCTACCTGTGCCTGTTAAATCCTTCACTGTATCAAAAGCCTGAGCCCCAAGTTTGACCTTCAGCTTCATTTTTGGAAGCAGGATCGTGTATGCATTACACTGTGATGCTGTGTTTACCACTTTAAGATAATGACTTTAAAATCTCTGAATATACATGTATTACATACAAAGAATTCTACTAAAGGCAATTAGGAAACATATAGAAGTTACTGTGAGAACATGAAGTACTCGTACAGAACCATACATTACAGGTTCTAGCCCTAAGTGTGACATTAACCATCATGGTAGCTCCCCAGGACTGTATGGTACATAACACAGCCTTGAAGTGTGGACAACAATTGTATGTTATTTTCAAAATCGGTCAATGCATGTAGAAGTTACAGACTGGACACAAAGTACTGGTATATAATCCTTCATTAGACATTTAAATCCCCAAAATTAATGTGAGCTGACAGTCACGGTAGCTCTCTGGATGGGTTGCTTTTATGGGCTAAAATTGTGTGAAATTACATGTGAATTTGAAAATCTGTCCATGCATATAGAAGTTACAGCCTCGACACAAAGTGCTGACTGACAGATGGATGGACAGACGAACGGAACAGTGCATATATTACTGTGTGAAGTTATTTGAATATATGTCCATGCATGTGTAAAATAAAAGCTGACAAGGAAATATCAGCAGTCTGATAGACTGAAAGACCGACAGACAGAAACCTGCTTCCCTAATAGTTCCTGAACTTGCTTATAGTTCTTTGTGCAATTATCAGCTTCTTCTATCAAAGGCGAGCATCTATTTGCTGCAATAGATTTAATCTTTTTTTGCAAGTCAAAAATAAATGTATAAAAGGAATAAAATTTCAAGGTGTTAAACTTTCAGAATGAGTACTCGTTGGATGCTTCTTTAACCTTTCAATAAATGAGAAAATTGCCATTCTCATTTAAACAGAATTAGCACTGAAACTGATTCATACCCCAGCAGGACAGCCTTAAAAAGTTTGGCTAAACTTACAGGTATGATGAAACATTGGACAGGTAGATGGACAAATTAAATATAGTTATTAAATATTAAATTAAGTATATTCCTTTACTTAGACTGGATATAGGTACCTTTTGAAATGATTTCTATTCCTAGATGATTTAAATACTATAGAATTAATGTAAAAAAAATTGAGGTTCAAGAAAAAAAAAATAGACTTGAAAAGTTTGAGGAATTTAAATGTGCGATTCTCTGAACACCTGTGGTTTGAAAAAACTTACGATTAAATTTCTCGAAACCAAACTCAGAACAGAACGCCAATGACAGAAACAAAAGCCATCTCATCTTGATAACCATTTAATGCTTTCCAATCAGTGATTTTCAGTAGCTATTCAAAGTTCCTTAAAATTTTCCCACCATGCAAGTTTACACTGATTAAGATTTTATTATGTCAATTCATCGTAAAAGATACAATAGACAATGAAATAAATATCTCCGTTATTTTGTTAATTTGAATCCTAATTATCAATAAAATCATTACACTTGAACCCTAATCCTTTCAAAAGAAAGAATCGGAAGATGTTTAAGATTGCATGGCTTGACTTTAGTGACTCTCGACCTGTAAAAACAAGTTAGCAAAATATTTGATACGCATAATTTGGTTTCACGTAAAGACAATGGCTCATCTAGAATGTAACATTTTTGATGATTTTATCATAGAGTTTCCCACCTTTATAACAAACAAAATGATACTATATATTGAAACATTTGTAGCTGTCAATAGAAGAAAAGATAGAATGCGTGTGAGAAAATAGTTATTCTTATTGTTAATATTTTCCTTATCTGATTACTTGCAAAGTTTGAAAAACAGAAAGAGAGGAATTCTTATGTTTTTTTTCTCTCGTTAATAAACAATAAAACAGAAACAAGATGATACCCAATACTGGCGGACAGTCATCTTGAGATATTTTGCCCCATCACAGTTACTGCATAGTAACCAGTGACTCACCCATCTTACTTTGAAATTACCAAGTTTTCCTAACAAATATCTGTCAGGACCAAAGTATCAAAAATATGCTGAAAATCATTTGCATCTTTTCACAAAACATGAAACTTGAAGTATCAAATGTGCAACAATTATTTTTTATAGATTTTAGAATTAACTTTGTCCTACCAAGCACATTTTCATTGCTGTCAATTTTTTTTTTTCTTTTTTCAGTCTCAAAAGGACGAGACATCCTAATTCAACAAATTTGGAGCTCGGCTGTATGAAACCATGTAAATACACTCAGTAAGAACTATGCAGCTGGTACCCAGTGATGGGAATGTTCATTATACATGGCTCATTTTCTTACATCACAGGTTGTATCATTTTTATTTCTCTTCATTTTCCCCAATTACATTCTTAAAGCTCATCTTAATAGTAAATAGCACGGCATGATAAAAAACTATTTTTTCTTCTAATATAAACATGTAGGTAAAAAAGGGAACTACTGTAGAAGTTAATCTTCTTGTTTTTAAACCAATGTCCTTCATACATTTTAAGAGGTAAGAAATTTATTTAAAATTAATTCAATAAAATGATTCGCCATCATAAAAAATTGAATACAGAGGGTTTATAACAATTTCATTAAGTCTTTCATCTCCTTTGGTTACATCATAACGTAACATGTAATAGCCTGTACAATCAGCTTCTCTACACACACAGAACTATGAAAATTTTATTGCTGCTTTTTTTTATAGAGAATAGAAAAACGATCTCCGACGATACTGTATTTCTGACACTGATTTACATTTCAAATGTCAAACAATTTAATGAAAACAAAAATGCCACCTATAATTTATATTTTTTAAGAAAGGAATAGATATGCAACAATGCAATCAAATTATCCGCTATATCACAGGTGTATTAATGAGCAACTTTAAAACGAAATCTGTTAAAAGTTTCAGATTATCTCCATTTATCTACCTCCAACGATCTTAACAATATAAAAGTAACAAGTAGTACCGTTTTTGCCGTTAATATATTAGTGACCTTCGACATGGAAGATTTAATGCATTGCTTCGTAAAGCATGCAACAACAAATGAAATTAGCATAGACGACACCTTTATAGCAAACAGTAATTACAAACACAATGCATGCAATTACTGAAAGTGTTTTAATAGAAAGATAGTAAGAATTATTGTGTAAAATTTCTGATTTTATCCCCCTAAGAGAGACAAAAAAAATGGCGCATGGCTGTGAAGTACAATGAATATCTTAATACTGTTTATTCAATTACTGAAATTTACTGTTATATCTGTGTAACACATGAACAAGAAGACTTTGTTGGTACCAAGACACTCATCTCACTTATGTTATAGGAAATGCTGTGATATCTTGAATCCGGAAAAAGGCAAAATGTTTATTCCATGTGAATAGATTTGTTTTAAATTTTATCAAGTACAATCATGTTTTTAAATATTTCTTTGGAGTATCTTCATTAACAATGGAAGTTTATGACATATTCTATAAATGCCGCCCCTTAAAACTTATTAGTCCTGGCCAGTCTCAATTGTCAATCTCTTTAACAAATTCCCTCTGTGATTCCTAAGAAATAGACCGGGCAAGAATGTGTGATTGATGCACGTACATACAAACAGACGGATGGAGACCATCAAAAATCATTCAGTTAGTATGGGCTTACTGAAGACATCTGAATTCAATGTAGGAATCTTTAGTCACCTGAATGTTAAAAAAAATGCCGTCACCTTTGGGTTACATTTTTTCAACATGCCTTTAGCAAAATCTCTACCTTTATTCTTGTAGTATTTGCCCGTTCTAAAAATTGAAGGCAAAAATATTTAATAAATAATACATGTTTTCAGAATTACAACTTATTTAATGTAGATGAAGTGAGTTTGGTTAAAGTGTTTGATAAATCAACAAGAATTTGCAGCACATCAAAATACTGTATGGTATCAAGTGTACAAATCTGTTTCAGTATTTTGAAAGCTTCTAATTAACATTTTATCCAGACAT
Source organism: Saxidomus purpurata (assembly GCA_022818135.1). NCBI lineage: Eukaryota > Metazoa > Mollusca > Bivalvia > Venerida > Veneridae > Saxidomus > Saxidomus purpurata. The sequence continues at coordinate 55,583,765 of JAFMSR010000003.1, forward strand.
TAAATAGAAAAACTTTATTTTCTTTAACATGGTCTCATTTTCCGTTTATTCTAAACACCCCATACTTTAATCACTGGTCAAGATATGCAGAGATAGCCCCAAACACCCTTCAGGTGAGCTGTGAATCTGTCAGATAATAATGCGTAAATAATCAACGGGGCATTCCAAATGCAGCTGGGAAGAGAAAATGCATTTTAACATGCATGTCATTTTCGTTCAACTATTATACCAAATATGGCTATACTGCAGTAACATGCAAAACTGACCTAAGTTCTGTATACATGAACCCAAAGTAAGATGATTTTTGAAAACAATTCTGAGTCCCATAGTGTCTGTATCTGATCTCTAAATTTAAGGCTATTGAAAGTATAGTCTTGCACTTTGGTATTGTTCAAACATCAAGTATGATTTGACAAAAAGAAGTAAAATCCCTATCATTCAATACAGTGTCAGTTTTACATTGAGGCAGGTTACCTATAATTTGGTCATTTTATTCAAGAGTTATTGAGGGTTGATGTCCATCTTAAATTACAGCTGCAGAGAACTACAAAGTCAGTGTCAATTTGTAAAACTTTTCACAAGTGTAATTGAAATGCATGTCCAAATGCATGACGCTCTCTGTTCACTAATTAGGAGAGGTCAGTGCATGAGGATTTATTCGGCATGTGGTGTAAAGTTGCATGCATTATTGAAAATGATGTGCTAATTTTTCTAGCATTATTATCTGGCCCCTAGCTTTGAACCTCTAATTCTTGCCCAGTGTTGACAGATGCTTGCAAATTATGAGCTTTTTTCCTCATTTTTTATTTCAGGATTTAGTACTTTAATCAGACAGATTTCACCATTGAGTGTGAAGTCATTTTCCCCCTGTACTGTTTAGTTAAAAATAAAACTATTAAAGATGTAAATTATTTTTATTCAGTACAATAAAATAACACTTTATAACAATGATTTCTTTTTCCAAGTCTGTTCTAATACAGTATGGCATGATTCCATGTAAACTAGAATATTTCTACAACAGACAGATTTATATTAACCCTAATACAATTAAATACCTAAACTGGATTTCTCAATCTTTCAAATTAGACAGTGTCATCAACTGTTCAAAGGGGTACTCACTGACTGAATAGCAGATAGTGCAGATCATGATCAGACTGGTAACCACAATGCCGTGCAGGCAGATCATGATCAGACTGGTAACCACAATGCCGTGCAGGCAGATCATGATCAGACTGGTAACCACAATGCCATGCAGGCAGATCATGATCAGACTGGTAACCACAATGCCGTGCAGGCAGATCATGATCAGACTGGTAACCACAATGCCGTGCAGGCAGATCATGATCAGACTGGTAACCACAATACGGTGCAGACAGATCATGATCAGACTGGTAACCACAATACGGTGCAGGCAGATCATGATCAGACTGGTAACCACAATGCCGTGCAGGCAGATCATGATCAGACTGGTAACCACCATGCCGTGCAGGCAGATCATGATCAGACTGGTAACCACAATGCCGTGCAGGCAGATCATGATCAGACTGGTAACCACAATGCCGTGCGGCAGATCATGATCAGACGGTAACCACAATCCTGCAGGCAGATCATGATAGACTGGTAACCACAATGCCGTGCAGGCAGATCATGATCAGACTGGTAACCACAATGCCGTGCAGGCAGATCATGATCAGACTGGTAACCACAATGCCGTGCAGGCAGATCATGATCTGCACTGGTTACTGAGGCAGATTCATTTGTCACAAGCAGAGAAAAGGCAGAGTAAAACTGCAAGTTGGCTTATAAGAAACAAGTATTTTTAACAGCAGCAGGGTTTTTATGTGACTAGTTGAGAATATACTTGTATGTGATCACTTTTTATATAAACAACAAAATGACACTTCTAGTGCATACATTGCAATTAACTCACAACTGCAAATTGAATAAATTTGTATGATGTAACTAATTTATTTACCCACTATTAATTTATAAAATTAATTCCAGTACAAGCTCTTCCACAATGAATGGGGTTTTTTTGCATTATACAGAAGCTAAGTTACATCTACTTATTTTTCTAGATGTTTTATTTCCTTTATTTTCTATTGCAAATTTTACTTAAAAACTTTTTTCTGACAACAATAAGTTTTGTTACAAAAACTAAGTTTCATATGAGCTGCAATAATCAATTCTATAAAATGCACAAATATTGCCAAGTTAATTCAAAATATGTTTTGTTGCAGGCATACTGGCCAAAGATTAAGCATTCACTTTCCAGAAACTAAGCAGTAATATCTACAATCAAGAAAATATCATTTTAACTTCATTTTTAATAAGTTTTAAATCATTTTGATTTCTGTTTCATCTTTAATATTTTTCTAAGTCATCTATTTAACAAATGACAGTTTTGCTTCAGCGTCTTTTTCAGCCTTTTCAGAATATCAGAATTACAAATTATAATTTTCCAGCTGAAATTCATCTTACCAATTTCATGCAATGACACGGGGTTAGATAGGTGAATCGGCCATTTTTCACCATTAAAGAAGCATCCATTGTCCGTGCACTAACACCATTGAAATGAAGGTTCAAGAAATTTTGCAAAACTAATAAAACTTAATTTCTAATGCAGGCGATATATAGCCGAAGCAATTTATCTAATCATTTAAGTCATTTTCGAGAGAGTCATAAGCATCTGTCCCTTTGAAATATTTTAAGATGCGTTTCTAAACAGGTGGTGCGTATCAGCCCCGATAATGTCCCTATCATCCACCCATTCACTGACCAATGATACGTGTGGACGAGGCCAAGAAATGAGAGGACCTTTTGGGTCTAAGGTCAGTGATGAGTTGACCTTGCTATTATACATATCACATGCAAGAATTCTGAATGCAAACTTAACAGAGGAACTTAAGAGATGTAATGTATTGTCCATGACTGGATCACGGCCAACTCCCGGACAATTACAACTTTCTTTGTGAAATTGAGCTTCCAACAATGCGCGACTGGACATCACATCTTTTGTGCAACTGACCGCAATCATAAAGACCAATGGACAGTTACAAATCACAAATTTCATTTAGTTGATAACAAAAGACATTTATCTGCAAAGACGTAAAGTTTAATATTCAAATGTCTTTTCAGTCGTCTCATATCATAAATGATGACCACAATTAAACAAAGTGATTATTGAAATAATGACGGGGTTGCGAGACAATAATCCACGCACCGAGGGCCGCAGCACACTTGAAGCTTGTCATCTTGAGTGAAACGTAAAACTGCTTTCACAGTAAAGGTAAAATCCAAGATGTTCAATTAAAATTAGAATTGCACGCTGTGAAGAGTTACTTTTTATGCGGTGAATTGTAAGGCCATGTCATCTGGCGGACAAATAAATATTACCGTCAAATGCATCACAATTATGGCGATGAGTTTCGGTTATTTTGAATTTTCAAACAAAAGAAGTGGACACTTGTATTCAGAATAAAACAGCATGTGCGGAAATGACCATATTTGTTTGTAAATGCTAAATGGCTTTAAATTTTAAATAACCAATGTATGAATGGAAATTTCAAGTGATTTATAAATCAAAGGACTAGGATGTTTTTGTGCACATTTTCAAGTTAAGGACACAGCCTCATTTGCCTGTCAACACCTTAAATAGAAAATGTGTTTTAGATAAAATGAAAATGCTCAAAATGTATTTAATCAATTACATTTGAAAAGAAATTCCTCCATCTATTACATTCTGCAACACTAGCGTTTATGTATAACCAAACATTGACCACTGGTAATTGAATGGGCGGGTGAATAATAGTAAACCAAAAGAATAAACTTTCAAATTAATTTGAGTTTAACCTTGACCTTACCTCACACATCACTGTACGTTGTTTCATTGCTCTGATTCCACGTCAACTTACCTAAACATTGCATGACCTGCATGACAATTCTAAAAGTACAAGTAAGACAAAAACATGCATAATTGATTTTACAACATTATGTCACACTTATAAATCAACACAAAAAGTGCTAAAATTGACATCTAAAAATGTTATTGCAATAGAACCTCTCCATGTCCAAATCATTATAATTATTTCTTTTTAAATGAATGCTTTAATAAAAAGACTGAATCAAAGTTGCAAACATGGACTTCACTACTCATTGCCACAGTTGGCTAAAGTACTTCTAACATTTCTAAAACTTTCTAAACATCAAGCCCACTTAAATTGTACTCAGCACAGTCTTCAACTGGGAAATACATGAAATATAGTGCAAATTTCTTTGAGTTTTTTTGTTATGTTATCTGCACTCACCATCTTCTGTGCAAATAGAGTAAGAATCTTCCCATGTTCCCCTCCTCCCTCCATAACTTGAAACGTGAGGAACCATACATTGCCTGAAAAGAAAAATTGCAACAAACTGCTCAAGCTAACATCAGAGACATAGACTATTCTAATATCTCTGCACAAATATATAACAATGTTGGTAGCAAAATGCAGTCTCTATTGCATGTTCAAGCAAGAATTTTCATGACCTAACCGGGTGGCCTAGTTTTGACCCAAAATAACAGTTTCAAACTCTGCATAGACTTCATCAAGACAAACATTCTGACCAAGTTTCATGATGATTTGTTAGAAAATGCAGTCTATATTGCATGCTCAAATTTGTTTTCTATGATCTGACTTAACGACCTAGTTTTAACCCCACATGACTCAGTTTTGAGCTTGACCTGAAATTTATCAAGACAAACACTCTGACCATCATCCATGATGACTGTGTAACAAATGCAGGCTCTATTGGATGCTCAAGGTATTTCTAGGATCTGACCTGATGACTGAGGTTTTGTCCCCCCAGGTGACCCAGTTTCAATCCAAATCTAGAGTTCACCAAAACAAACATTATGAATAAGTTTCATGATTATTCTGTAAAAACTGCAGTTTCTATTGCATGCACAACCTTATTATTGACACAACACTGATGACAGATAGACAGACCCATCTGTTCACACCAGCTCATATTGAGCAGTGTGCTCAGGTGAGCTAAATAAATGCAAATATAGAAACGCATTTAATATTTAAGATTGAAGCAAAAGGTTTACTGCGTTCATAAATAATGACATCAAATTGGTAATAAGAACTATATTTACAAAGAACTGTTTTCACAAATAACTTCAAGGACTTTCTTGACATTAATTTAGTGTGCAATCTAAAGAAAGTTTTCCTTTATAAAATTACCTGACAAGATAAATAATTAACATAAAGATTTACTTAATATTGTAGACCTTCCTGCATGGTCAAGGTCACTTCCTTGAAATTACTAAACCATTCACTGATTGATGGTCATGGGTTTGTGTCCCACTACTGACATAACTGTTTATGTGAGAAAGTTGCATGTGTTTTATGGAGGATGGAGGTCTAGAGCTGATTCTTTCTAGTTTTGGTAACTTTCCTACCCAAACTACCATAAATATTTTGTAATGATAAATTTGTTGTAACACTTTCCATAAACCATTTCAATTGTTAAAAAGGGTTTCCACATGTCTGAATCATATTTATTATATAACCTACTGCTACTGGCAAAAATCGAAATAAAGATAACAATGTTCATGCTAACTATAAAATAAAACAGTTTCCTTACATTTGGTTAAATTTTGAATTAATGTTATACTATGGTTAGGCCTAAAAAAATGTTTGTTTCAGATTTCATGCCCCCCAAAAATAGGGTAGGTAGGTACTTTTTTTTATTCTCAAACAAACCAAATTCAACATAGATTTTAATGAATTTATGCTAAAAAATATTAGCATGTAAAAAATGTTCTAGGGTCAGGGCCAAAAAATAGGGTTGGTTGGGAAACCTGAAAAAAACATGTTTTTTTTATGCCTTAGTTGTTTCGTTATGATGTAGAAAGAACACCACCTGGATTTTTCCACCTTCCAGGATTGGGTCCTTGGTCCCTTTCCATTGGGAAATATGATGCTTGAAATGTCAAAATTTGGTTCATGAGTTTTCTATCACATGACCTTTACTTTTGTAATCTCAGAGACTTTTTAACTACTTTTTAAAATTCTGCCAGTTATGCGACACACACTGGGCAGCATATTATTTTCTGCACAACATTCAGAAATATGGGCTGGAATAAACAGAATTTTATGCAGTGTTTTGGTAAGTTTCAGCATCAAAAATGGAAAATAGATTTATTTGTGCACTTGGGATGGGTACCAATTTACATCATAAAATCAGGTTTAAAAATTTCCTTATCAACATTTTCAAATTGAGTTCAGTTGTAAGAGAATCAACATTGTGATGTAAGAGGTCACTGTTAGTAAAGAAGAACCAGAGTTACTACCAGAGAAAGAGACTACATGTACCGGTACTACTGCCTTAATAGGACTGGTGCTGTCTGAGACTACCAGTAACTCTGTTCTAGGTGAAAAACATTTCTTTACACACAGCGGGGGTTCAATCACCAATTTCTCACATTTTTTTTTACAAATGAATATACAATATTCTTTAACTGATATGGTGGCTCATTAAACTTTCATAAAAGTTCACAATGTATTATGATATCAAGGAGTTGTGCTGTAATCCATGGAATTTTCTTTACAATTACAGTCCTTGAAGCTAATTATGTAAAAATTTCTTTCTTCTAAAACTGCCTGTTTTTACAGTATATACATTTGTACATCATCAATTTTTGTTTGAAAAATTACAACTACTTGTTACCAGAGGTTTTCATATAAATTACGACTAGTTTCAGGATTTCTGAAGGATTCAATCAAAGACATTTTCTTCAGAAGAGGTAAACTGTTAAATGATTATTTTCACTTATCACTGACATGGATTTAGATTGACAAGATTGAAAAACCTGTATTTCCTGACTAAAGGAAGCTGAAGTAGTTAAGGGAATTATTAATATTCTGGCAAATGATTCACGTGAAACTAACAGACAATCAATAGTTTACAGTTAGAATGTTATGTAATTTTCTATATTAATTCTTTCAGTTTACAAAAAAATGTCTAACAAGAAGTTTTGCAGAGCAACAGTAATAACTGCAGTAAAGTAAATTTTTCTGAACTTAACAACATTCAAAATTAAACTTTACAGCAGTTCTGTTTAACGAGTTTTAAAACAAAAACCAGTTTTACATCATTTTCCAGCTGAACCCGTCTAGAACAATAACCAAAAATTCCACTGAACAACAACCCTCGTCTGCTGCAGAGAGACTTCCCACCAAAATTCATTACAACCACATCTTGAGTATAGGGTTAAACTGTTTTGTAATTTTGATATTTGTGCTGTGTATGGACGGTGACAGTGTTATTCAGAGCTGTTACAACTGTGTGTGACCATTAAAATCGTATATACTGTCACAAATGTCAAAAACACTTAATAGTTAGCCCTTCTCTAACGCACAATGTGTCTAAATATGATAAATAAAACGCCTTTTGATTTTCAGACTGTTATAATTTATGTTATTTAACCACTGCATATTTAAATGATGTAACTAATCTGAAACAACATTAAAACAGAAATACGTTAGAATAGGTCATCAATAGCATAGAATAGGTAATCAATAGCATAGAATAGGTCATCAATAGTTTGCAAATATATTATATATTCTTCATTGGTCATAACTCTGTACCTCTAGGTTCAGATAAAAATGTTCACAAGTACGCTTCATATCCATGATTGGTACCAAGTTCTGTGACATTCCTTGAGTCAAAGAAATACATCTAGTGTAAAAAAAAGTTATAATGTTGGGCATCCTGGCAAACCGCATGTACATAGGATTCAAAAGTTATATAAAGTCTGTGATTTACACATTGAATAACTAACTGAACTGAATAAGAGAAAGGAATTGTTCAAATATTTCTTTAAATCTATATTTTACCTAAATATAGAATTGCTGCTGGCGGCAGGTAACACACTCAGCTAGGGTAATCACCTTTTCTCAACACTGTCTATTTTCAATCACAGCCTAAAATCAGAAAATACATTACTGGTAAATCTAACTTATTAATAGATAGAGGTGAGATTTTAATACAGTTATACTGCAGTAACCAGCAGAGTGCCACTTTATACCAGTAACCACAAGGCATTTAAATAATCAACTCGAGATTATCAAATGGTAGGCAAGATTATTTAGGTTTCAATGATTTATGATATTTATAATTGTGCATCTATCGATATTTCAAAGTTTTGTGGTAAGCTCTAATTGTATAAAAGTTTTGTGGTAAGCTCTAATTGTATAGAAGTTTCAACAGAATACTGTAAACTGGGTATTTTCGTGTGATGAAAATTTCTTGAACTTTTTCATAAATTTTAGATTTGCTAAAGTTTCTCTCATAGTAAATTTATGTGAAATGGATCTTTCATAAGAATTTTAAATAAGTAAAGTATGAAATAAAATTAAATCATCGTGAATAGTTAACACTGCATGGCTTGACAGTATAACTAGGTTGCAGGTGGCAAATAAATGATTATGTTTTGACAAGTCTAAAACTGGAAAAAGTTGGCAACATTTTATTCTGACAATCATAACAAATAGAAAGTTGAGAGTGAATTAATAAGCTACAAGCTTTCTTCATAATCAAGCTAAAATAAATTTGTATAAACTAACAAATGGAAAAATTTGATATTTGAAATTGCAATCCCTGCATTAGACTGGAAGTAAAATGGCAACGGAGTGACTGAATATGTCCAGATGACAAAAGCTCCAGTACTGAATGCAGGATGTACCAAGAACTGGTAATATAGCGACCTTTATTCCATAATTTCCATGTAAAAGGTTAAAATTTTTATTAATACTAATCAGAGAATTCAGAACTGCCTACATTAAGCACCGAGCAGAGGTAAACACAGGTCTCAAAAGATATAAAGCCGGACATTTGTTATGGAATTTTGTTGATCCCGACATCACATTATTTAATCCTTCTAACACAGGCAAATTGATTGAAGATTTTCAATGTCTATAACTAAACTTGACAACAAAATACAAAATCACTAAAACAAAGGAAGACTGTTTGAAGTATTCGATAAATTCTTCCCGTTTAATTCTGTACCCTGGTAAGTGAAAACAATTGTCAATAAGGAGATAATAAATAAATCCTAAACGAAAGTCACCTAGATCATTTATTTTGATTTTTCTGACATGTTATCATCTGTTAAACGCAATTTGAGTGAAAGAATATTCATCAACGTGAATCAGTGAGGCGTTTTTGCATTCAAGATTATTTGTAATATAGACTGAATCCAACACTAATATCTTGTCCATTTACAAACTGATGATGTCACAGATGTAATCTTACATAATTTCCATGTCATAATTCTACCAGCGAGAGACAAGCTCTATCCTTTTCACAGACTGGGTGAACAGGCATTAAACACATGCAATGTCAAACATTTTAAATATTTGACTCAAGAGATTAAAGCATTTCTTGGGGGCCACATAATTATTATCATTATTAAAGCATTTCATACAAAAATTAAACAGCCTTCATTCCACCTATGGAAACATATCTTACTTGTCTCTTGACCAACAGTTATGACTTTCTTAAAGTCTATTCTTAAACAGAGTTTCTCATCATTCAAAACGTGCAAAAGCATTTTTTTGTTCATAGAGATGAACACTGAGAATTCATTATAGACTACCAGTAAGAAAAACATGGTGTAGACAATGTAGACTGCAGAAATTTAAAGAATGGCCATAGTCTACACTTGTCACACAAATAGAAATGTTTGAATGTGGCAGGAGCAGAACAATTGATAAAAAGTTATTTTCATTGTCTTATAATGTTTCTTCTTCAAGCTTATTGAGAAACTACTTGCAGTCTTAACAAACTCAGAGATCAATATAAGTGACTTTTTGACAGGTTTTGGATGACCATAGGGTTTATAAAGCACAAAGTTGCATTTTTCTCTCCTTATGCTACCCTAAGTATTCTCAATAACAAAAATTTTCATTTAACAAAGGTAGTTCTATTTTTGTGTACACCCTGTAAAACATTACAATCAATTCAAGTAAGAATAAATTAAATTCTTCTAGTTTCACAGACAGTAAAGTACAGTTTTACAGACTAAAGCAATCTTAATTACTGCAGTTTAATTTCATATCTTCTGTAGGTGAAACTGAATAAATTTAATGATGAAGAAAATAACAACATGATCGTGTTTGTATTCATCGAAATCAGGTAACAAGTGAATAAAAAATGAGCACACTTATTTTCAATAGCTGACACACTTATGGGGCAAAATTAAAGGGGAAATGGTGTTCTAATCACCTTCATTATACAAAGCTCCCCCTCCCAATTCTTCAATTCCTAATGCAATATGATTCAACTACCCTGTCTCAATCAAACCCGTTGCGAAACTACAACAATGATCACTAAATGGCGTTATTCAACCAATATGGACCAACTTTGATATCATTTACCGATTTTCACATCACGGTGGTCAAGCATTGTAAGCGTAATAACCTTCAGTGACAAACAGACATTAAGAAGGTAACTTTACAAACTCGATATTGATGTAACAGCCGTTCATTGGATAATTGTATTATCTGTACCCAGTAATGTAACTCTATAGACATTGAAATGTAGCTTTGTTACAACTTGTTTCGGGAGATAAAAACTAACGTGACAATGAAGAGAGAAGTTGATAATTTCTTGTTTCATGAAGTAACTTAAAACTGCATCTTAAAAACTGAACACAAATTGTTTGTTAGGCCCGATCCAACAAATAATTAGGGAAATTTGAATGTGTTTTTCCTTAATAGTGTGATTTAAGTTTCTCTAGTTTTATTTTAGAATACTTCCATCTTCTTTTCAACTTATAAGCAATAATTTTACAGATAAAAATGTTTGGGTCTATGATTTTCGTTCTCTGAAAGACAAAGATGGTTTTACAATCTAAAGACGTTCTTATATCTTGGTGATGTAATCACACATTCTTGCATTTTAGGTCTTGCTTTTGAATTTTTCAATGGAGATTTTCTACATATATGCAACTGTTGAAAGTCCATCATATAAAAATAAACAGGTACTGATTAATTTGTTCTGTGTTAACTAAGGATAACAAATTCCTGACTGACTCAAATGTTTTAGGAAAAAGTGTCCTCAGTTAACACACTTTTTTTACATTAAAACATTTGTTTGCTTTTCTAGAGTGCGCTCTCTTCAAAGCGATATAAAAATGTATCTTTGATTACTTTTTAAGGTTAAAATCAGTTCTTAACTTTTTAATTTCAACTTCAAAATTGAAAGAAACGAAGAAGCAGACGGAGATCAAACTAAAGTGTCACGATAACAATGTTAAATGTCTTTTCATTTTTTATTATAGAAATCACACGATGCCTGACTCACACCTTCTGTTGTTCTTCCCGATGGTATTCCAACTTCACCACCGCATTTCCTGTCCAGCTACTCTGGGTTACACAGCAGCCTTACAAGCATCTGTCAGATATTCACACCTGGAACCAGACTATATCATTATTTTCCAAAAATACTTGTAAACTGCGGATTAACGTAATACCCTTAGCCTACTTCAAACGTAAATGTTTATCAAACTTTATTATATAAATGATCTCTCCATGCATTAAATTTCTCTGGCTTGCATTTTTGCTCAGTAGTGAAAATTTTGATAATAGGTGGTGAGGTATCACAAGTGAGAAATGTACTGGTGTTAACCTGGATTATATATTTGACGAGTGAAAACGTCAACAAGGTCCTAAAGAGATGTCGAAAAGATTGAATAAATTGTTAAACCACTCCAATAGGGGGGATCATCAACACAGAGGAGCTTTGTGAAATAACATACATGCTGACAATAACATCACATTAGTAAGCATAACTAATAATGACTTTTTAACCTGATTATGTTTGCAGACATCTGCCTTTGCAAACATAATCAATCACACTTTCATCATGGATACAGATAAAGGGAAGCAACTCTAAATAATTGTTAGACAAGCTCACCTGTAGTCATCATCCCTGTAATAATGAACTGAATAGAACTTCATTCAGTTCACCATTTTACACTTTGTATGTTAAAGAGTAACTGGAATTATATTTTACTTAACACATGACTTGTAAGTCCCAGAACCACATTTACTAGTAGCTCTTATTTTACCAAGAAAGATGTCTTACCAGCAGAAATGTCCTTTATATTTGTACCAAAAACATTCCAAATTCAACTTTTTAAATCAATGTACATGTTCGAAATATTGAGCAGTATTTTTTTCAATGATATTGCAAAAAATAAGAAAGGCTTTCTGGCAACTCTTTTTCATAGGGAAACAATTTGAATACAAAAGAAATGAATATGTCAACATTGTTTTAGAGTGAATAGAACCTGGTTCTAACATTATCCTATCAGTTTATTCATTTCACAATATAAGTGAATTGAAAGAGATCCTGGGACTTGAAGTTTGAAAAATATTGAGGCTAGCATGCTATAAACAAGCTGAAATCTCCCATACCAGTTATAGTTCAGAATATAACTGACAGTTCCGAGGCATTAACCCCAGATTCAACAGCAGGCATATTGAAAAATGGTTTTTTACATAATCTTGATTCATTTACAATTATGAACTCATATCAAACTCCTTTGTATGTAAATATTATTACTACCTTTCAGGTGGAAGAATGGTATTTAGGGGTCAAATCTGTAAAATAATTAAACTTCAAACACAGTCCTCACAACACACTTAAAGTCTGGCACACTTCCATGACAAGTGGTTCTGATGTGCTTCCAGATATGAGTGGTTTAAACTGGCTTTCAGCATACTGGTAGTTGTACTGGCTGCAAGAGATGAAAAAGAAATATAGAAAACAGTTAAGAAATTAAGTTAACCTCACTCCCAACAGTCAGTATTAACTTCTGTGAATAAAGGGAGACAATTCAAAAAACTTTTGATACATCACTGCTCACTGGTTGTTTAACCTACCCGCAGTTTTTAAAAGTTTGATGTCAATTGCGCAATTTTTAAAAGTTTGGATGTCAAATTATTTGTAGCTCTTTTATACCAACAAAATATCTTACAGTACTTTTTTTTTTTTAGTTTTTTTAAAAAAAAAAAAAAAAAATTTTTTTTGTTTTAACTAAAACACATTTTTATTAAAAAAAATAAAAAAAACAAACCAACCAAACAATTTATAAACTCTCTTTTTTTTAAAAAAAAAAAAAAAAAAAAATAATCCCCCCCTTTTTTTTTTTAAAATGTTAAAAATACAATTAAGTGCACCAGGACAGATGAAATATGTCGGGTTTACTCTTGAATCAGATGTCATTACAGTCAGGTCCAAAGTACAAAAATAATATAGGAAAAAACAACTAGGCCATGGAAATGTGTCATTGCATCGAGAATATCCTTACGATTTAGTGTTGTTACAGACAAGTTTCATTGTTTACATCAACATTGTTTAACAATAAATAGAACACAGTTCTATCATTATTCAAGACACAATAGACATTACATGACTGTATGTAAATATACATACTGATCTCTGAATATGTACCATCTTATTCTTAAAAAGAACACTTGAAAAATGAAATATAATAGGAATTTCTGTTTAAAGTGGAATTATGCACATTTTTTTCAAGTAAAAATCCAGCTGAAATAGGTGTGTGTAAAAAGGGTAGAGGAAATAATAGCTTTTAACCCAATACACCAAACTCTTCCTGCTACCAGTACAAAATAATAACTTTCCAAATATTACTTTTCCTATTTTGACTGGGACAGTCAATTTAAAAAAAATATGAATGCAGGAGTTGCTTCCCTTCCACTGCTGAATCTCTACCAGCTACTGCGACAACACAAGGGAGATCCATGCAAAGAAAGGGACAATTATTTCATTTGTCCAATTTTTTTATTTCTAAAGCACCAACTTCAAATATAAATGCGGCACTATCACTAGTTTAACACATTTAAATGCACAGGTACCAAAAATTGCTTTTATAAAATTGTTATCAAAAAAAAACACTATGTGCAGAAAGATACGCATAATGTCACTTTGAAGTAAACAAACCTCTATGTTGCCCAGCTCAAAATTTTAACGATTTGGAACTATTGGTTAATAGTCAGCATTAGTAAATGGGCCCCAAATACAGGTAAATTTTAAATTCATGTCCATTTACATTTGAACTAGAAAAAGACCACTACCAATCAGGGGGGTGAACGTAGCCCCGTTTCTTCAGAGGGTTAAGCGACGAACCGGTATCTGTGGAGGAAAAATGGCGGATTGTGTTGTTTGAAAACGAAAGTAGGGCCATATTTTGACGTGTAAGTATACTTTTAGCATACTTTGAAATCTTTGAGTACTTTCATCAGGTGAAGAAATATATAATCTTCAATCGGCTTTTCGTTTTAGCTTCTTAGGTGCCATTCTTAGCCTGTTTGCTTGAACATTGTCTGCAGCGATCGATGTTTACAAATGCAAAACGATCGACTCCCAATATTCTTACGTCATTTCCAAGGCAAAAACAAGGCCTCTGTACTTTGTTTTACAAGTTAACATTGCAGCTATACCCACTGTAAATTGTTGTGCCGGTGACAGTGACTACATGGACTATATGGCCGAAAAAATTAGTATTATGCACTTTTTTGTATCTGCAGAGAGTACTACGCAAGTTTTGGTGTCTGCCGTCGTTAATTCATAATCGCTATACGTACCCGTTTGACGACTATTTACGCATAATGGCCATCATACTCACGCGTTTGGAAGAACACGGCTATAAGCAGATTATAAGAACATTTTGAACTGAACATACGTCCGTTTTCTCATGTACAATGTCGACAATAAAATGTTTTCAATCACATCATAAAAAGATGACTACACTCCATTCCGCTACTAGTTCTATCACTACTCAATCCCATGGCCCTAGGTAATAATATCTCAGTGAACATGGTTATTAAATGACAACAAGAATTGAGAAAGTCCCTTCGTCGATAATAATTAACATAATGTCCTATTTACATTTCAGTATGGTCAAATTTGATTCATGGAAAGAAGTCAATAAAGTGTATGGACACCAGTATAGGAACATTTTAGATCTTATGGATCTCATCATGACTTATGAGTCCTAGTAGTGCTGAAGCTGAAACTTGTAAAATACAAAATCAGAACTAATTTAAGCCAGGGTAGTTTGAATGACCTCTTAATTACAAAGTTACATGTCTCAAATGTTGAGAACTTTGACCCCAGTGATGCTATTCATTTGAGACATAGTGATGGAAATAGAACAAGAAGAATGAACTTCAAGGACAAGTCAGTGAGAAACCCAGCTGAGTTCTTGGTAGCACAACAAGAGGCTGAGCCAGTACAGATATGTCCGACAGTTGAGCTCACAGTCAATCAACCAGAAAGCTTCCTGTCTCAACCCAGCTCTCTTATGGATGTAAATGTTGCTGAACCAGACAAAAATGGTATATCTCAGCCTTGTAAAACTGTTGAAGTAGAATGTCAAACTGACCATATCAACTCTCAAGAAGCAGGCACACAAACATTTGCAAGTGTTTACTACTCTTACTCAACAAGACCAATGTCATCTGAAGGATGCCATGAGAAATACTATTCATCTGATGATGAAATTGACAGTTCTGGGTCTGACCTTGATTCTAATTTAGAAGAGGGTGTAGTATTTTCCAAGTTAATGGATTCATTGGATTGTAACAGAGACTGTTGAAATTGTTCAAAGTCCTTGTAGTGTGACAGTATCCGTGTACTTTGCACTTAAATGAGAAAACAAATGTTAATTAATTAAGTACATGTATGCTTGTTGTATAACATAATAAACATTTTCCAATATGAATTTGCGTAATTGTATTATTGAAATAGTTGGACCACCACATTTTTCTCTGGGCCACAGTGATTCAATAGTTAATGGTCCAGTTGGCCACCAGGCCGTAAATGTTAGTCTTTATCCCTGTTTCGACAATCAATCAACGCTATTATACACCTCAAAAGAGATATATATCAAAGTCTAATGGCCTGCCGATCGCTACATGATTTTAAGTCACAATACCAGTATCTAGCGAAGGCATTTTTAAGCCAAATACAACATCACAATTTTGCATTGTAGAGCAACAACAAGTGTCTGGAGTAACTAGGTGTCCAAAACGCATGTGAATGGCTTGGTGAGTGAGGTAAACATTTATGAATTTTCAATGTCAGATGTTTATTGGAACAAGTAAAGATATACAGGATAATTGTTGGTTTCGGTGTAATATCAAGTTATGATTAACATCGATACCGACACTTTTCCGTTTAACTAATGTCTGTAAGATTACTTTTGTTAAGGACGGCAGATACCAAAACATGCGTAGTACTCTCTGCAGATACAAAAAAGTGCATAATACTAATTTTTTCGGCCATATAGTCCATGTAGTCACTGTCACCGGCACAACAATTTACAGTGGGTATAGCTGCAATGTTAACTTGTAAAACAAAGTACAGAGGCCTTGTTTTTGCCTTGGAAATGACGTAAGAATATTGGGAGTCGATCGTTTTGCATTTGTAAACATCGATCGTTGCAGACAATGTTCAAGCAAACAGGCTAAGAATGGCACCTAAGAAGCTAAAACGAAAAGCCGATTGAAGATTATATATTTCTTCACCTGATGAAAGTGCTCAAAGATTTCAAAGTATGCTAAAAGTATACTTACACGTCAAAATATGGTCCTACTTTCGTTTTCAAACAACACAATCTGCCATTTTTCCTCCGCAGATACCGGTTCGTCGCTTAACCCTCTGAAGAAACGGGGCTACGTTCACCCCCCTGCCAATGCCTCTACATAAGAAGATAGAAATATATGATCAATTGATTTGCACTGGTTAATGTTCACTGGGTGCATTCAATACAACAGAGTTATCAGTATTGTAACGTGATCTAGGATGCCGGATTTGCTCGAGTCGCGTGTTGGATCTGACGAGTGCGTAGCACGAGTATGATCCGACTTTGACAAGAGCCAATCTGGCTTATAGATCACATAACTATACTAATAACCCTTTTATTATATACCTTTTGACACTTGACTGCGGGAATAAACTAAATTTAAATGATATTTTAAGCATAATATTGAAGAGAAACTCTTTAGCGCAAAATATGCGTTGTGTGCTACGTTATTTTATTGATGTCATTGTATAAACATGCAGTAACAACCCAGTCAAAGGCGACGCTATTGTAAAGTCATGTGCATTTTCGGGCCAATTGAATGCACTCTTACCAAAAACGATAGCACTGTGTGTATTGCACGTACATACAACACAGAATTTTTTTCTGTCACTCCGTATTTGATGGTTTGATAAAGGCTGTATTTATGACAGAATATTTATAGATATATAATAAAGTTGTAAACGTG